>CM031242.1:964644413-965231913 GCA_018340775.1 Taxus wallichiana var. yunnanensis | reverse complement strand
CATGTAGTATGAGGAAGAGAATTTTAGTATGAAGCATGAGGAATGTTTTTAGAGGTGGCATAACATGTGTATATGATGTAACATGCCACAATTTAGATGTATGAGGCATGATGAAGGTCCTTTGAAGTAAGTACATTAAGACAAGACAAGGTATACATGGGAAAACCATGGTGTGTGATAAGATTTAGGTATGGAAAAGAATGAATGGTGTTTAAAAAACATGGATGAAGTTGCTAAAATGTTGTGGAATTTATTTTAGGTCAAGGCAGTGAAGAAAAAGCAATAAAATAGTTTTTAAGCTTTACCGAGCTCAAGAAGGTGTGTTTTACCAACTTTAGGTCATGTTTGGAATGTTCATTTTTCACGAGAAAATATTTACATGGGGTATTTATCATTTCCCTATAGTTGAGGCATGGAACTAAGAGTGTTTTAGAGTTGGAATGAAGTTAAATGATGTCCTATACTTTAGGAACAATTGTTCAGAAGAAGAGGTGGTCTAAAACCCTAATTAAACCCTAGTTATGAAGATATATGCAATAAATTTTATGGTTGTATGGTATCTAAATTACTCATGAATTTTTTTTTGATGCTTTAGGGCGTAGAGGACTATTCGGGGATTCTATTGGTGGTGATTTCATGTTCGGGTGTTTCAACAAGTCAAGAAAACCCTAGTTTTGAGGAGATTTACAGGTACATAGATCGGATGAAGGTGTCATGAAGAGAAATGATTTTTTATAGATACTTTTGGAGGTGTGATAAATGGTCATGAAAGGTTTCATATAAGTTGTGTGGAGAAAATTGGTGCAATAGGTATCCAAAGCTACCCTACCAATTGAGGACTAGAGTGTGTAAAACTAGTTTGTGGTTTGAGATGGATTAGATAGATTTGCATGTTATAGCTAAGTTATTTGGTCATGAATATATTGTATACATCTAACATGTTGTGTTTGATATCTTGGAATGGTATGAAGAAGTGGTTTCATGTTGAAACCATAGTGGCCTAATTAGCCCTATTAGGCTTACTAAGAAGGTCGGTTGGATCAGGTGTACTAGTGTTTATTAATCCATATGAAATATTCATTTTATTGATTAAGAAAGTGTATCAGTAAGTGCCAATAATGTGTTTCAAGTGTTTTTATCCTGGAAGTGATGGTTGAGGTTTTTGAATCATGATTCTTCAAGACTAGTTCTTGAGTCCTTGAGGCAGGTTTGAGTAGTTTTGGAGATGGACATATTTGAATGTCTTATGCCTTGATTTAGTGAATGATATGAGTTGTTTCAATTACAATAATTCATGATATTTCTAGTGATTTGATACTTGTGCCATGAAAATGTGTTTTGATATGAGAAGTTGGTCGCTCTCTGGACTAAAGTTTAGGTGCTTAAGACCTAGTTGAAGATGCTTGCCAAATGGAGCATGTCATGATGATGATGGATGGTGCAAAGCTTATTGGGATTGCTGAAGGTTTTTATAGGATGCACCTAACTTGTGTGGAGCTGGTGGATAATTTTTAAGCTTCTAAGTTCCTTTGAATTCCAATTTCTATTAGTTGGAGATGAAGACCTAGTTTTAAGCCTAACTGAATAGACTTGTGCAAATTGGTGTGTTTAGGCTCATGATAACCTTTAATTTATCTTGAGGTGATTTTATATGATGAAGTAGATGTTTTATCATGTTTTTAAGACTGAAATTATTGGCCTTGAAGGAACTATAAGTTTTAATGAGTTGTGTCATATATATAAATGCTAGTGTGTTTTCTCATTATGTGTTGTTGTGATGATGGGGATGTGAGTAAGATAAACAAGGTGAAAGAAGATGTTAACGAGGTCAAGGAAAGAGTTGAGAAGATGAATGAAGAGATAAGAAGATTTTAGAATAAGGACATCAAGGTCATCAGTCATAATCAACATGATATGATACATATATGAGAAAAGAAGAAGGTAGGATTATTTGAGAGGGTTTCGAGTGAATAGGAGCTGAACTTGTGATCAAAATTAGTTGTATGAGAAAAAATCATTAGGTGATCTTAATATTTAGGTGGGTGAGTTGGTGTTTGGTTATTCTAGGGGGTTGTATCCTCCTTGCAAGGTTGGTTCCTTGTTAAATAGGGGTTGGTGCTCCTTGTGGGATTCTTTGTCTCACTAAAGAAATCTTGTGTGCTATGTAGGATTCATACAAGTGATTTGTTTTGAGTAATATAAATAGACATTTAGTGGGTTTTATTCCCCTTAAGGGTTTCCCACTTTATATTTGCTGTTCATGTATTCTCTCTTATCTCTTGCACTTTTGGATGGATGTTACAATCTTAATAAGCTTACATTTTGTTATGTATATTGTATGGTTGATTTAAATGATGAATGTATGTTATGTAAAATGAAGTAATATTTTTGTATGAATAATTCACCACCCCCTCTTAGTCATTGTGGTTCTATAAATTGGTATTAGAGAAAGGTACTTGTGAATCAAGTATAACAACTTGAAAGAGATCCTTGAAGTACAAGCAACGGGAAAATCATCTAAAGAAGTTCTAAGAAGGAAGTATGAAATTACAGATTCCTTGATCAATGGATTACATGAAAAAATAATTGGAATGGAGGTTGAGAATAATTAGGCCATTAAAGAGTTGACATCTGAAAACAAGTTAGTGATAAAATCCCTTAAAGGAAATGAAGAAAATTGTTGCAAGCTTAAGTCCGAAGTTGAAAGCTTAAGAGTTAAAAAAGAAGAGTTGAAGTCCTTGAAATCGAGTTGGATTAGACATCTTGTAGTTTGCAGACATATGAAAGGTTGGAGAAGATTTTTATTGGCAATATGGTAGGTCCAAGTGTTAGTGAAGACATAAAGGAGACCAAGAAGACATATTCTAGATATCTAACCCTTTTAGACAAGCAAATGCAATGAAGTATGGTTATTTCAATGGTTATTGTTATACTTGACATTTATTGGTCATAGGGATAGAGATTACAAGAGAAGGATCTCTAGGAATGAATATTCATGGAATGGTCAAAGTTCCTTCAAAGGTTAGTGATATTAATGTTGTGAATAGGGTCATAAGGAAATGGATTGAAGTTGGAACTTTAATCCTTATCATCAAGTGGTAAGAAGAATGTTGTGTGCTATATTTGTCAAAATATTAGTCATATTGCAAGGTTTTATCTTAGAAATCCATCTAGACAAAATAAAAATGTTCAAGAAAGAAGAAAATTCAAAAGGTTGTACACGAAAAGGTATGAACCTATGAATGAAGAAAAAGATCCAAAATTAGTCAAAGAAGAGCCTAAGATAATCAAGACAATCAAGGAATATGATCATGGAGATGATTCAAGTAAAAGGTGCATAACATGAAATATTATCCTATAAAGTTTGTTAAGGAAATGTCAATTTAAATCAAGAAGTATGAATCGAGATCAATTATCAAGACAAAAGAGTATGTTTTCTATGATTGAGTCGAATCAAAATGAAGAAAATCATATGTGCTTGCTTGACTGAAATCTAGTCACAAGTGCTTGAGTTAAGAAGTCTAGATATGCTTTGGAATACTTCAAAGTTTATAAGGTATGATATACAACTTTTCATAAAGTCCGAGTTTATGCATCAGAGTCTTGATACTTAGTGAGATTTCTGGATGTTGGTCCAAGAGGAATCATGAGTGTGTTTCGTATGCCTTATGAAGGTATAAGGTCCGTATTATTTTCTCCTAGAATATGTTTTAAGTTCAGTTGTTTTAGTATTGTCAAGGTATGTTTAGTTTTCTCTTGATCAATTTATTAAGTCATGTTTGTATTATCAAAGCTATGAGAAGTGGTGTGTGTACAATCAAAAGTCTATGTTGTATATAAAAGGTAATGAAGTTGTGTTCTCATGTCAAAGTTTTGCTACTAGTGTTGTAAAAGTTATGATGAGATAAATGAAAATACATGGTGTGATCCATCCTGTTATGCATGGATAAAGGTTGAATGATAGGCCAAGGAGTCATGATCTACATATTATAATTATAAGGTTTTGTTTTTGAAGCCATGACTACCATATATTTATTTTACATGATCTGTATGTACCAAGTCAAGGAAGAGGTATGTTTGTCATGTTATCATCATTCCTAGTTGATGTAAAGAGTCCTAGTTTTATTCCAAAAGTATTTTTCATGTGTCAAGGAGTTTTGGTTAAGAAATCATGGTATGATCTTGGTCTGTAACATGGGTGCTACTGTGAAGTAGTTTGTTTTCTCAAAAGCACATAAAAGGGTGCACAAGTTGATAATGTATGAAGGTATCTCAGTAAAGTTTGTGCTGAGAAATGCATGTTATTGATTGTTTTTGATGAATTTTTTTAGAGTTTAGTAATGATAGATGTCTAAAGGTCTTCAAGTGTGTTGCATGATAGTGCAGGAGCTCCTAGATGAAGTATAAAGGTCTAGAAGGTACAAGTACAAGATGATGATCTATAAGAATTTATGAAGTTTTGAGTGCACTCAGGATGGAGAAGAAGCATTATGTCATCTATAAAAGATTGACTATGTCTCAAAGCACATGGTGTAACCTTAGTTAGGTATGAAATGAAAATAATGATATTAAAATTGACTTATTGGTTGATTCAAATATTAATGCAATATATGTTGAGCTAATTGATTAGTTTGGGGACATTGAAGTTGTGTTGATCCTTGTATGGATCAAAGAAGGAAATTAAATGACTTCATAGCATCAAGTATATGGAGGACTATTGCATTAAGGAGTGTGTTTCATATGTGACCTAATGATATGGATATGGTCATCTTGAAGTCTTAAGCAAGTGAAATATTCCAACGTAGCTACAAGTGTTATATATCGTTGATAAGGTGTTGTCAAGATGAGAAGGTATGGGTTATTGAAAGTATGGTTTCAAGGGGATAATATTGCTTGTATGTGTGTCATCAGCATGTTGGAAATTTTCTCCATGAAGTTGAGTAAGGTATGAATAACATAAAGTTTGGTCTATGATATGATACCAATGGTGCCATGCTATGACTGTTATGCAAGGAGGAGAGAAGATTATGAAGACCTAATCATGAGATTAGGGAGAGTTTCCATCATGAGTAAGTTTAGAAGTTGTCTATGAGTGTGAAGTGTGCCAAGAAGGATGAATGTTTCTACCGATAGAAGTATTGATCTATGATAGTGTTACGTAACATGATAATTGTTCTCATATTCAAGGTATGTTATGTCTTTATGTTCATATCCTTATTAATCTGAGATTGCATTTGAAGAGTGATGTATGAGATATAAATAAGTGTGGATAAGTGTAAACAAAGTGATTTCAATCTTAGGGGGAGTCATGTTTGATCATTCTCAAGGAGCATGTTAGTTAGAGGTACATATTCAAAGTTGTCTACATTAAGAATGAGGTCATAATTGGGTAAGTACTTATTTAGGGGGAAATGAGTGGCTCTAAGTCTAAGTTGAGTCATGAAAATGCGTGTCTAGAAAATGTAAAGGGATTAAAATGCACGAAGACTCAAGAAATTAAATAAGACAAGTAATAGTGACCTAAGGAGTTGAACACCAAATAAATATCTAAATTAGAGTCAAAAAGTAGATTTCAAGGGAGCTTGTCTAAAGATGAAGATGCATGGTTCGTTGTTCTTGAAAGGAGGATGTATCATCTTAGCTGAGATGGTTTCATTTATGTAAGTAAAGGAGGATCAATGATGGAATTGAGTTCTATTAAGATGATTTAGGTCATTCAATATGAAGCCAAGATGTGGTATGTTGATGTTGTAAAGGTCCAAGGATCATCTGTTGCTTATTGTGGTCAAGAAAGTGAGTACAAAGAACAAGATATTGTAAGTATGAACTGTTGTTTTATTTTCTAGTGTTTGTTTTTCATGTCAAGATGTCATAATGCCTTTTTCAAATATGTCAAAGGATGAGAGTAGACTCAAAAACATGAAAAAGAGTTGTTGTAGGTGTTTGCATGATATGGTTGTCATCAATGTTTTTGAAGGTGGTTGTCATCAATTATAAAGGGGAGATTGGTTGACATTGTGTCTAGTTGTTTTCATTTATGTCAAGTGTCACATTGATGTAAAATGAGTGTAGGAGGCATACGTGAGTGGAAGAGGTGTCATCCATGTTTAAGCTTGAATGGTTATTAGTAGTGTGGTGAAAATTCATAGTGTCCAGGGCATGCTCTTGGTGCGTTGTTAAAGCAAGTACATGTTGTGTATGATATTTAGTGGTTTTTGAAGGATTTTATGGGTCTAAGAAGTTATAATGAGTTTGAAAGAGGTCAAAAATGTTAGATTATGAGATTGGGTGTTGAGTCATGCCATTCTTGTTCTTTTTCTAGTTCAACTAGGTGATGTAGTAACATGTAGTATGAGGCAGAGCATGTTAGAATGAAGCATGAGGAATTTTTTAGAGGTGGCATCATGTGTGTAGATGATGTAATAGGTCACAATTCAGATGTATGAGGCATGATGAAAGTCCTTTGAAGCAAGTACATTGAGACAAGGCAATGTAGACATGGAAAAAACATGGTGTGTGATGCATTTTAGGTATGGAAAACCATGAATGATATTTATAAAACATATAGGAGGTTGTTACAATGATGTGGAAAATATTTTAGGTCAAGGAAGTGAATAAAAATAAATAAAATTGATCTTTAGCTCTCTTGAGATTAAGAAGGTGTGTTTTCCCAACTCGAGGTCATGTTTGAAATGTTCATTTTCTTGTAAAATATTTTCATGGGGTATTTATCCTTTCACCATAGTTGAGGCATGGAACTAAGAATTTTTAGAGCGGAATGAAGTTAAATGATGTCCTATAATTTATGAACGATTGTTAAGAAGCAGAGGTGGTATAAAACCCTAGTTCCGAAGAGATAGGAAAGAAATGAGTTATATGGTCTCTAAATGAATTCAGAAAGAAATTTTTATGCTTCATGGATGTATAGGACTCTTTAGGGATCTTGTTGGTGGTGATTTCATGTTCCAGGTGTTTTAGCAAGTTGAAGAAAAACCCTAGTTTTATGGATATTTGTAGGTACAAAGTTGAGATGAAGGTTTCATGAAGAGAAATTAATTGTTCCAGATACCTTGGGATGTGTGATAAATGGAAATGAAAGATTTTAGGTAATTTGTGTGGTGAAAATTTGTTCAATAGGTCTCCAAAGTTTCCCTACGGTTTGAGGGCTAGACCTGTGCAAAACCAGTCTTATGGTTTGAGATGGGTTTGATAGATTTACATGTTGTAGCTGAGTTATTTTGTCATGGATAGCTTGTATACATCTGACATGTTATTTTTGAGCTCTTGGAATTTTATTAAGAAGTGGTTTCATGTTGAAACCTTGGTGGCCTAATTAGCTCTATTAGGATTGCCAAGAAGGTTAGTTGGATCAGGTGTGCTAGTGTGTATTCCTCCTTATGACATTAATTTTAGTGATTGAGAAAGTGTATTAGGGTTTCATTTATGTATTTCAAGTGTTTTTGAGCTTGGAAGATATGGTTGAGGTGTTTGAAGCATGATTCCTCAAGACTGGTTCTTAAGTCATTAAGGCAGAGTTTGAGAATTTTGGAGATGGAGTTGTTTGAGTGAATTATTACTTGATTTAGTGAATGATGTGAGTTTTTTTAGTTATAAAAATTCATTATATTTCTAGTGATGTAATAATTGTGCCATGAAAAAGGAGTTTTGATATGAAAATTTGGTCACTCTTCTAGACTGAATTTTAGGTGTTTAAGACCTAGTTGAAGATGCTTGCCAAATGGAGTGTGTCATGATGATGATGATGGATGGTGCAGAGTTTATTTGGCTTGCTGAAGGTTGTGAAATTATTTCCCTAAATTGTGTGGATCTGGTGGATCCTTGGTGAAGATTTTAAGTTCTTTTGAACTCTAGGTTCTATTCGTTGGAGATGAAGACCTTGTTTTAGGCCTAATTTGGTACACTTAGGGAAATTTGTGTGTTTAGGATATTTCTGACCTTTAAGGTCTCTTGGAGTAATTTTAAATGATGGATTAGATGTGTTTTCATGTTGTGAAGACCAACCTTATTGGTCTTGGCTGACCGAGAAGTGTTTATGAGTTGTCTCATAGATATAGAGGATAGTGTGTTTGCTCATTATGTGTTGTTGTGATGATGGGGATGTGAGTGAGCTAGAGAAGGTGAAAGAAAAGGCTAAAGGGGTCAAGGGAAGAGTTGATAAGAGGAATGAATAAATAATAAGAGTTGAGAAGAAGGAAAAAGGTCATTAGACCTAATCAACATGATATGATGCGTGTATGAGCGAATAATAAGATAGGACTGTTTGAGAGGGGTTTGAGTGAGAGGAACCAAACTTTTGATCACAATCAAGTGTATGAGAAAAATGTATCAGGTGATCTTCATCTTCAGATGGTTAAGTTGTTAGTTGGTCATCTCTGTAGTTTCCTTGTAGGTTTGGTGCATTCCTAAATAGGGGTTGGTGCTCCTTGTGGGATTGGTGTCTCACTAAAGAAATATTGTGTGATGTGTAATATTCATACAAATCCTTTGTTTTGAGTAATATAATCAAATGTTTAGTGAATTTTCTTCCCCTTGAGGGTTTACCAATTTATATTTATGTTCATGTGTTCTCTCTTATCTCTCGCACTTGTGGTTGGATATTATAATCTTAATAAACTCACATTTGGTGATGTATGTTGTATGGTTGATTTAAATTATGAATGTATGTTATGGAAAATGAAGTAAAAATTGTTGTATGAATGATTCATCCCCCCTCAGTCACTTTTCTTCTTACAATGAAATTTTCAAATCAATATTTATGACGTATTGTAATCCACCTAAATAATAAATCAAATCATTTATGCATGGGAGTGGAAACATATACTTTATGATAATAGTGTTGTTTGATCTAAAATCAGTGCACATCCTACACTCACATCCTTTCTTCGGTGATAATACTATAGGTAGTGCACATGGGTACAAAGACTCTCTAATCAAACCCTTCTCAAGTAAATCTTTGACTTTCATCTTCACTTCCCCATTTTACATTGGTTTCAACCTACCTTTCTTGATAAATGAGAAACCAAAATAGATTCCACCTCATCAATTGTAATACACATAGGTGGTAAAATATTTTAAATAACCAATGTCATGATATTTGAAAAATCACCTTTCATATGCTCCACTTCATGTGAAAGTTATCATTTTTGCATCAACGTGTCATCGTTATCCTTCTTCACGGGATTTGGATTGAACATGAAACATACATACATAAATTCTTCCCATTTTTATTGATCATGAAATATTTTCTTGAAACAAAAATTACCTTGAAATATCTATCTTCATATACAATTTTATCCTTTAAAGGATTTACAACATACTATATTCCATCCTTCACCAAGGTGTAAGTATTTACAAAACCATCATATTTTACTTTACATCGACACTAAAATTTGGTAATTATACTATTTGACACTCTGTTTTTGACATTGCTCTCTTGCTCAAATAAGTACATTTTACACATTCTCAACTAGTACATCACTAGGTATATTTTTTAGATTTATTTCTCTTACACACTCATCTGTTGATATATTCTAAGAATTGAATGCATGAAACATTGAAATGAACTCCACTTGTCAACTTCCAAACTTCACATTGTAGATTATCACTCTTGGGTCAAAAATGTATAGTAGGGGCAAGAATGTCTGTATGGTCTTGACCCTAGTGTATGGTGTTGACGTTTCTTTATTTGATCCCAAAATTTCCATTGTATATTATTCTTTGGGTCACTTAATCTTCCTCGACCAACCTTTTTAACTCAAAACAACTTCAAAAGCATTTATAAAAAAGTGAAACTTACCTCATTTAGTACCTAACACTCTTAAATACTCTTATGGAATCCTACTACAAAATCTAGCAAAAAGGGCACCCATATATCCATACACTCCAAAAATAAATCTATATATTCATTAGAAAAGCACCATCTATAAGTTGGAAGCATCCCACTAGGTATAAGGGATTACTTCCAAAATTTGCAACCACTCAAAGTCACTCACTCACATATATTGGTAAGAGAAAAACTCAAGTCAAGCGTTGTTAAAGGAAGTATACAAAGTATGATTTCACTACAACTAGATATCACATGCTAGCTGGAGAAAGATGTGTGGTTTGAGGCCTCATCAAAGTAGTGTCCTGTCAGTGGTGTACAAGGGTGACCACAACCCAACTAATGCTTATTTTAAATGATTTAATCCATGGTTAGGGATTTTTAAGGCTTGAGAGAGTATTCATATCCCCTCATAGTTTCATTTAAATATAGTGACAAAGAGGACCAAACAAGTGACAAAATTAGAAAATCACATACCAAAATTATGAGTAGGAGTAAAACTATATAAAGAGTTCAAGACTATACAAAAATTCCTACTTCTATTGTACATTCCTACCCCAGTAAGTGATTATACTAAAATTTTATATAATAGCCTAATATAATGCAAGTTTGTAGTAAAAAATAAGTACTAAAACACTTAAATATAACCAAGAAATATAAGGAATAAATAATTAAACCCTAATGTGTAAAGAGGGTTAGAAGATCCTTAGCTTATTCGAAGAGGTTCTTTGGAATGTGTCACAGTGGAGAATGGCTAAAAAAGATGGAGAACCGTCACACGAAGCACGGAAAAATGTAGATCCAGAAGATTTGGCTGGGTTAGGGCTCCTGGAGAAGGATAGGGGTGCCTGTGGGTGGTCAGGTCTGTAGTATGGGTGCCCTAGTCCATGTAGATGCTCAGAAAACATGCTTTGATGTGTCGCAAGAGGTTTGCACTTGTTCTCCTTTTATCATGTGTATGTCGCTAAACTATGTCAAATGTTGTTGTAAATATGAAATTAATGAATCACCTACAAATAACCTAAATAAAGCATCAAAACCCTAAAAATGAAATATGCAAATGAATGGGTCAGACTATCCTCAGCTACCAAAATGATGGACTTATCACTGAGCATTGCACTACATCTCAGACCCAATGTAGTTATGTATGTGTGTTTGTGTGGAATTGTGCTCTAGGTTCCTCTTGTTCTAGTCACATGTGAAGTAGCGAGAAAGTAACTAGATCTAGAATGTAAATAATGTGTGCATGAAAACAATAGACTCCCCTCCTATGAAGTGTGATGTAGATGAACTAGTCGTGTGTCTCTTGTGATGGAGCTAGATGGATGTAAATGGAGCTATAGGTGCCTTTGATGGATGCAAACTTAGGTGGAGATTGTAGATTGTTAGTGCTTGGTCCCGTATTATGATCACATAACTTTATATTTATATGATTCCTTCACTTAAATTTCATAATTAACCCCAAAAAGGCCAACTACCAAAAAGATAAGAAGCTCAAATGGCTAGAAAGGGCCTAACAGGTGTGACCAAAGTACAAAGAGGACAAGGGCACCCCGGAGGATGGGTGCACCTAACGTTGATGTCTTGGTTGGGCTTTGGTGTCCAAAATGAAAATTTTTGAAAGGTGAAAAGACATATTGAGAAAGTACAAGTGCAAGACTTAAATAAAAATCATAAAGCAAAGAAAGGTGGCCAAAGACATGAGTTAATTAGAACTTTTCTTACTTAGGAACCATATGAAGAGTAGTATGCAATCAATACTAGATAATGACTCAAAGGATTTTGTGTCTACAAGAAGACGTCAAGTCACAATTTCAGTTCGAAGGTTTCTCGGTCCAAATGCCCCTATTTCAGCATTCAAAACACCCAGATCAACCCAGAATCACATGTAATCAACTAAGTGCACTCAATCCCATGTATTTATGAGATTGTAAATTTTCATATCATGTATATTTATTACAAGTATTAATGTGTTATTATAATATTGAATGGTTAATTTTGGAATTTAATTAGTCATAATAACCCAATTGTAGCTCTTATTTCATTCCTTGTTTGATACCTCATTATAATGTAAAAACCCTAATTTGGTGAACCCAACTTGAGAATTAAGCATTGTGCCTTTTTTCCCTAGGATTTCTATTTTTATGCTACTACCAACTTTTAATACTTGCATTTATTTCTATTTGTACATTCCTTCCTCCCATTCCCTCTTGGTGAAGTTCTCATTTCACAAATAAACCTATTGAGAATATTGAGCTTTCCCCTCTACTCGTAAGCATTTTAGCCTCATGGAGTCATCTCATATGCCTATTGATGTCAATGCATCTATCCTTGACACTTCTAATGAGGTATCACTACATGTTATTAAATCCCACGATCATTATTATAATGATAAGGACAACATTAAATCTTGTGCGAAAGTTACTCTCTATCTAACTCCCATCAACTTCATGGGTATCCTCTTAAAATTGAGCCTATCATCAAAATTCTTCTTACTGCTAAGCTTTCCCATGACAAACCATGATCTAGAGGAAAATTAAAAGGGAAAAAGTTCCCTAAACCTTCCAGTATTTCTACAATGTGTAAGTAGACTTCGTGATCTTTCTGTTGACTACAAGAATGCGGAAAATAGAGCCCATACGTGAAAGTTGTGGCTGGTCAAAGGTTGGTCACACTTCAAACTTAGCAAAGTCAACGGGCCAATTGGAAAGTGACATGGAAAAATTGGATTCAGGTGGAAAGGTGACAAAATTGAGTTCATTTTTGGAACTCCGGTCTTCGACGCTTCAATATTGTCATCTTTGTCTCGATCAAATTTTTTTTTGCCAATGTGGTGGGTTTCGGGCCTCCAAGTTGTTTGCCACCAAATTTCCACATCATACCAAGGGTGGCGAGTTGAATCATCTCAACAAGTCATTGGATGATATATGTATGATGAGCTATATATTTGCATGACTGATTTTCCCAACCAAGCTACATGACTCGATGATCCGAGCTAAATTGGAGAGCGATTGGGAGAGTTGATCACATTTATATGGTGAAAAAGTGGATTTACATGGCCTTAACCACAAAAAAACATATCTCCCATGGGCTATATAAGTCCCCTCCTCATCCACATCCTAGTGAATGTGGGATTAACTCCCTAAATAAAAACCAATGTTGGGTGGGAAATACTCAATGTTGGGTGGTGTGGGTGAGAGCAGAGACACATGGAGGTCGATAGAGTAGTAGTCAACAACGAGCTAGGGATGTGGCGGTGACGAGAGCATGCGTTAGCCGTAGAGCGCGATCACAAGACATGTGGAGTGGACCAGTCAGTAAGGTAAAATGGTTGGTGAAAGAGGTGGGAGTGAGATTTAAATCCATGACCTCCCCAACAGAAATGCAGTTGCTAAACCAACTCATCTAGCCAAGTTGGTTGGATATGAAGTGGAGGATATGCGATATAACACATTCCTCAGTTCAACCCAAGGCTATAAAATCCTTCCCTCCATACTCCAAAACATGCACAAGCTCCTCAATACAAAGCTTGAGATCCAAGAGGAGAAACGTGAAGGTCTTAAGGAGTTCGAAGGCCATTTTGGAGAAACATATATAAGTCCTATATTGTATTATTATAGAAATTATTTATTGAAGAATATGTAGAGGAGTCTTAGGAAATGGATAAGGCCCTATTTGCATATTGAAGGTCCATATTATTATTTATAGGAAATATTTTGGAGAATATTATAAGTCATATATTATTATAGGCATTACGGAGAGATAAGTCCTATTGTAACATTCCCATTTAAAGCTTTAGAAATAAGGGGATTTTTTTTAATAATGTTCATTGTTCTAAATAATCATAATTTAGAAAACACATTCTAAGCCAATCAATCTCATCACAGAAAACCATATACAAGCTGTAAATGGCTCGGTGAAACATCAATCTCTCATTCCACGAGTCGATATCATAACGATATCTCATGTTAACTTAATTATTTTTATACTGTGTATACTTGGTTCGCTTACCCTTTTTATGGTATTAAGTGGTTTGATTAAGAGGCATATCTGAATATATTTTACCGATATTCATCTGAAATCCCACTTCTTAAACTAGGTGACATAGGACAACGCAACCATCAGCTTGTGATACTTTGGACAAAGATTTTTAAACATATTGTTCATGTTTATATTCCTAGATGACATACTTGTTAAATGAAATATTTCCTTCACCCCACTTCATCTATTATCTAGAATGGTCTTCATGTAACTCATGTCAGTCCACTTGTTCAAGGTTTAACCCTAGCCAAGGTTAGCAACATAGTCTAGTGTGGAGGACTGCTCACGGTGACTAAGGGTACATAGACATACCCAATCAACCTAAGTTGATTGCATGTGTCTAGTTATCCTAATTCATCATGAGTTGACCCCGACACTAGATCATACCCCTAACTCTACCTAGGGTAGAACTGTGACCAAGTCAAATTTATGTAGATCTGGATGATTAAACTCAAGGGTGTTGCAACATGTCAACTACAACACAATATCCTCATGAAGACCCAAGTCTTCATGAAGGTACTATACTGTAGTTGGTGTGTGCCAACATCCGATTGAGTTCACCTCATCTAGATGAACATATCATAGAAAGAAGTTAAATATTTATTACTTTTTCCTTTTTAAGGGTTAATTGCAGCAGCCCTACTGAACAACTAGGTTCGTTAACCATTAGGGTTACGAGTAATAACTGCAATTAGAGTTGGTATGCAGATACATCTACCTCCTAACCATTTCATAAGTTTTGATTTATAACCCATTAACATTTTAATTTATGTTTCACATAATAGTTTCAACAAACATAACAGTGTTGTTATTCACTCACCTACTCAAGCCTTAGTTTACATAAGTTCAGATCAAGTTCATTTATATTAGACTTCAATAGAATGAAGTCTAATCCTTTTTAATTCCTTTCTCTACATTCCTAATCCTAGTTAAGGAAATCTTCAAGAGAATTCACACCATCAACTAACCAAAGATAACATTCAAATTTAATTATATGAAATCATAAAACAATCATTTATTCATTTCATGGAATTTTTCTTCCCTATTTCTTATACAGGGTTAATGATTATTTATAACCCCTTAACATATTATAAGTTATCATCATAGTTATATCCACCTATAACATTTTCTTAAAATATAGTCAAAGTGAAATAATTGAGTATCCATGCAAGAATGTCAACTTAATAAGTTGCAATTTCACTAGAGAGGGTAGTACATCTAGTACCCCCAATCTCTATCCATTATATTCTAAGCCATAAAAGAGAGTTATTGTCTTAGAAGTAGAAAATTACTTAACATTTCCACTTACTGAATGTAAAAGGAAATACATCAAATGCAACAAATTTCACATATCTTTTATTCATCCAGAAGATTCTTACGTTTACAAGTCCAAACACAACTGACATTACTAATGTCAAACAACAATGCTTGAATCAATTTAAAATACAATTTTTCTTTTCCATAGAATACATTTCAATCATGAACCATATTTCATCATAAAAAGGCCCATCTCTTTGATAAAAAATGTAAGTTCCTAAAGATCTTTTCTCCTTTCATCACTTACAAAGTCCATCTATAAGAATTTCTAGCATGGGTTAGTTCATTGAACTAAGCATGATAAGAACTTAGCATTAAAAAGATGTGCTTTTAGCTAACTGTTTCATAAAGAGAACTCTGCTATTATGAAATAGTTTAAGCATTACAGAAAGACATACCAAAGGAAGTTACTAGTCACTAATGAGAGAGAGGTAAGATGATAAACCATATCAAACTTAAGAATAGGTCATGATATAAACAACTTCAACTTTCATACTATTGTTTTACATAAAAAGAATTAAACATTAATCTAGGTAAGTACTATTCCTTCAAAATCACAAACTTCCTTTTATACATTATTCACTTCTCAGTTAATCCAATCTAACATGAGAAGATAACTATCCCTACTATCTCTTAGGAATAGATCAGCATTAGATAAAACAATAGTACTTTCATCTCAGCATTTATTTCACCTAATTCCATCCTAGAATATAAGATGCCAAGAACAACTCAAAAATAGGATTAGGTTTAGGATGGACCAAACAACCTATTTAGAAAAGAGTTTCTAATTTAAGAATCCTTTAACTCAATTTCAGAATTAGAAATTAATCTAAGTTCAAGTTCAGCACTAAATAATTTTAAATAAAGATTGAGATCAACTTAACATGCAATTGGAACTAAGCACATGCAATTGGAACTAAGCACACTTTCCCTCAACAATACATCAATTTCATGCTAAGGAAAAATAGTAGAATGGAGGGATCTAACAATCAGCTTCAACTCCTTCAACCATTCAAATAATTTTCACCAAATAAAAAGACTTCACAGAATATTTTCAACCAACCACAACAATCCTTCTAATTAACCTCAACTTCAACTAACTGTTCAATCACCACTAGAACTTAATTCTACAAACAAGTCCCAGTGAAGGTTCAATGAAACAAACCCACTGGATACTCCTCATCAAGAATGAAACAAAAGGAAAATCGAAGGAGAGAGAGATTGTAAATTCAACGTTCAAAGTAGGATTAGAAAAAGAGCACTCTATAAACAAGAATACAAATAGTCAAGTCCATTCTCTATTGTCCTCTACCGTATTTCCCAAACAGAAGACAATCAAAGATCAAATTGAAATACTACAAGTCCCAAAGAAGGGAATAAACTATGAACCATGAACATCCAATAACTTTCATTGTTCAAAGGGGCAGTAATAATAACACCAAAATCCAGAAGACAACAAGTAAACATTTCCACGGACATGGTGGAGGAAGGAAGAGAATTATTAGAAGAGTAATTCTTAACAGTCCTTCTATACCCAAGTGATGAAAATAAAATACGATTGAATATGATAAAGCTAAGCCCCCAAACAACATTCCCTAAACAAGAGATACATGTGCCTTCGTTGGAAAAATAACCGAAACAAGTTTGATGGCCCAAGGCTAAGAAAACAAACTAACCCAATTTAACCATAATGTCCAAATAACTATTCAGACTCACAAGTCGATAACAACAACTGTAACACAATGAGCTTAAACCAAAGATAATTTCCCCTTCAAAGCATCAATTAGCATCAAATTCAGAGGTTACCCAAGTTCTCAAAAGAATAGAAGACAAAATAACACTTCTTTTAAGTTACCCTTTTCCAAGCAATAATTCCTTTCAAAATGCTAACACATGGATAATCATTCCAATACCTCTATTGAATGAAAAATCTATAACAAGTCTTTAACAAATGAAATCTTCTTTCAAATCCAAATTCAAAATAATGCATCTTCCTCATTAACCACTGGAACAGATGACTGAAATAGGAGGGTAAAAACAAAACCCAAAATCATAACCACAGAGTGATAAAAGAAACATCAACACGATCTCAAGTTTTGTGCACCCAATCAAACTTAGAAGATTATGCTAAACCCAAAGATGCAAAAGTATATTTCCCTCAAGGATTCATTCAAGCTCAAACATTAGTCGAGTTACTCTACAGTTTATATATTGAAGTATTCTCATAGAAGTGATACAAGATCCCATTAAACAAATTCCAAAAATTTAAGAAACAAGTTACTCAAGTTTTAACACAGCTCAACAAAAGTACAAATAGTTACAACCTCATCTCAGGCTCTAATTAGAAGTTAAGCATAACTCATTAATTCCAAACAAGGGAATCGTAACCCAGAACAGATCATCCATAATAACAGTGAAGTCAAATAGTAAAACACAGTAAATAATACAAGCATCGAAAGCAAGATCATAACATTTAACAAAAACCCATTTATTCCCCAAGAGAAGAGTTATTTTAATGAAAACATTTAAGTAAAAGAAAAACAACTTAATGGGAAGATCCTATCATGCCTGATAGCGCTTCTCCTTCACCATTTTGTAGAAGATCTTTGAGAAAACTTCAATACCTTCTTCTTTCCACAAATGTCAACAAAACCTTCAACACTTTCCCATTCCTTTTATAGTTTCCACAGTGCCCATTAAAATTCCAAAGCCATGTAAAAATTATAGTCATGTAAATATAAAACTGGAGGTTCGAAGGATGAAACAACACCATGCAGAGCCCAAGCTCAAAACAAAAAAAGATAAAAACAACCAAAACTCCTCATGCACCTTCCTAGGTGGTTTTCACCAAATTCAAAAACATTAAATGCAAAGGATTGTCAGTTCCCTCCATTTTCCATGCCACCGCCATCTCCACTTTTGGCGAAGACTACATTAAAATTTGCATGCAACTAAATTCGTGGAGATGCCAACTCAGCTCTCCCCAAATTTTCCAATTCCCATGCCAAAGTTGGTGGTAGGGAAAGGATAAGAATGAATTAAATATCATTTAATTACCTTGAAACCGATGCCACTGACCACCCAATGTCCATGTGTTCCATAGGCCCCCTTTAGGTTAGCCACATTTTAGTTAGGTTAACATAAGTTTAGGAAATCAACATAGGTCCATAGGTAGGTTTCTAGGTTAAGTCACAACATCCTAATTTCAAAAGATCAAAGAGACATAGGTTAGGCTTAGTTCTAGGACATAGTCACTTAGCATTAAACATATAGTTAAAAATAGGTTATCATTCAAGAAAGCATCACAATCCATTAAATGAAGAACCAACCATGACATTAGTATCCAACATACTATAGGGTCTGAAGACCTTATTAATTCTCTAGCATAGTCCGAATCTAAAGCAATCAACTGATCTAACAGACTTGGTCATTATGATCACAAAATTATGTATTAAAAGCATACCTTGGATCAATGGAATTGATCCAAGGTAATGTTTTTGAAGGAAGAGTTTTATAAAAACTGAAACCGAATCCAGAAATCAAGCAACGAACTAATTTTGCATAAGGAGGTGGGTTGTTCTGATTAAATACTGATAAAACACGAAAAAATGTACTTACACAAAGGATGAATTATTTTCTACTGCAAACATGATTTCCAAAGCCACAAGAGTACATTGTCTTAAGACCAAATCACCTATCAACATTTGCATCTTTTAAAGTAGAAGTCATCTTAGGTACCTGTCATGCTAGAGGCGTTACACCTATATTGTTATAGGCACACTGATGAATAAGTCCTATATTATTTTTATAGCAAGATGAAATTAAGTCCTATTATTTAATAGGCACATTGTAAAAGAACTCGGGGGGTTATTATATGTTAATTATTGAGATAGAGTATTCTCATGTTGGATCCCGGAGACACCGAGAAGATGAGGGATGTGAAGAAGCATTAGAGAAGCATATACTCATCCTGAAGCTCAAATCCTTAGTATGTTGGGTGTATTGTCAAGATAGTTTGTTGTGGAGGAGGGTCATAGTTACTCATTGATCTCGTTGGTGACACTGGATCGAATTAACTCTACGTGGAGGTTATTTTTTTGTGTAATAGAGTGAAAGGAGATCATTGTCAACACCGGACATTGGGTCATTCTTAACTCTACATAGAGGCTTATTCTTGTTGTGCAACATAGTGAAGGAGGATCATTGTTATATACTAAAATCGGGAATTACCACCGTGCATAGGTTTGTTTTCCATGCAATGCAGATCCGTTGAGGTATTGTTGGAGGTTTCAAATCATAGGGATATATGCTAGAGAACCAAGCTTTGCAAGGAATAGTTTGGATTCTAAGGAATCAACTTAGGGTTGGGAACTGTGTTGTAGAACCATACTTTAAAAGGACTAGTTTGGATTCTATAGAATCAACTTGGAGCTAGGAGATGTGTTGTAGCACCATACTTTCAAAGGACCAGTTTAGATTTTATGGAATCAACTTGGGGCCAGGAGTTGTGTTGTAGCACCATAATTTCAAAGACTAGTTCCAATTCATAGAATCAACTGGTACATCAAGTTCATTATTGTGCATTCATAGATTCATTTGTAAGTTTGTATTAGATTTACAAATCAAAAGTTTTTAATGAATCAATTCAACTTTTGAACTTGGAGACATCGACATTCTGTTGAACTTCGTTATCAACCCTTATACTTTTTGGTTCATAATATTTGCATTGGAGTTGATTAAAGTTGATTATAATGGGGTAAATTTAGTAAAAGAATTAATTGCCTATAAGGGTCCATGGTTAAATATTTTTATTTTTTGGCCGGTGTTTATGGATCAAACCATCTAATGAATCTTCTCTTTTAGGTATGTCTCAACCATATCTTTTGACATACACATCTACTATTTCTACATCTACGGTACCCACATTTATGGGGGCACAAAGGATGCTAATGCATAATATTTCTATGCATATTCTTATATCCACTATTGCTACTACACATACCATCCCTAATGGTTCACATTCCTCTTCATTTAGCACACAAGACCTTAAAACCCTAATTCACACATTACAAGCTCAAATCTTATAATTTAAACAAGGTATGTCCACTTCTCTTCATGTTATGGACTTGGCCCAATTCTTACACAATCCATTAGCTCTTGAGGTGGCCTCTTACTCTTTATCTCTTGGTTTTGTTACACCTAAGCTTCATATCTATGATGGAAAAGGTGATCCCACATAACATCTTAAATCATTTCATGTGGCTTGCATCGATTATGCCTCTTATGAAATCTTTCTTACCAAGTTATTCCTAGGAGTCTTAAGGACTTTACATTACAATGGTTCTATGATCTCCCCACACATTCTGCACATTATTTCACTACATTAGAAAATCAATTTTTAGCCCACTTTTCTATCAACATTGGAGATAAGGTTTCTTATGCACAAATTTCCAAGCTACACTAAGGATTTGATGAACATATCAATGATTATGTCTTATGTTATCAAACCATGATTACCAAGATGAATAATATCCTAGTTGATAGTGACTTGCAATATATTTTTACACAAATCCTACTTCCTCTATGAGAATCAACCATTTTTGAAAAAATTAGATCATTTGACCATTTATGTCATACACTTAAAGAGTTAAAACATAAGTTACTACATATGAATAATCTCAAGTATGTTGCTTTAGCACTCTAATACATGTTAATATTTCTCCCAAAGATACATGTCAATTCCCTTAATCGGATAACTAAGCTACATTTATAAATCACTTGATGATAATTTAAATGTTTACCACGTCCTCCTAATGTTTTCCTAAAACAATTACTTGATTGAAATATTGTGTCTCTCCCTCCACCATTTGAGGTTGACACGAGAAAGACCTAAAGTAAGATTTTTTAAGCCAAATATTATTGTGATTACCATCGATGTATTGGTAATTTCGTGGAAAGATGCATCAATCGTAGTTATGTTATCTAAGATCTTATTGAATCTAATTCCATTGAATGGGATGATCCCACTGAATCTTCCAAGCCAACCAACAACAATTATAAATTGAAAATCTTCAATGATCCACTCCCTAAGCATACAAATGATACATCTACTTTTGAAGTACATAATTCTCATCATGTGGTACCACCACCACCCTCTTATGATCATCCCTTAGATGTTATGATTGGTATTATCACTCATATACCTCCTTCTACACTGTGCATTACTTTTGATGACTCTGATATAGATGACACATTTATTTTGATACATTGTTTATTCCTATCTCTATTCATCAAGTACCTATACATGGTGTATTGGTTGATCCACACAATAAAGATAATATATGTTCTTTTTCATTACTTCAATCTCTTGGTATTTCTACTTGGAAGTTTACATTCAATTCTAATCCTTCTTACTTTCGTATCAAACTACCTACCACTATTGATCACATTACCACACCTATTTTATTCTTGGTCACTAGTTATCTTAGATCGGTATATTACACATGTCTTCCTTGGTTACATGATCTTAAGGATATCCCATCAGTCATTCACCAATGTATCAAGTTCATTCACAATTAGCATGTTGTTACTATTTGAGGTATCCCTTTTAAGGATCCTTCCCATAACATGCCTATTCATTCTCCCATAGTATTTATCCCTACTCCTAGTATACCTGTGGATAGCTCATTGGATTTACACACTGATCCTCCTAGGTTTTCTAATATATATTTTTATCCCCAAAATAATTAACATATCTCTAGTCTTCGTAGGTCTTTTGACATGTACTTGGATTCACACATTGATCCTCCTAGGTAAGTGGATTCACACTTTAATTCACATAGCTCTTTCCCTGTTACTAGAACTTTGGTTGCACATGTTGACTCACATGGTTCTATTATTTCTTGACCTCTAGCTAACGCTTTATCAAACACATTGTCTCTAGTGGCTTACATTCTCATAGGATGCCCCACCAATCCTTGAGTTCGACATATCACTCTACATATTCTCATCAGTCTTCAAGGTATGCTCGTTCTTCTAGTTCAACATACATATCTCATACACTATATAATGGCCATTGACCGCTTTATACAATACTCTTATCCTAGGCCCTCTTTGGCACATTGTACTACCACTATTCCATTGACATGTGCTTCAAAGTATTTGATGCATATGAGGCATGGGCATCCATCATCAACAATGCTTGATTCACACCCTATAGAGGTTTTCATTGGGTAGATTTCATGTTATCCCTTTCTGCATGTACATAGTTATACATTATAAAATTCCAAAAACAACGATATAATCACAAAAAGTAAAAAAATCATATATTTTCAAAAAAACAAAACTTAGGACTTGTTTCTCTAGCATACATTTTTAGCATTTTACATTATACATGTTTTTTATCCTTCTAGTTTGATAGATAACATTTTTTCTTTACACACATACGTTCATGGGGTATATTGAGCATGATATATGATATAAAAATTGATACATGCTTATGGGAGCTATCATTACATACTTCTTCTGAGGGCATCCCTCCACACAAACCATGTTTTATTATTTCATTATAGTGCATTTTCACTTCCTCATTATGCTTGATTACATATATAGTGTATTTTATGTCTTTTGAACTAACAATACTAATACACTTGTCTTTTGCGGTGTTGATAGTTGTTGTTTCATACCCTCTTTTATATCACTTATGTTATTTCATCACATTATGATACTCTATTTTTATACATTATTTCTAGTTTTGTGTGTAGATACTTGTTTGATACTTTTATTGTGAAGTTTTGTCATGTGTTTTGCAAGGGAAAAATTCAACTTGAAAACATAACAAATCTACCCTAGTGTTGAAAATTTTCATTGTAAACATTCCCAAACACCCATCTAGATCATCTCATCCCTGTGTTAGGCCTATCCCTATACTTTTAGTGCTCATGTATATAGTATTAACCTTTCCCATGTGTTGAAGAGATGAAAAAATATCACAAGA
Organism: Taxus wallichiana var. yunnanensis; assembly: GCA_018340775.1. Taxonomy (NCBI): domain Eukaryota; kingdom Viridiplantae; phylum Streptophyta; class Pinopsida; order Cupressales; family Taxaceae; genus Taxus; species Taxus wallichiana. The sequence goes on along the minus strand of CM031242.1, from coordinate 965,208,715 downwards.
TTCTTCCGAGGTTGTTTATTTCAAAGCATATCTTTCAAAAAGCTTAGGAATGGCTATTTTTAGCTTTTCTAAGGTTGGTTCCTATTCTTTAGAATTGAATTAAAGAGCCATATTAATCATGGATTTGTATTAATGAGCCAAGAAAATTATGCAAGTGATTTAGGAATACTTAGAAAATATTCGGAGGTTTAGGACTAACTTCAACAAAAGTGAGTTTTTGAGGGAAAAAGAGCTTGCACTATAAAAAAGCACTTGAGCTTCAAAAGATGATTTCAAGAGATATGGAATGAGTTAGAGGTCAAACAAGATATAAATGGAAATATAATTAAATTCCCTACATGGTGGTATTTTCATATTCCTCACAAGACCCGTGTATTTCTTTCCACAACTCATTATTGGCAGCCACAACTAGCAATCCCGATAAAGAAGACCATTTTTAGGATGTTTAAATCTTAATAAGACCTTGGGAATCATTCCATTCTTCTAAAAAATACTTTTTCAGTAAAATTAATATTAATAAGTTCCCAAAAATTCCTTCGGGAGCTCCAGAAATGTCATTTTTAAGGCCCTTCCCAAGATACAAGCTCTGTACTTAGTCAAAATTTTCAGTGCCACATAGAAACATGAGGTTAAGGCAAAATTTTGTGTCCCCCTTTTTTTTTTTTCCAAGGGGACAAGGGGGACAGAAAAATGTGCCCCCATCTTTGATCTCTTGGACCCACCACATGACCTTGAGAGGCTCCCATAAGCATCTTTTTGTAATTTCCTAGCCCCGCCTTGTGCCATGCATGTCCGACACTTGTCGCCACACATTTTATGTACCCTTCATTATTTTTACAAGGGGACAAGGGGAAAATAAAAATTTTCCCCCACATTTCTCCTACATGGTCCCTCATGTGACCTCACTCAACTCTTGGGTGCCAAAATAAGCCCTTTCCTCTCTCTCCTCCGCATGTTCATTTTAGCCACTTGAACTCTTGGGGATAGGGAAAATTTTTATGTCCCCTTCATCCCTTTCCAAGGGGATAAGGGGGAAAGAAAAATTCCCCCCTCTAAGGCATGTAAAATTGAGGAGATGGTGCATTTTTTATCTTCCCCGATTTTGCTCAAAATCTACCTAGAACTCTAGAAAATTTTTCCTAGAATCTTTCACCTACATTAAATATCTTCCATTCCTCCCATTATGATTCCATGATTGTAAAAGGATGATTTTCATAAATTTGCAAATTTTTAAAGGCTTCATATGAATTTTTATCACCTGAATGACTCTATACCCGAGAAAATAAAAATTTCATATCTCGCAAAATGATGCACAGATCGAGGTGGGATTTTTTTCATTCTTCACCATTTCCAAGCACATTCAAGACACAAGTGATTGAAATGATATGCATGTTCCAAATTTTTTACAACAAAAAAAACTTGACTTCGTGTGCTAATTTCGTACATTTTAATTTCTGCCATTCTAGTGATCAGATTGAATTGGAAATTTGTAGGTGAGTTAGAGAGAAGAAACATATTCTAGTGGAGGTGGTTTCATCACAATTAGAGGTGTGGAAGGGAAATTTCCAAAAATAGTAAGTCTCTATATTAACACTTACTATAAATATAAAAATCCTTGAGAGGGAAAATATCTTTAATGCGGTGTTCACAGGAAACAACCAGGAAACAAACAAGGTGATCAAAAGTGAAAAAGGTGAAAAAGGAAATTTACTAAAAATAGTAAACCCTCATTCCCGGTGTAAAAGGGGTGTTGTCATCAATCATTAAATTCAATTTTATAGGTCTTGAGCTAGTCTCGGATCTTTCATCTAAATATTTGGGTGTGGGTGGAAGCGATGTTACCCACATGAATCTAGAAGACCTCAAGGATCAAATGCTTAGCGGACCTAGAGATCCATTGGAGGATAATATTTTCACAAGAGGGTTATACGTAGTAGGTGGTCATCCAATGTCAATGGAGAGTTCAGATTTGGTGTTTTCATGCTCCCATTACTATGAGCTAGACACCCAAAATATACGAGTAGATGATAACTCAATCTTGGTGGTGCTTACTCCCAAGGCAATCTATCACTCAATTGATGCAAAAGCATAAAATTCATCCTTGTAAATAGATCAAGATGATATCAATTTTGGCTTGCAGGTGTGTTTTTAGGTCCTAGAGGTCCATTTAAGTCATTTTGAAGTGATAGTTAGTATCTAGGTTCTTCAAAATTCAAATAAAACATTTCCCTCCAAAATGTAAAATTTGAATTTAGAGGCCAATTTTTGGCTTGTCATTGTTGATTTCATGAATTCATGGGATTGTAACTTGTAAAAAATTTGGAAAAAGGTTAAGTGTGTGTCTTAGGTCTTCCTAGGGGCTTAGAGGTCATAATATGAGTTAATAGTAAAGCAATTGATCTTTTAAGCTGTGAAACCGAGTGTAAGTCTAGAAGTCACTCATGTGACCAAGAGGACTAAGAGATCATTTAGCTGGAATGGGATGAAAAGACTATATATTGTAAAATTTAACTAAATCTCTTCATTCTACCTGGTTTGAATCAAAATGTAAGCTTTTGGAATGATTGAAGAAGGTAAAAACTCGGACTATGACTCATTACATGTGAAGTTGGATGAATGTATCTCCGTGTTTTTATGAAATTGAAATCATTGAACCTTGTATTTTGTATTTGTAAACAAAATTATGACTGGTAAGAGCTTTTAGAATGGATTATATGCATTTGGATGATTCATTACCTTGTCAAGAGGTTTGAATGCCTAAGAAATGCTTATCTCGAGAGGTGGTTGAGCATCCGGAAAAGCTGCTATAGGTATTCTTGTAGATTTGATAACACTGTTCTTATACATGTATTTTCTCCTTGATCTTAGAATGGTGTATTTGTCATAAAAATGAATGCAAGTGATTGGAGCTCAGCAATTAGTGTGTGAATGGTAATGTATTGATCTTATATTGTGAATTATTGCATTTTGCTAATTTTGAAACAAGTGTTGAGAATCTATGCGTGGGTTGGAAAACATGATTTATAAGTTTTATGGAGCATGGTGGAAGATGAACTTTGAGCTAATGAATGATAGATAACTATCACATAGGTATGCCTTTGATCTTTTACATATTACAACCTTGAATAAACTATCGTTTGTGTAAAATTGAGATAAATTGTGGTTTGTGTCATAGTGAGGAAATTTTGTAATTTTCTTAACCGGTGGATAGGTGTATAAGATTCTTAGGGATTAAATGGATGTGGAGAGAGAATTAATGGATGAAGACTAGGAGTACAAGATTCATACTTGTTTTATTTTGCATGTTATGGTTTTTAGATAAACCTTCAACTAGACCTATCCTCTTGTGAGTTAAATTAAACAAAAAAATCATTGTAACTAAATTATATTAGAAGGTCTTGGCATCAAGGTGATAAACATAGTGTTTTTGTGTAAATGTGCGACAACGAAATTGGAAGTTTCCAAGCACGACAACTATACCCATATGCCAAAATTTTCATGTTTTATCATTCCTAGGCACCCTGTAAAATTCGTCAGTTTGGTCCCCATTATTTGATGTCACATTAGTCCCCTAGGTGATTTAGGAAAGTCAATTTAACCCCTAGGTGATTTTAGGGAGTTCTGAAAAGATGTTATCTTCTGGTAGTATTGGGAAGGGCTATCGCTGGCCTTCCTAGGATTGGATCAAACCCCCTGGAGTGGAATGGAAGGGAAAAATTCAACATGGAGGTGAATTAAATACCTTAGAAAATCATGGAAATGATTTTGGAAGGTTTGGGGAAGTTTTGAAAGACTTGGAATAGTCTGAGTAAAAACAAGGTTCACAAGCCTAGGTAGTACACAGGCCTAAAATAGCTATTGGGCTTCAGAAGAAGATTTTGGGAGCTCTGGATGGAGTTAGAAGTAAAAAAACATATCCAAAAATATGATTCCAATACCTAAATTATGGTGAAATAATATTTTTCACAACACCTTGGCGTATAGGATTTGTAGGTAGTTTTTCTTAGGCACAAGTGGAGTCTCAAATCACAAATCCACTTTTTCTATGATTAGATGGTTGAATAAAGACATAATATCCCCACCATTGGATTCAAAATTACATTTACATTCAAGATCATATAAATTTTCACCAAGAAATTCCACTGGGAGCTCAAGTTATCATCATCCCAAGTTGCCCTCTCAAAGGCAGTTCAGGAGTTAGTCAATTTTTGGGAGGACACGTGTCAGCACCAGGATCTGGTGGGATTTCATGTCCATGACATCCCTAAGGTCAGGTAATAAAACCTTGCAAAATTTTTCCCATCGCCCATGTGACCTCTGGGACGCTCATGTATGTGACCTCCATACTTGACAGTTCAGCCCCTAGGTGCATTTTTTGAGCATTGATTCCCTACCGTTGAATCAAGCTCCACATGTCGATCCAGGACCACCATGGAATTTGATGTCCCACACATTCCTGAGGTCAGGGAAATCAATCATGGAAATTTTTTCCCAACCCCTATGGGGAGTCTTTTTGTCACCCACATGACCTACTTTCAGTCCCCGGTGCTTTAAATCAGCTTTTTCACCTTCATTCCCTGTCGTCGGATCAAGTGCCACGTGTCAACTCCAGGACCACCATGTAATTTGATTTCACTCATGTCCCTAAGGTCAGGGACATCAAGCATGGAAAAATTCACCCAAGATTCTCCTTCCATAATTTCAAAAATTTAAAAATCTAACTATTGCTTCACCTACTTCTAGTGCTTCCAGCTGCTTCCACTCTCGTGCACATATTTTCTCCATTCTTCCTCTGTAACTTCTCACCATCATTCCTCCATTGTTGAAACTTGAACCAAACCTTCCACAAAGGTACTCCCCTTCCACTCCATGAAAGAACGCAGGTCCTAAAGGAAAATTGGAGCAAACACGAAGGAGAAGCACATAACGAAGAAGAAGAAAATAGAGAAAACTCCATGGCCATGAAACGAGAAGTTGAAGAAATATCTCAAACGGATGCATGAAACAACAAGATTTATTTTTATATTCATTCCTCTACCCAAGGCCATCAAGAAGACACCTTCAAACTCTCCTTTCATGCAACAGAGCATCCATAGCGAAGAAATCCCACTTCTGGCTCAATGAAGAAAAAATCCAATTTCCGTCAAACTGTTAGGTGAAACAAAGTAGAATTGCACGTGAAACATCAAACCAAAAACACATATAAAATATATAATTTTCTTTGAAAACATAGGAGAAAATAAGACCCATGATTTCGAGGTCCATTAATGGTTCCGCATTCGGAAAGCACTTTGTCGAGGTTCGAAAATTAAAAGTTTAAAATCTCCTAGAGTTTTGAGCGGGTAGAGCCAAAATTTTAGAGGGGTGATATTGGGAAAAACCCCATATCAAAAAAATTCATTCTACATCAAACCGACTTCCGAAGCTTACTTTTAAAAATAGCAGGTCTACTACATAGGGACTACTATTTCGAGAAAGTCATCAACATAAGAACTTGCAAAGGAGACAGGGACATTGGAGGTGCACTACAACTGATAATTCACAGAATAGACATTTTTGGCACTTACTAAAAATATTAAGTGGGCCCATGAGAACTCGCTAGAAATAGAAAGTTGTTAGGAAGGAACATAGAATGCAGGGAGAAAGAGGAAAACAGAGCTACAACATCCAGTTGAAGATCGAGGACTTGATTTTTCACACTTACTAAAAATAGTAAGTTGTTATTTTTGGGCTAAACATGAAGTTGAAGTGGATGGGTCAGAAGTCGACACACCCCTTTGCCTGTGAGGATGACGTGGAAGACAATGATGTATTACACATGGACCTGAATGACCTTAAGATTCCCGTGGCCTCTAAGGAACGAAGGAGGATTGAAGACCAGATATTCACAAGTGGCTTGTTCGTCACTACAGGACATACAATGTCTATGTAAAGTCTCAAGTTAGTCCTAGCCTACTCTTTCCACTACAAGCCCGAGACATGAACCATCCAAGCTGACAATGGTACAATGATGGTAGTCATCAGCCCTAGGACCATTTCACTCTCTCTGCAGATACTAACATCCCCCAACATGGTTGTCATCTCAAAGGACAAAGCCATGTGCATGATTGGGAAACAATGGATTCATATGTCCAAGGAGTAGCACTTAGCTCATGGTTAAAAAAGTGAAAAAATCATTCCAGGATGCCAATAATCTACCTAGGTGTGAGTTCCGAGAAGGGTATTCGATGTCATCACTCTCCTCAGTAGAGTTATGGGTGAAGCAAGCATGAGAGATATCCAAGACTGGATGGGAATTTTCATCCTGACATTGATGAAGGAAAGCAAAGAATTGAATGGGGGTAGATCATCAGTGACAATCTCCATCTGCAACTACTCCAAGTTCCCGCGACAAAGAAGTTCCATATGACTTCTTACCTAGTCTATCTTGTTACAAGCTCAAGATCATTCAAAGGATTGTCTCTTATGCATAATATTGCTGCCTAGGTACCTAGATTCGAGAAACTTCCACAATTGGTAATGGAGGAGAGCAACATGCATTTCACTCGCGTGAACGATGCATTCATTATGTACATGGTCTGAAGCTTAGAAGGGGATCTCAAAGCTAGGATGTCACCAAAATTGGCATCCCTAATTAAGGAATACGACTCATACTTCATATAATTCTCAACCTTCTCCTACATACAAGTTGCTAGCTTTGACCAAGCTCTACTAAAACTACCTAAGTACCTCAATGACTAGATTGTATTGTTTGATCTGTAAACAAATCACTCAAGTGAATACCAAGCTCAGAAGATGGAGAAATAAATTGATTTCATTCCCTATATCTCTAGAGATGTTCACGTGCAAAAGCTCAAATGACACATCTCACCTAGAGGCCTCTTTTACACATCTAACTTTGCATTCCTACATTATCAAGCCTAAATTTGACATCCGAGAAGATCCCAACTTGTTCTATGTCCTAGAACTGCAACATGAGCCACAAGTCGAGGACTACTAGGCCAACTATATTGACGAGTTCAAAGTACATGAAAAATACCACATGAGGATGGCAATCAGTGAGATGAATAAATTCAAGTTCTCTTGGTATGAAGACATCTTGCATGATGATAGAGGCGTAGATGTACGATCCCGAATACGTAATAGTCAAGATGTCCCCAATGCCCCAAATCAGCTTGCATGTTTTGAATCAGAGATATCTTGGAGAGACAAAAAGGTGGTGAGGAGAACGAGTAACTAGTTTCGAAGAAGAGTACTATGATCTGTCGACACTAAAATTTTCCTCCGTAATTTCTATTTCATTAATGTATGTATTAGGAATAGGATGTTGTTAAGTATAATTAGTAGTAGCGTCGATAGAAGATAAAAAGTGTTGCTGGTACACCACCGCCAATAATGTATAGTACGGTAATAATCAAAGTACAATAGGAATGTTGTGGTAAAAAGTAAATATTTGTTGTAAGTGGTTCGGTAATGTTAAAATGTCAAAGTTAGGGTAAGTAGAGAAGTAGAGTCTACATGATTGGGAATTACAAATATTATATTGGTAATAAGGACAAGGAGTGAGGTCATAAATATTTTGTGTATTTTATTTGTAAAAAGTCTAAAAATGTGGAACCCATGTGAAATGATAAGGTTTATCTTATCTTAAAAGATAAGCTTACATGTAAAGATAAGAGTTAAGGTATGGAATATGATTCATCAGAGTAGATTTCTTATCCTATCTTAGAGATAAGGTGGATAAGCTTGAAAGTTCTATAAATAGAGAGGCCACCCCCTCATTTAGCATAGAAGGAAGTAGTGAGAAATATTGTATGAGTAAGTGTGTAAAGGAAGCCATCATTTAGAAGGTGTGTTAAAGAAGCCATTAAGAGGTGTAATTGTGAAGTTTCTCCCATAGTTATTGTTGGAAGGCAAGTGAAGTCAGTAACACTTGAAGTACCTCATGGGTGAGATTGTAAAAATTTCATGTTGATATTATAATTTACACTTATATTTCAGATTTGTCATCATTCCTTCGTATCATAGTCTATGGTATTCTTGTGTTATGTTTGTTGTTGTGTTTCCAGATTACATCCACCAAACTAAAAGTTGTGCATTAGTAAATAATCATAGCATGAGGAGTTCCTGGTGGAGAATTATCATAGTGCCGGATTGGTGATGACATTTTGGTTCCGTTGCAGGACCATTCCTCGTTGGTGGATTTTCTGGAGAGATATTCCCACTTAGTCAGAAATCATTTGGAGGGTAACCTTGTTTTTATTGTGCATAGTAGTTACCATGGTAAAGTCACTTTTTACCGTGAATATTATTTACCACAGTAACTTTACTTTTTATCGTGAATAGTATTTACCACAATAACTTCACTTTTTACTATGAATAGTGTTTACCACAATAAAGTCAGTTTTTACTTATGATAAGTCAAGTTTTACCATAGTTCTTGTTGTCATTCCTATTTTTGTAGAAAGGTGTAAAGTCACTTTCTATTATAGTGATTCCAATTATTTGTGCACATAAGTCTTGTTGATTGTACTTATGGGTTGGTATTTCACTGTGGTTACTTTTGAAAATGGGGAAGATTCTTGTTTTTTCAGCCCAATCTAATGAAGATGCTTCCTCTTTCATTCAAGAGTTTAAACGATCTTGTATTTGTAATGGCCTTATAAGAAGGAAACAATGGAATTTATTTTTTCCTACCTTTTTGGATGGTTCAGCCCTTAGGTGGTTTGAAACACTAGGTGATAATGTGAAAAACTCATGGGATTTATTAATTGAAAGTTTTCTTGAAGAATTTGGTGAACAATAGAAATATGCAGATCTCATGATCGATATCACAAAGATGTCCCAAGGAGAGAAGGAGAAGATAAGGGATTATCATGCTTGTGTTCTAGAGCTAAGGATGAAGCTCGATGCCCAGATCCGAAAGGAAGGATTAGCGGATGGGTTGATGAATGGCGTGGATAATCTCCTCTGTAAGAACTTCATTCTTAGGATGAAGCTAGATATTAGACAATGAGTGAAGTATGACTGCCAAACTACCCTTGAACAAGTAAAGGAGATTGCAAGAAGGAAAGAAGAAAGCATGGAAGAAGAGTCCAAAGAAATTGTTGCTAAGGTAGAGCCTACACCAACACCTTTGGTCTAGAATCCACAGCCACTCTCGGTGAGCACAAATATTTCTCCTAATACATCTACCGAGTATGAAGATCTGCTCAGAAGATGGGCTAGTTAACTATTAATCTTCTTTAAGAAAAAAATTTAGTTCTCGGGAGGAGATAGAGGCCTAAAAAGAAATATTTTTGAAGTTGTATGTTATGGTTGCCATAAAAGGGTCATTATAAGTATAATTTTCCGGTAGAGCTTCTACATCCAGTACAAGAGATAATGATAAAGGAAAAACACCTATGATTTCTTTTGATGTAGTTGATAGGAGCATAAATAATGAAGTAGATGTGTTTGTAACAAAAAGAAAGAAAGAAAAAGATAACCAAGATGGAATTGATCCTAAGAAGATGAAATGAGAAAATAGTAAGAAACATAGGAGAAAAAAGTTAGGTGTGCAGGATTTTCTAATTTCACAGGGATAAGGACCATACTCCATCTTAGAAGATCTATCCAAAAGGCCTGCAAATATTACATATGGTCAACTTTTGGCTATGTCTTCTGAGAAGAGGCGGGAGCTATGAAGTGGATTTAATGCTCGACGAAGAAAAGAGGTTGAGGTCCCTGTTTTGGAGGTAGAGGCGGATCCCTACGCTCCACAAGATGAGGTATTATGTAATGGTATTTCAATTCATGATGTCTTAGTTCATGGAGGTGCTGCAATTAATGTAATGAATGAGTCTGGTAATGAATATATTGGGTTTAAAAATTGATCACCCCTCAACACTTATGTTAAGGTCATTAAATAAGGGAAAAACTAAACCAGAAGGTGTTGTTTCAAATGTGGCAATATCTTTTATGGGTTTTGTATGTGTGGTAGACTTTCGGTCATGAAAAATGGTATTGTTGCATACCCAATGTTGTTAGGAAGGCCATGGCTAAGGATATTTCATGCAAGAAACTACTTTGGAATGAAGGTTTCATGACACTTGGATGTGGCGAGAGAGGGTGAAGATAAACGTGATCCCTAGACATCATAAGGTAGAACCTATGGATTCAAGTGATTAAACCGATGATTGGACATCCTCTTATTACTCTAGTACCGGTGAAGTGGACACGAGAAGATGAATAAAGTGAGATTAATGTTTCAGTCATGGATATCCTTCTAGTCACACCGACTCATGAACCAATAAAATTATCTCGAAGAAGAAATAAATGATCACCACCAACAAATAAAGATTGTTGATTCTGTGATGGAGAGTGAGAAGGAATCCTACCTCCAACTCTTTCAAAGGTATATACACCTATTCACTTTTGATTACAAGGAACTTCGTCAAGTAAGTTGGGTAGAACATTCTATTGAGTTGGTAGATGGTGCTAAGCCCATAAAGCAAATGCTATATAAAATGAAGCCTAATTTTTCCAAGAGGCGTAAAACAAGAAATAAATAAGTTGCTTGATGCGGGATTCATATTTCTTTATGCAGAGAATTTAGAATGGGATTCTCACATTGTGATCTCAATAAAAAAGAATGGGAAGCTACGCATTTGTGTTTATTATAGGAAGCTCAACAAGGCAACAAAGAAGGATCATTACCCTCTTCCATTCTTAGATCAGATCTTGGATGAAGTAGCTAGCCATGAGTGTTATAGTTTTGTTGATGGATATAACAGATACAACCAAGTTTGTATAGTGGAGAAAGATTTGCTAAAGACCATGTTCACCACTCCTTGGGGAATGTTTGCTTATAGAGTTATGCCTTTTGGGTTGTGCAATGCTCCGTTAACATTCTAGCATTTGATGAATATGGTGTTTGAACCCTACATTGGAAACTTCATTAGAGTATTTTTGGATGATTTTTTCATCTATGGGAGTAAGATGGACCACCTGCACTCAGATGGAGACAACATTTCAAAGGTTAGATAAAGCATAAGCCTCACTAAACCCTACAAAGTGTGTCTTTGGATGTTCTAAAGGCATTTTGTTAGGGCATGTTGTATCCAGAGATGGTATTGGTATCGATCCTCATAAAGTTTCAAAAATCAAGGAGTTACCATTTCCTATGAATAGAAGTAAGTTGAGATCCTTTTTAGGCCACGTGGGTTACTATAGAAGGTTCATCAAGAATTTCTCAAAGATTGCACACCACTAACCTAGTTATTGAAGAAGGATGTTACTTATGAACCAGGAAAGAAGGTGCATGAAGCTTTTGAACAACTGAAGGAGGATTTGGTGTCTTCACTGTTTTAAAGAATCCAGTTGGAGCAAGTCATTCATTGTGTATACTTGATGCTTTAGATGTAGCACTAGGAAGTACTTCGAGCCAAAATGATGAAAATGGGAATGATCATCTAGTTTACTTTGGGAGTAGACAAATGAGCAAATCTTGAGGTAAATTATATTGTAACTTAAAAAGAAGCTCTAGATATCATTTTTGTTGTAAAAAAGTTTAGAAATTACTTTCTAGGGTAGAATTTTATAGTTGTAATAGATCATCAGGCTCTAAAATATATTGTGAATAAGCCTAACCCATTAGGGAGGATAGCAAGATGGATAATTTTGCTACAATAATTTGAATTTGATATTATAGATAGGCCGGGAAAGAACCATGTCAATTCGGATGCACTCTCTCAAGCCTATGATGGTTTAGATTTATCCTGTGATGATGATGATTTCCCGGATGCAACATTGTTATCCCTCGACACAATCCTTAGTGAATACATAGATATTTAGAATTATCTCGAGTGAATTCAAGTTTCATGATGGTGACAATGTAAATACTAAGAGGAAGATTACTCAAGCCAATTGTCCATATCCTATTCTACATGGAGGATTATTTTGAATAGGACACGATGGGGAAGACAAGAGGGCGATTGGATGTGATCAAGGGAAGGAGATAATAGAATAATTCCACAATGGTACATGTGGAGGACACTTCTTTGGACAACTTATAGCAAGAAGGATCTTGGATGCAAGTTATCACTGGCCCACTCTTTTTAGATATTGTTATAATTATTGTAAGACATGTGATATTTGTCAAACACATGGTAACCGCAAGACTTCATCAGCTCCATTATTCCCTATTCTTCCACTTGGTCCCTTTGAAAAGTGGGGAATATATATTGTAGGTCCACTTCCAACTACCCCACACCAAAATAAGTATATTGTAGTTGCCACTGATTATTTAACTAAGTGGGTTGAAGCTAGGTCATTGAAAACAACTTCCATGGATGAAGTGGTAAGGTTCATATATGAAAGCATTGTCACCCGTGATTTGGTTGTCCATTAGAAATTGTAATGCAGATCAAGGAAGCCAATTCATTAATGAGGTGGTAGAAGCCCTAGTCAACAAGTTTTCTATTAAGCACGGGGAAAGCAACAACTTACAAGCCAAGCACAAATGGACAGTGGAGCAACAAATTATGTGTTGTGTCAAATTCTAGCAAAAGATGTAGCCTTACGTGTACATAAGTGGGATAAATGGATTCATGCAAACCTTTGTGGGCATATAGGGTAACATCAAAGTCAACAACAAGATACTCCCCATTTTAGTTGGCTTATGGCATTGATCCATTTCTTCCTATTGAGTTTGATATTCCCACTCGAGAGTTATGAAAAATGAAAGGATGGATGAAAGTGATTGAGTAAAAGAAAGGTTGGTAATCTTCATTTGGTAGAGGAAATGAGAGAAATAGCAAAGAATACAAGGTATAAGAATAAAATGAAGTAGAATGAATACTTTGATCAAAATATCCATTGGTCTCCATTTCATTAGAATGACTTGGTTCTAGTATATGATTCCAAATACAAAAAAAGAAGGCAAAGAAAATTTCTTCCCAAATGGATGGGGCCCTACATAATAACAGCTATGCATGAAAATGGTACATATCGATTGAAGGAATTAGATGGCACTCCCATTACGAAATGGGTCAACCATGACAAGTTAAATATTTTCCAAGCACTAGAATAGTCTACTCCGAGGATGGAGTAGAAGCTAAGAATGGGGAAGATTTCGATAATAAAATTTTCCTCTGTAATTTCTATTTCATTAATGTATGTATTAGGAATAGGATGTTGTTAAGTATAATTAGTAGTAGCGTCCAATAGAAGATAACGGACTCGCTGCGATGATGCCGCCAATAATGTATAGTACGGTAACAATCAAAGTATGTTGTGGTAAAAAGTAAATATTTGTCGTAAGAGGTTCTATAATGTTAAAATGTCAAAGTTAGGGTAAGTAGAGAAGTAAGGCCTACATGATTAGGAATTAGAAATATTATAATGGTAATAAGGACAAGGTGTGAGGTCATAAATATTTTGTGTATTTTATTTGTAAAAGTATAAACATGTGGAACCCATGTGAAATGATAAGGTTTATCTTATCTTAAAAGATAAGCTTAAATGTAAAGATAAGAGTTAAGGTATGGAATATGATTCGTCAGAGTAGATTTCTTATCCTATCTTAAAAATATGGTGGATAAGCCTGAAAGTTCTATAAATAGAGAGGCCACCCCCCTCATTTAGCATAAAAGGAAGTAGTGAGAAATATTGTATGAGTAAGTGTGTAAAGGAAGCCATCATTTAGAAGGTGTGTTAAAGAAGCCATTAAGAGGTGTAATTGTGAAGTTTCTCCCATAGTTATTGTTGGAAGGCAAGTGAAGTCAGTAACACTTAAAGTACCTCATGGGTGAGATTGTAACAATTTCATGTTGATATTATAATTTACACTTATATTTCAGATTTTTCATCATTCCTTCATATCATAGTCTATGGTATTCTTGTGTTATGTTTGTTGTTGTGTTTCCAGATTACATCCACCAAACTAAAAGTTGTGCATTAGTAAATAATCATAGCAAGAGGAGTTCCCAGTGGAAAATTATCATAGTCTTTGGATTGGTGATGACAGATCATCTAGTCATGAGGAATTTGTCCAAGCCAAAAGCAAACTTCACATAATTAATCTTCGAAAGTGGTGGAGGTGACTCCTAGTTCTAAACAATCTAAAGTGAGTTAAAAAAGGAAGGCCATGGAATTAGAAAATTCTCCCTATGAGAAGACACCTAAGAAAATTAGGGTAAGATAAGCTCATTAGTGTCGCGCAGAGGAAAATGTGATCTCAATAATGCAAATAGAAAATCTAGCAGCAGATGCACTTGCGAACGAGGAGTATATGACTTACGATCCAGTCTTTGAACCACTAAAAGAGGTCTTGCCTGTTGTTGACACCAACACTCCTCTCATTAAGGACTTTCCTCATCCATCAAAATAAAGAATGGTTGGTGCACCCATCATTGAGCCTAAATCCAGTGAGATGTTTCCATGGATGTAGGAAATAGTCATCCCTAACACTTGCACTATGCAACAAGTAGCAGCCCCGATCTATCAGCGATTGTCTCATTGGCTAAAGAAAAAAGGTCAAGAAAGATCACACATACGACCTCACGATTCAATAGGGGGAAATAATTAATCAGTACATCAAAGTAGCTCGGCCAAAGGCAATCGACTACAAGATGAGCATGATCCAATTGGGACCAACTACTCATGAATGAGATTTTCACATATATCAACAATCTTCTTCTCACATGATAGCGAGGAATAACGAATATAAAGAAAATATTGAGATATTAGAGGAACAAGTGTGAACTCTTTCATCTTATGTGTAACACCTGGTGGAACCAAGCACTACAACACTTCCTATTGAGAAAGTGGCACCCATCAATAGCTTCAATCTAGAATCCATCAGAAGAATACATGAGCTCACGATGCAGGGGTGAGAAAACAATGAATGGATCAACTCAATATCTAAAAAGGGAAGTCAACACTCTAAAAGGTATTCAAGATCTTTTTGTACATGTGCACAACAACCAACATGACACAAGCACTCAAAGAGGATGTGGAGAAAGAAAGAGATTACTGAGAACCTCTGGGACTAGTAGTGAGTGAGATGAGAACCACCCATCATTAGGAGTTGATCAATAAAAAGGTTTTTGAAACTCTTGTAGAAGACTTGACACGTACATGGGAAAGGGCCTTGGAAATAATATTTGAAGCAATCAATCGTGCTTTTATAGAACTAGAGGATAAATAAGAACAAACATACAAGCTACATGATAGTATAAATCAGAAAGTTCAGAAACTTGGAGTACCTACAATGAGTGAACACACAACTGTTGATGAGTTGATCGGCCCTTTTAAAGAATATGTCAAGAAAGGGGTGGGCAACCCATTTTCATTCACTAAGGGTACTCTCAACTTCTTCTCGAGTTCTAAGCCTCCATTACACTTATCGCAGAAAATGATTCATCGTGGTTTGGGAAGTTCAATGACATCAACAATGTGAATTATGGATGGACTTAAACCTTGAGCTGCATTCAAATCGATCATGCCAACAAATTAGAACTAACATTGGATCATTTCAACTAAGAGCTTGGAAAGATAGAAACCTTATCGGGATCATGAAGTGGAGAGAAGTCGAGAGCAGAGCCAAGTCCATCGCAATAGCTCATCCTTCAACATAATTCTTCTTCCTCTTCTTTCTCTCTCTCTTCTCTTCTCATACAACACACACACACACACACACACTCTCTCTCTCTCTCTCTCTCTCTCTTCAATGTTATATTTTTACGTTGAGGGTTGCACTTTTTAATATGACTTAAGTGACTTTAGAAATATAATGTAACTTTAAGTCACCTTGTTATTATAAAAGGGACTTAAATATTTAAAGTGGAATATAAATGATCTTAAGTCATATTAAGGTATTCAAAAATTCACTAGGAAGATGAAGATTTTCCTCCACTTCTATAAATTGTAACAAGCTCCTCACTTGAGGGTCTTCTGAATTTTTCTTCTTAGATATTGGAGCTGTTTTTGTGAATTCATGAGAGAGATATTCTTGTGAAGAGAGAAAGAGATATCAATCTTCTTCCATTTCTCCTACTAAAAAATTTCTTCTACTCCCCACACTATGTAGAAATTCTGCTTGAGCTTCAATAAATGAAGAAGGAATTTTAGCCTCTTTGATTGAGGACTTTATGGGTACGTTGTGTTCATTAAGCTCTATTTAGTCTTGTTGTTGTTTTACATATTTGTTTTCTTCTGAAATTCAAGTGCATGTAATGAAACTTCTGGATGGTGTGTACAAGTCTCTAATTTTCTACTTGCAACATTATTTTCTTCTTTCTAAATATTCTCACTCCACTTTCTCACCTTCGTAGAAAATTCTTCCCTTGCAGATACCTGCAAGCATTTTCCGCAGGGTCAATGGAGTGCCTGTTGGATCCCCAACCGAAAGGTCACCAGGATAAAACTCACATTCTACTCGCCCATGCACGTATGGTAGCTGCATCGGTTAAGTAGAGGGGTTTAGATTCACATAGTGTTGGCAAGATAACCGCCAAGTTGTCTGTGACAAATTTTCTTACCAACATATAGGTGAGAGTTGTTTGAATAAACGAGAAATATTTCTCTCATTGTAAGTTCCTAATCTTACTAAGCGTGACAAAACTCTACCTCGAACATGGATATGTGAATGTCTTTGGGTTATTTGGATGGCATGTATGTATTTTCAAGAGCCTGGTAAAATATAAAAAGTAATAGGATAACACAGAACTCTAGGTCAAATTTGAGTTTTTCATTCATACCATCAAACAAGGAAGATATAAGCATATTACCCCTCTCAAAGTTACTTATTCACCTACAAATAAGACTAAGGCATGATAATTTAACCATCAAACTTCATTATTTTTTCCTAAAAATTGTAATAATGATAATGAAAAGGATTAGAAAGTGATTCAAGTGGAGCTTTTTACTTTCATTGGATAGTTTTTCATATATTCCTAACATTTCATTAAAGGACAATGTTTCACAGTCAAAAGGCCTAATTATACGGGCATAATTACAAAGGAAGGAGGACATTCCATTTGAATATGAACATGAACTTTCAAATACTTCAAGAACCCTCAAATGGACATTAGAAATATCCTAAGTTGTGGTTTGGAGTCCCATGGAAAGAAAACTAGAGCCAATAGAACATTGTCCTGAGCCACTTGAGCAAGAACAAACAAAAAATGAAGAAATGAGGAGGAAGGAGTTGAGTAATTAGTTGAGCCTTTAAACTTGGTGAACATATTAGGGAGGGAGAATATGACTTAAAGAATTTTTTTCAAACTCTCGTGGTGCATGCACATTCTTCCAAGCATGCTTGATGCAAATTGCATGGACTTAAGGACTTAAGAGGCTAGTTTTGATAAAACAAGGAATCTAATGTTTCTAGTTGATTTGAGTGCATTCAATGATCTTCCTAACAATTTTGGGAGTGTGTGAACATGGATTAAAATTTTAGAAGATATAGTAAGGCCTATAACATTAAGTGCATGCTTGTTCAAAGAGTTTATCAAGTTTGAATTTGCCTAAGTTGGTGAATTTGGTAAGTGATAATTTATTTCATTCGAATCTTCATAAATGGTTTTGTGACAGTAGTATGAGGATTATAGTGCAGAGTATGAGGATGCAAAGTCTCTTTTAGGGGATAAGATGTCATTTTAGAAAAATTATACCATTCTAGAAAGCATTTTTAATCCTTTGAAGGCATAAAAAGGTGTATTTTGGTTGTTGTTATTTCTTGTTTACACCATTAATGCAAATTTCAACTTAGAACAATATGGTTGTTATCTCAAATGTTGTTGCAGCAGAAAATGAATGGTCGAAAATATAATCCTACATTCAGGGCCTCACATTGGGTTCATGGTTAAAACAAATAAGAAATCCTTCTCATGTTATGAAGTCTCTCTCATGAAGTGAATTTCATGAAGGCTAATCAGATGTGATCATCCTTCTCAGTGGGGTGATGGGAGAAGATTTTTTTTTTTTTAGGATTTGATGACATTGTTCATGCTTACTATCATGAAGGCAAGAAGAAAATTTATTTGGGGAAAATCATCAACAAAAACTTGCATCATTAGTTTCTCCAGGTACTGTTCTCCAAGAAGTTTTCAATGACTTCATACTTGGTATACGCTCTTGCGAGCTCGAGATCATTTAAAGGGTTGGAAATTGCTCATAATATATCCAAGAAGAAGCTTTCATTCGAGAGTTATCCACAACTGATCTTGAAGGAGAGAAACCAACATTTCATGAGGGTGAATGATGTGTTCATGATGTTTTCCATTAAAACACTGGAAGAAAATTCTCACTAAGGGTTTTCACCACAAAAAAATTATTTGATCAAAAGGTACGAGTCATATTTCATACAGTTTGTCACTTTCTCCTACATCCAAGTATACAAGTTTCAATATTTCTCCACAAAGGTTACCACAGTATCTCATTGACAAAATCATATTATTTGAGATATGTAGGCAGCTAGCCCATGTTCACAATAAGCTAAAGAATTGGAAGAGGAATAATTTCTTGTTCCCCATCTCACTTGAAACATTATCTTGCAAAAGTGTCATCATTATTGCACACCTAGAAGTTGCCTTCACCCCGCTGAGTTTGTATTCATATACCCTAAAGGCACACTTTGATATCCAAAGTGATCCAGACACTTTTCAACTTCCCGAGTCATATCATGTTCCACATATTGAAGATTACTAGGTGAATTTCATAGATGACTTTGATGTCGGGAAAGAGACCACGTGAGGATGACCATCGGGTAAATGAAAATATTCAAGTTTGATTGGTATGAAGAAGGAATCCAAGATGATGGCACAAATTTGTATGATCCAAAATATCAAGCAATAAAGGCCTCTCCTCTTCCACACGTGACATGGAGTGTTCATGAATCAGGGGATATAAGTGAGTGGGTGAGGTCATCATAAAAAGGTCAAAGTAATGGTTCATAAACAAAAGGATTCCTCCATCATAATAGGAAAGTGTTCGATTCTCCATCGATAATTTGTTACATGTATGGGAAAGGAATCTTATCTTCCGGTATGAGATGTTGATTTTTGCCCTTGACGATTTGGACTCAAATGATAATATGCCTCCAAAATGCAAGATGATGTCAACACTAGGATACAAAATATTGGAGTTCCCACCATTGATGAGAATACCTTAGTAGATGAATTTTTGAAGCCATTAAAGGAGTATGTTAAGAAAGAATATGAGGACCCCTTCTCTTCTAATGAGGATACACTGGAGTCTCTCTCTCGAGTTCAAAGCTATGATATCAAACATTGAAAAGAAACATCAATCTTGGCTCACAAAAAAGCAAGAAATGTTAGGTTGTGGAGCTAGATTGCTTCACAATAAGCATGCATTACATGTGGCTGGTTTACATAGAATCGGCGGCATCGGTCAACATATTAAGAACCTTCGATCAGCATATTAACCACCGTTAGTCAATATAAGAACCGCTATTGGCATGTAGATGAACCGCCATTGGTTAGGTAATAGCGTAAATCAGATTACTGTGCATGAAAGTTTATATTTAACTCACGGGAATTAGATCTAATTTTGTTATAAAGTTGATCTAAAGGTTGTAAATGCATAGCTAAGGTTCCCTAAGTTTGTAGATGCTTATATAAGCATGAAATCTAGGGTTAGATGTTATGATGGCATGTAATTGATTATTATTACATGTGGAATCCTTGATTGAGAGGATGAAGAAGAAGAGAAAGAAAGAACATGTTACATGAAGACAAAGCTTCCATGGAGAGGAGCTGGATAGAAGGAAATAACAGGTACATCTGAATGGTGAGAAGAGGGTAACATATTCTACTGTATTTCCTTTGTATAGTTATTATCTCATTGTAATGGCTTGCATAGTATGCAAAGCACATAGAGTTTCTTCTTGTAGATCCACATGTTGGTGAGATCTTGTATTATAGATCCATGTAGATCTAGTCTTATATTGTTAGATCCACAAGTTGTTGTGAGATCTTGTATTGTAGATCCATGAGATCATATTGTATTGTTGATCCATGTAGATCTAGATATTGTAGAGGAGGTTGTCTTCATGTTTACACAGGTTATGCAGTGATGGAGAGACAAACTTACTTCTTGGTGCACAGTCATGGTTGCACATTGGTAGACCCATGCGAGAGGTCTTGTCATAGATCCATAGAGAACTTGGTAGTAGTTCAGAGATGTAGTAGTTCGGGTTATGTGAGATCTGTTGGTGGTGTTTGGAGGCACAGTTGTAGTGCACTTATATAGACCCATTTATAGATCTAGAGGAGAGGAGATACTCTTGGAGAGATGCATTATACTCTTGTATTGAAGAGTTGGTTTATACTCTTGTTATATTATATATATGAGATATCTATCTTTGGTAGATGTAGCCTGCATTGGGTGAACCATGGTACATGTTATTTCATGTGTGTGTACTTTGTTTTGATTTGGATTATTTTAGTTTATAATTCTATTGCTGTAGATTTTGGGAATTGTTTAGATCACTTGTGTGCATGATTGAGTGTTTTATTTAATCATAAAACTATCCACAGTCTTGAATTCCCAACAACTAGTATTTATATATGGTTCATGTTTTATTTCTTTTATTTGGAGCAACTGATATTATGTTTGGATAGTGTGCACAAATTTACACCATGGTTTTTTGGTGTTGTTTGAATTTTATTTCCCGGTTGTGTGGAATCTTGAGGACAAGGGTATTCAGTCTAAGGAAGAGATCCTCAATGAAAATTCATGTTTAGACATAGTTGTAGTAACGAAAGATGTTGAGTACACATGATGAAAAGAAGTTGATTCACCTACTTCACAAGAAGTCCAAACTTCTGTGATGTAGAAGTATTCTTTGATAAGAAGGGAATCATTTTATATTTTCTTTCATCTGGTTTTATTTCTCACTAACATATTAGATTTTGAGCTTGGTGTTAGTGGTAGTGCAAGGAATTTCATGTTCAATAGGAGCAAGCCATGGTTTTTGGTATTGTAGGATTGGATACATGATGCGCATACAGAGTGAGAGGAGATTGCTAATATTCAGAGTGGCAGAGGTAGTAGTTGGTTTTGCAAGGAAGTGACAGATTTACATGTATATTGAATTTATTGCTTTGTGATGTCACTTATGGTTTATTTTGTGGTGCTGGATATTCCTTAGGGATGGCAGTTGATGGTTGATTCAGCTGGTTTTAGATGATAGAGAAATTTTTAGAGTTTAAAGGGTGAAAAAGGAGAAAATCTAATAGTTATAGATATTGGTGTCGGTTAGGGTTAACCGTGGTTGGTCATTTGGTAACCATGGTCGGTCAGGCAGTGACCGAGGTCGGTTAAGAAACCGTGGTCGGTTTGGTCATAGGTTTGACAACAATATTTATTTACCATTTTTAGATGGTACCCTTGTTTCACTTTCATCTTGGTTGGTTTGTGTAATATGTTGATGACATGTATGCTAGTATTTGCACTTGGTATTAGTTGCATAGTTTAGCATGGTTATTTTTTTATTGACATTGATGAGCACAAGATTTATATTCAGATTTTGGAGTTAGTTGGTGGCTAGACTTGGAGCTTCTGGAGAGCCTGGTGATATGGATGGATGTACATGGTGAGTTTATACATGTGGATAGATTCAGTTTTGTGAGTCTATGATGATGCAGATATTTGATTTGCACATGGATTCCTATGAGCATAGTTTAGATGCCTTGAGCATGAGTAGGGAATGTTTGTATTTCCTCTTGATTACTATGTTACTCCATGGGAGATGTTATCTATAGATGATTGTCTTGGACATGCTAGTTGTTTATGCAGGGTTGGATTTGTAGATTGCAGTGTTTGGATTTCTTTGAGTTATGCAGGTGTTTGTGGATTGATCACCCATTGTTGCATGTAGAACTCATTTAGGGTTGTTTTTACCTCGGGATCTTGTTTTGCTTTTGCATATTCTAGTATTGACTTGTCTTTGGATAGTTGCATTGGTGGTTGCATGGAGACATGGATAGATGGATGGAGAACATGGTTGGTTTTACAGGTATGGATATGGTTGCAATTGAAGCTCAATACTTTAGTTTGAGTGGGAGCTCTTGCAGGTGTGTTAGTCATGATGGCTTATTACATGAGGAGCTTGGTTGGATTGATTTCCTAATACCAAAAATTGGTATGGTGTTATGATTCAGTGGGAGCTTGAGGCTTGGTTTCATGGATCAGTTGTAGCTTTGTGTAGGTTTGGTAAGTCATGATTTTATCTTCTTGGTTTGAGAAGATGGTTTGATCTTCTTGGTTTTATTTTTGAGAGAATTTTTGAAGTAAAGAATAGATGGTCTTCACGGTATGTAGAGGACGGTGATGTATAGGTACAAGTACAAAGGTTCAAAAATTTATCTCCAAGTGGGAGATTGTTAGGTTGTGGAGCTAGATTGCTTCACAATAAGCATGCATTACATGTGGCTAGTTTACATAGTAACTGACATCGGTCAACATATTAACCACCATCGGTCAACATATTAACCACCATTTCGGTCAGCATAAGAACTGCCATCGGTCAACAGATGAACTGCCATCATTCAGGGTAACCATCACCGGTTACTTGTGCATGAAATTTTATATTTAACTCATGGGAATTAGATCTAAATTTGTTATAAAGTTGATCTAAAGGTTGTAAATGCATAGCTAAGGTTCCCTAAGTTTGTAGATGCTTATATAAGCATGAAATCTAGGGTTAGATGTTATGATGGCATGTAATTGATTATTATTGCATGTGGAATTCTTGATTGAGAGGATGAAGAAGAAGAGAAAGAAAGAATAGGTTACATGAAGACAGATCTTCCATGAAGAGGAGCTGAACAGAAGGAAATAATAGGTACATCTGAATGGTGAGAAGAGGGTAACATTTTCTACTGTATTTCCTTTGTATAGTTATTGTCTCATTTTAATGGCTTTTATAGTATGCAAAGCACATAGAGTTTCTTGTAGATCCACATGTTGGTGAGATCTTGTATTATAGATCCATGTAGATCTAGCCTTATATTGTTAGATCCACAAGTTGTTGTGATATCTTGTATTGTAGATCCATGAGATCATATTGTATTGTTGATCCATGTAGATATAGATATTGTATAGAAGGTTGTCTTCATGTTTGCATAGGCTATGTAATGATGGAGAGACAAAATTTCTTCTTGGTGCATAGTCATGGTTACACATTGGTAGACCCATACGAGAGGTATTGTTACAAATCCATAGAGAACTTGGTAGTAGTTCAAAGATGCAGTAGTTCTAAGTTATGTGAGATATGCTGGTGGTGTTTGTAGGCACGATTGTACTGCACTTATGTAGATCTGTTTAGAGATCTATAGGAGAGGAGATACTCTTGGAGAGATGCATTGTACTCTTGTATTGAAGAGTTGGTTTGTACTCTTGTTATATTATATATATGAGATATCTATCTTTGGTGGACGTAGCTTGCATTGGGTGAACCACGGTACATGTTGTGTTATGTGTGTGTACTTTGTTTTGATTTGGATTATTCTAGTTTATACTTCCACTGCTATAGATTTTGGGGAGTTTTTTAGATTATGTGTGCATGATTAGGTTTGTTATTGAATCATAACACTATTATGCAATCATGAATTCCCAAAAAGAAAATAAACGACATCTTGGATGGTTGGATGAGGCCTTTGAGTTGTGTTTGCATTCCTCAAGCCAAGAAAGTTTCACCTATGGTGGCCCGATATAGAAAAGAGTTCAACGGCGTGGAGATTTTTCTAGTTGAGCATGGAAAAGATCCATCGGACAACGAGGTATAATCAACAAGTGTGGCACCTTCGGTGGACTAGTTCTCTCTCTCTCTCTCTCTCTCTCTCTCTCTCTCTCTCTCTCTCTCTCTCCCCCATCCTCCTTCATGTTCTATTTCCTCATTGAGGGTTGCACTTTTTATTTTGTCTCATTCCTATTTTTCCTATTCATTTAAATGTGACTATAGTTAATATTGTAATAAGTCACCCTTAATTACTAAAAGGAGACTTAATTTTATTCCTAGGAATACAAAGAGTCACATGTTGTAAAGGAAAAATGAAAAGTCATGTGGGTGGTAGGTGAAGAGTCTTTCTAAAGTCTATAAATTGTAATGACTTACCCATTCCTACGAGTTGTCAAATTTTTATGTTCAAGAGTAGATAATTATTTGTAATAAGTAAAATATGTACTTATTTTTCTTCCATTCTCCTTCTCATATGTTCTTCCATTTCTCTCATTGTAAAAATTTGTGAATGTCAAAAAAGACGAAAGGAGTTTCTTGGTTTTCTTGATGAGGGAATTAATGAGAATTTGTGTTCATAATTCTATCTTGTCTTGGTGTTAGTAACAATATTGTTGTTCTTTATAAATGTGTGTGTTGAAATGCTCTTAGTAATATTTGCAGCATATGAATTTTCTACCGGCACTCCTTGTCCCACATATCTAGCAAATTCCTCCCTTGCAAGAAATTACAAGCATTTTCTGTAGGTTCAGTGGAGTATCCTTGATGGATCCTTAGCCTCCGGGACAAACAAATAATTTTATTTTTATTCACACACAATAATGGAGCTGCCCCATTTAAGAAGATGGACCTAGTTCTAGAGCGTTGGCGTGACTCCACCAATTTGTCTAACCAAAAATTTTTCTCGCCAACATGACCTAAGAGCCTTATTTTTCTTATAACACCATGTGTGTCCCTTTTTGGGGCATCATGCCTTGATTTTGTGACATTGCATATTTTGATTGCAGGCCTAATGGCCTTGTTTTTCTTGTGACACCATTGGTGTACCATATTTGCTGAGTGTTAAACCTTTTGTGTAACAATGTTTTCACAATTATCTTTGTACTTACATATGCACTACTATTGATGATTACTACTAGTTATCTTGTTGAAATTATTGCTACTATTAGTATTTACATTGTTTCTCTTATTTTTTTCTATGGTCTCCACCATGTGCATCCTCTTTGTAAGTACAATTTATTCTTGGTCAAGTACCACATCAACCCTTCCTATGTTTTTATGTAGATTATCGGACTTATTAGAGATGGTTACACATGTATTTTTAAGCCATGTGCTTAAAATATTTATCATGCACACCTCAAAAGAGGGGCATTATTTCAAGTATATTCTACACCTACAACAAACACCCATTTTTTTGGTCATAGACACGGGAAAGAACATGAAAATTACTGAAAAAACATCATATATAGAATCTAAGGAAAATAAGCTTAGGGTAAAAAATGTACAGTAAGGTAAGGACCATATCGATGTTCTTGAACCATTTCTACAAGCTTTTTCCTTGGTTTCAAATTTTCACCTATAAGAACATCTTTTGGAAAAATTGCATACTTAGATGACTTAGTTCAGATCAATTTCAGGGGGCATGAAATGTTTCATTCCTTCTTCTCCACAACACTTGGTTTCTTTTTTAATTTTAAGGATATAGGGGTAAGTGTCTCCTTTCTCCGAATACCTTTTAGCACATTGTAACTTTATTTTGTTTCTACTTATTTATGCGATATATGAGGAGAGTATGGGGACATTCATTCTCTTTTATAATATGTGTCCTAATTTACAAAATTGGGCCTAGATCTGTCTATATGGTGTGGTCTATGGGGTCATGAAAGGTATCAAAGTGGCTAAGTTATTCATAGGAATTCCTTCCTCTCCTCTTACACCTAAAGGGGAAGATATCAGAGTTGTTGAATGACTTTGATACACGGTCTTCTTCCTTCACAAGGTGTTTGACTCTTCATTCTTCTTATTTCTCTTTGACATTCATGTGTTGGGTTTCATACACTCAATCGAAGAATAACGAGTATCTCTCGTCCTTCTATAGAGCTCATGTAATGGGATGAAAACTATTTATATTTCATTGATCATATTGATACATCTATATGGCCTCTACAAAGTCTTCTCGCTATGGATCTCTCACCTCCTTCTCATGGAGGTTCTACAATTGCTAGCACCTCTTAAAGCTTTCTAGTTTCAAAGTTCCTAACTTTTCTTGGCTCTAAGGCCGATTGTAACTTTCACTCTTAGTCCCCCCTTAGCCTACCTCAACCTCTTTTTCATAATAACCATAACTTGAGCGGGTTCTCCCTTTTATAGCCATGTGTGCCCGAATTTCCCACTTCTCTCTCTCTTCTTTGTTATATTCTTGTTTCTCCCACTTAGACTCAAATTTCAATTTGGCTTTATTAATTCCCTTATCCATGTGATAGTTCTCGCCCAATCCTATTGTGCCATGTTATCTAGTGGTTGGATTTCCCTTCTCGATCGCTTCATCATCTAGTCACTATCACCCATGTAACCCCAGATCCGTCCCATTCATCCTTTTTGCCAACTGTCACCACATCTTATCACTTGAGCCTTGACTTCCACCTCTTTTCATTTTACTTTGGATCATACGAGATTTCCACACATATCCCATTATCCTTTGACACTTAAATCCTATTACATTATTTTACATCTCCTTGGTTTCTACTATGGGAAACTTCTCCTTTACATGTCATTTTCTTCTTTCCTCTAGCATATATAGTTTCCTACACTTCTCTTAACACCTTATTCTCTTTATACCTTCTTGTACATCCCTTACCTTCTCATTGTAGGCTTATATTTCCTCACGTGCTACTATTTTCTTCCACAAAATCTCCCACTTCTTCTTGTGTGCCTCACTCTCTTCATGCCTATTTATTTGATTTCCTGGGCCTTTCCTCATTACCACTTTCTTCCTCCTTAACGTAACAAAATCTTCATGGCCACTTTCTTCCTTCATGCACTCCTTCCCTCGGTGTAGGTTTTTTTAAGTCCCAAGATGATGCTTCATCAAACATCCAGGTGCTTAAAACTTAAGGTCATCCTCAATAAAATCCATTGAGTGATAGAATCACCCTACAGACTATGTAAATAGATAGTATCGACCCCATAATCCAATGATCCTTCCTCCTCCTTATGCACTTTTTCGGAACCTCTTTCAATCTTTGACCACTTTTACCGTGACTCTCCCACACCATCTCGTACTCCCTTGTAGGTGTCTACTACTTACATTTTTTTCTTATTTTGCTGCGCAAGTTTCCCCTTACCTCTAACCATCTTTCCTTGGTTCCTTCACTAAGCCTTTTCCCTTGATAACTCATGTCCTCCTTCAGCTCCTTTTGATGTGAGTCCTCCTTGCCGGCCTTCAACCATCTACCTAAGGATTCTCCTATGAGCCTTCTTCCTTGCAATTCTACGGTCACCTCCAACCTCTTCCATGCGAGTCTATCCTCGCTTTCATCTCCCCTTCATGCGAGGCTGAGATCTTCCTTGTTCTCTCATGTTATCCATACCTTTATTGAAATTATTCCTTTGTGCACTTCTTTTCTTATCTCCTCTTCTCTCTCATGGATTCCTCTCCATTATTCCTTCCTTTGCTTGTCACTTCTTCTTCATGAATATTTCTTTTTCATGTTTGGTCCTTTCGTGCATTCTATCGATGCAACTCTCCTATACATTTTTTTCTTCCTTTCCTAAGGTCTTCTTTAGGTATTCTTATCCTCCCCATATTCTAGGCTATGTTAAATTACACTTTGGATGTTTTCCTTTATTGTTCTTTCCCTCTTGTTATGGTAATTTTCCCTCACCAAATTGTCTTATGCCATCTCTGTGTACACATCTTTGGAAGCCTCCTTTCGTGCTCCATTTTGAGATCTCTATTGGCCTATTCCCCACCTAACATGCTCCTTTCCATGTGTAATCTAGAAAATATTTTCCTTAGTTACTTTTCATTTTTTACCTCAAAGGAAACCTCCTTTAAGGTTTACTTCTCCAAGCCTCTCTCGATCCTAGCTTCCTACTCTATATTCTCTTGAAATTTCTTCAAGCTACTGAAGTAATATCCTTGGCTTGTGCAATCCTCTTATTTTATGCACTTCTATAAATACCTCCTCTCAATATCTCTCTATATCTCCTTACATGGCACAATTTGTTTCATTGAAAATTTCACAATTTCTGAGATTGCTTGGTTTCCTTGTAACGATGCTCCTATTGTTGCACACATATTTTTTTCTACGGTCTTCAACTCATTTGCTTGAAGTTTCTTCTCTCACATTTATCTTTGTGCCTAGTCCATTTTTGGGGTCCTTTCTCATGTGCATCCTATAGTGTGCTCCATATTTTCCTTCGATATTCCCTCTCACACATCTCTTGTGTATTATGTGAACCTATTTTCTTTTTACACACTCTTTTCCTTCTATTCCACCTTCTTCACCATTGTCTCCTTCCGCGGATCCATGAATTTATTTATGTTTTCTTGGTCTATGATGACCTTCTCCCCCTCTTTAGTAGATTTATCTTTTAACATGATACTCTCACTCGCTATTATCTATCCATGGGTGACTTCTTCCTTCAACATTTTCTAAATTTGTGAGCCTTATTGATGCGCTCTCTCTTACACGTCTTTTTGCAATACTCCCACATTTGTACCATATTACTTTGTCAAGTACTCCCATGTTGAGGTTTTATTTCTATTTCATTCCTCATACACAATATTTATATGCACATCTACACATGGCTCTTTATTCTAATGCTCTTCTAAAATCTCGGACATGTTCTTATATTTGCACCTTCGACTTCTCTATAAGTATTTCATCTCCTTTACACCTCTTTTCACAAGAATTATTCCTCTTTGGTGGTCTTTCTATACATGTTCTATTACTCACATTTTGAATTTGATAAATCTTCTTCATCATTTCCTTAACCTTCTTCATGATTGGTGCATCCGATACGTCTCATTTCTTTGGCACCATCCGCCTTTACTTTTGAATTTTCTATCTACTTTTTACAGTGGAGAACACAAATTATTTGTTAGCTACCTCATGTTCAATGATCTCGGAAGTTGTCTTCCATCCCTTTCCTTCTCGTAGGAATGAACAATTATCTAATACCAATTGATGAAGAAAAAACATCTCCTTCCTTCTATAGATCTTGTGTAATAGGATGCAAATTATTTATGTTTTATTGATCATGTTGATAAATTCATACAACAACTTCAAATTCTACTCGCTATGGAGTTCTTTCCTCCCTCACATGCGGGTTCTACAATTATTGCTACGTCTTAAGGCCTACTAGTCTGAAATTTCCTCACTCTTCTCGACTCTGTGGCTGATCCTAACCTTCACTCTTGGTCTCTCTCATTATCCGACCTGAACCTCTCTTTTTAACAACCACAACATAAGAATATTCTCCCATTTACAGCCACACCCATCCAAATTTCCTACTTCTCTATCTTCTAGGATATCTTCCTATTTCTCCCACTTGGACTCAAAATTGAATTTGACTTCATTAATTCCATTATCAACATGATCTATTATTGGCCAATCCTACTTGTGTCACATCATTTGGTAGTTGGATTTCCCTTATCACCCACTTTATCATGTATTCACTATCATCCATATGACCATGTAGATAATTCATGTCTATCCTTTCTACTAGCTATAGTTGCATCTTATCACTTGATCCGCATCCTCTACGACTTTTCCTTTTTCTCTATATCCTCCAAGATCTCTATGCATTCCCCTTATCATTTTTCACCTTCTTCCTCTCACATTATTTTATGCCTTCCTTAGTTGTTACTCTAGGAAACTTCTCCTTTGTACTTAATTTTCTTCCTTCATGCACAATAACCTATTCCTATGCATCTCTCTCTGTCATATAACATATCCAATTACATATGTTTCCCTAAATTCCCTATCCTCTTTGTGCCTTCTTGCGTACCCCTTCCCTTCTCAAAGTGTGGGATTCTATTTCCTTGCATGCTACTACTTTCTCCCATGTACTATCCTACTTCTTCTCATGCACATCACTCTCTTCATGCCTATGTATTTTTTATGAACATTTATTCATGGCCACTTTCTTCCTCATTAATAAATTGATATATTGTGTACCATTCTTCATCACTTACGCATTTATCCCACACATGCTCCTCTTCTTGTGGATTTATGCCACTCTTCCTTCTCTCTTCTTTTTCTTGTCACTTTCCCCCATGACTTTCTATCTCTCCTTGGTAGCATCTCATTCTGCTATGTACCCTACTTATGCTTCCCTTTCCTTTTCTCCTTTTTTTTTTCTTTGACACATCTATTTTTCATGATCTCTTTCCTTGTTCATATTCTTTGGGTAGCTCCAATCCTTCCATGCTCATCGTCTCATTATGCTTATTCCCCTCTCCGCACATCCTCTATCCTTCGCATGCTCCTTCCCTCAGTGCAAGTTTTTTCATGTCTTAGGATTCCCCGCATCGATACTTTGGTGTTTCCTTAGAATAAGCGTGGAATGATCACCCCGAATCCTTTGA
This sequence comes from Taxus wallichiana var. yunnanensis, assembly GCA_018340775.1. NCBI lineage: Eukaryota > Viridiplantae > Streptophyta > Pinopsida > Cupressales > Taxaceae > Taxus > Taxus wallichiana. The sequence continues at coordinate 965,178,374 of CM031242.1, read as the reverse complement.
AAAAATTTCAACAATCCAAATTTCCAAAGAAATAAAATAATGATAAACTCTTCCCTCCGTAAAAAAAATAGGTGTATTCCTTCCATGTTTTACATATTTTTATTTAACTCTTACAGTTTCAAATTTCATTACATTGCATCTTTATATTTGAGTTAAAGTTTTATTCTTTATCATAGAAATTGACTACACTTTGTGTTGTAGGTTTCATCATGGAGCGCGCCAAGAAAAATACGGTGAGATCTTGTAAAATAAACATTAAGCAAAGATAATGTGTGTCTACAAACTCAGATATATTTTCCTTTAACAATGTAAGTTCATTTCATACTTAAAGAGGGAAAATGTAGAAACTCAAATTTGGCAATTCTACTCTTTGACATTGTTGTTCTTGATATTTCTCTCTTACTCAAACAAGTAAACTTTACCCATTATCATATAATACATCCATATGTATCTTTTCTAGCTTCCTTTCTCTTACACACTCATCTATTGACAATTTTTATGAATTGAATACATGAAACACAATAAGAAACTCCACTTGTCATCGTCTAAACTTCACATTGCAGATTATCACTTTTAGATAAATAATGTATAGTAGGGATGTGAACATCCATATAATCCTAAACATAGTGTATGGTTTTAACCTTGCTTACTTTGGTCCCAAAATTTCCATTGCACATTATTCTTTAGGTCACATACTCTTCCTCGGTTAACATATGTAGCTTGAAACACCTTCGTAAGGATATATAAACAAGTGAAACTCACCTCATTTAGTACCTAGCACTCTTATGGAATCCTATTACAAAATATATCATAAAAGGAACCCAAAGTTTCCTACACTCTGAAAATAACTCGCACATTTATTAAGGTAGTATCCGCCCTATATGTTTAAAGCTTGTTAATAGGTCGAAGGGACTACTTCCCACATTTGCAAGCACTCAAATTCACTCACTCAAGTAGATTGGTAAGAGATAAACTCAAGTAAAAGGAATGATTTCATATATGATTACACTACAAAAATATATCACATACTATCTAGAGAACAAGGTGTGGTTTAAGGCCTCTTTTGAGTAGTGCACAATGGTACACAAAACCCAACTAATGTTTGTTTTTCAAAACTTATTCCATGGTTAGGATTTTGATGGATTGATCAGAGTATTAATATCCCCTCGTAGTGTGATCAATAAAGTGACTGGCGATGATAGTGACAAAGAGGATCAAATAAGTGACAAACCTAAAAATTCATAGACCAAAATTATGAGTAGGTATAAAACCATATAAAGAGGTAAATACCATATAGATGTTTCCACCCTTATAATATTGTCCTACCACAATAGATCCTCAAGTCATAATTTCAGTTTTGAAGGTTTCTCAAATCCATATACCCCTATTTCAACATTCGATCAGCCCATAATCTCTCGGTAATCAGATAATTGCATTCAATCCCATGTATTTGTGAGTTTTTATTGCATCATGTATATTTGTTGCAAGTATTAATACATTATTATGATGTTGAAAGGTTAACCTTGGAAGTTAATTAGTCATAATAATCCCCATAACACTTATTTATTCTTTGTTTAATTATAGTGTAAAAACCCTAATCAAACTCCAAAAAGGTGAAAACATTTTCCTATGAAGTGCCAAAGCCACCTAAATAAAGTTATGACATAAATCCATGATAATTTTAACACACATGACTTCATCTTCATACCCGCCAATATTAAAGCACATTTTTAATTTATCATTCACAAGTAGTTGATGTCTTTTTAATAAATAGAACACTTTATATGGACTCGGATACACACTCCTCTTTAGACCAAAATTTTCAACCATCTCAATATAAATAATATTATCTATATTGTAATAGAAAAATTAATTTTCTAAAAATTTGTCTAAGGTCCTTTATTCCAATTTTAACGCATCGATCATGTCCTAAAAATGAGTTTTGGCTATATACACCCTATGGTTTCCACCTTGTGTAGTGCACCTCTCTTGTGTTTGAAGTACCAAATTAATAATTAATTATTTGAATAGAGAATATATATTTGATATTCCAAAGTAAATAAATATGCTGAAAACATAGATAGGCCACATGTATTTTTGAGTTGAGAGATTGAGCTAAAAATGCAAATATTAAATTTTCCCAAAGTAAGTTATCTCGCCCAATCTTGACACATGTAAAATGGAAAAGATGTTACATATGTTGGAAGCACAATGGACTAAGAAGGGGGTGAATCAGTCCTAAATAAATTTTAATTCATTTACCAAACCATGCATTCATCATTCATAACCATACATGTGCATATTAGATGTGTATTAACCATTCAAAATATCACAACACAAGAGAGAGTACACATGACACCAAATATATGTGGTAAATCCTCAAGGGAAGAAAATTCATTAAAAATTATGATTATATTACTCAAATAAAAAGTATTTAGTGAAGCACCAACTTCACAAGGAGCACCAACCCCTAGTTTAGTAGAGCACCAACCCTACAAGGAACACTAACCCCTAGTTTAGTGAAGCACCAACTCCACAAGGAGGATACAACCCCCTAAGATGATAAATAAACCACTCAACCACCTTTGGATGAATACCTCGAGGTATTTTTTCTGCCACAACTAATGGAGATCACAACTTCAACTCACACACCTTTAAACCCTCTTCAAACTCTCTTCTTCAACTCGCTCTATCTCGCACCTTCATGACTTGATTTTGCTTAAAACCCTTGATAAAATTCTCTATAAAATTCCTTATACTTTCACATATTTTCTCAAATATTATTTTATTCCTTCATACCTATTTCACACTCACACTTAGTTCACACTTTTTCCCTCTCAATTAGCTATTTCAAATTTAAACCAAAACACTTACTTGATACCCTTCACAACTCAAAAAAATAAAACAAATCAATCCTATACCAATATATCTACCGATATAGAATAAAAACATAACAATAAATTCATAACAAAACTTAAAATGGACCCATGTAGGCTGGTCATGCTCCAAGACACTAAATAGGCTCAAAATAAACTCACAATCCCATCACCGATTCATCAAAGACCACAAAATTATCAACATGATTATTTAATCCATAAAATGAATCAAAAATTTCTAATATGACATAATAAAATCATCCATGGTCATACATTATCTTTAAAAAGTCAAATTATTCATAACACTAACGAGAAGGCTCATATCCTTCACAAAACACTTGTTTCTAGAAACCATTCTTCGCCTATGGACCTCAAGATCATAACCTAACACCTATACTATGTCATGTAACAAATAATTAAAAATAAATTGACATGTATATCAAATCCATGCTTGCTATATCTCATGAAAAATTCATACATGCAAACCAATCTTACTTTCCTCTTCACAAACCGAGCTTCCCGAAAGTAGTTTTGGAAAAAAATGGTTTTCACCCTTGCTGGCACTTTCAATACTTATATAATAATTAAATGGTAAAAAAATTCATCCCTCTTCACTCTTTAATAGATATCAAGAATCAACCAATCCAAAACATGATACTTATACCTCAATCTTTCAGCAAGGCAATCCTGTCCTGAAAAAAAAAACCTTATTCTTCACAAACTAAGTTGGATGAATCATCAAAAATCATCATCAAGAGACAAACAATATACCATTATAAATCCATCTGAATATAATTTCCATAACACCTTACATTTTCTTCCAACTCTAAATGGAATGCCTTCAACTAGGTTCATCTCTGAAACTACTCCAAATCGGCCAAGCGCCTAAAGACCAGTCTTCATAAATAGGGCACACTTTGCACTTTAAAACTTCAAAAATGATATGAAAATATCATTTACATGTAGAAAAACTCCAACAAGTAAAAAATGTCAATTTATTCTATACCTTCTTTGGATAACATTTCCTCAAACCTGAACATCATCGAAAGAAGCATTTTTAAGTGGGGCTCACATACTCTCATAAACTATAATTTACCTTTATGGAAATATGAAGAATTCCTATGCAACCTAAAATCATAACTTTTAGAAGTAATAAAATAACTTAGTACACTCCTTTTTCTCCAAATTGCTTTGAGCTAGGGTTTAACTAGGGTTTCAAAGCAACTTATCTTCCTAACGATCATTCTTAAAAATGTTAGGATAAAACCAAATAATGTTTTTGATAAAAATTATTAGCTCGTGTAAACACATAACACAAAACATTTGGGTCCCATGGAAAGCACAAAATTCATAGTGAGCATCGAAAGATCCACTTTTACCTCAAAAACATACTCTAAAAGACCCAATTTTACGGAAAAATGGCATAACTTGTAATTACTTATTAGAAATAACCTAAAACTTGTCATGAGGCATCACGAAAACATCCTTTATATTTACATACTCACCATATATCTCAAATATATATTAAATTCTCCAACCTATTGAAATTTCTCACACCTGTGGGAGGGGTCAACTCGAAACTTTGGTTTCTAGGATTGAATGGTTTAAGTTGAGGGATCCAATGATTGAGAAAAGGAAAAGGGAGTATGAAATTTTACTATTGTTTCTTTCAAAATGTCTATCCTCCCCTTGAAATTCATTTCCAAAATCATCATCTATATCATGATTATGCATCACCCCTTCATGAATTGATGCAAGATCCGATACAAACATGAAAGACTTAGCAAGTTGAAGATGGATATCTCAAAGCAAATAAAGGGACAGTCCCATGTACAAGGTTGAAGTAAGTTGGGTTTTTCGTTTTCATTCATTTTAGTCTCAAATTTAATCAAAGTGCAATTGATTTATTACTTTATTATTACGTGAAGTTACTTAGTGTGCTGAGATGTACAAAGTTCATTTAACATTACATTAATGAAAAAGAATGCAAAGGAAATATGAAAAACTTATCACAATAAGTAATTTTCATTTAACTCATAATTTAAATATACAATGGTCCCACACAATTCGTGGGAAATGAATCATCAAGTACAAGTACATACAAAATATAATGCATATAAAAGAAACTCTAAAATAATGAGAAAGGAGGAAACCCATCATTTCCTAGAATGAGGTGGATTTAATTTTGTTTCTTTCACTTGAGATGTTTATTCCTCATCCTCTTTTCTTCCAAAATTAAAACACATATAAATATAAAATAAATGATCTATTAGAGCTCCGGGTTTAATCATTCTCATGCACTATATAGCTTCAAACATATGAACTTTCTCTCATGGGTACATGAAGATCATAAGCAGAAAGAAAGTACGAATATCATTATCGGGAGTTGTCAAGAATATTTTTTTGAAGTGTATAATGAGGAATAAATCAAAGAAGTAGCTAAGATAAGAGAGGCTTATGGCCTCCACCATTTTCTCACCAGATTTCTTAATGTGTAGGTACATATTTTCAACATAATCAATATAAACACTGAATCAAAATGAAATATTTTCAAGGCACATTCACATTGATTCACACCAAAGTTTCAAGATTGCAATGTTTAAAACTAAAGCCAAAAAGATACATTTTAAACTCATAATACATTTCAAAATGTACAGCTGCTGAAATAAATGTAGGTGATGCATGTGCATAAGGAACAAAAATTTTCCATATCAAGTTGAAGAAGGCACTAAAGACATAGTTTGAAAAATCGGAATGAGGAATGAAAGCCAAGTACAAGTTTTTAAAACCACGGTAGATTTCAAGCACAAGGTTATGCAAGAAGTCAAGTACATAGTGCAATTAAGAGGTTCAAACAACAACCATTAAAGAGGTATAGAAACATCATTTCCAGAATCTACGGATTATAAGAACAAGATTTTCATCATTTGAGGTTACATTCTAAGTTCCAGGAGAACACAAGCTACAAAACTTCATTACAAGTCTTGTAAGAGAAATATTATTCATCGAGGAGCATTTTGAACAATTACTGATTTTAAAAGAGGAACATATACATGTTGATGGTGTAAATTAACTTGTAGAAATTAATATGTTGTTCACTAATCCACAATTATTTAATCATCAAACCAAGGGACGTAAAATTTCAATAATGTCAGTGTTGTATGCATAGTTACAAGGATTTCAAGAGGTATGGAAAGAAATTTTGTCACAACAATGCTTGAAATAACAATTCTTGGAAACAAACTAAACTCATACTGAAAGTAAATGGCTTCTAACACTATATCTAAATCAAAGCTTGTAAATTCAGGATACAGATAAAGGAACAAATTGCTTGCTAATCTACTCATGCAATGAAACAAAAATATGGAGGGGTTTAGCAAACCACAAGTGGGCCCTACCTTGGGTGCTAATCCCTCCTAAGGCTTGTGACTAAAATCTATTAAACAAAACTCAGATTCTTTATTGAATTGGCATGAATATTACAATTAGGAAAAAATAAACTTCTTTATCTACGTATCCTCTACTCTCTAATTCTCTATCTAGATATACATCCGATACATTCCCAACATTAATCCTTCTCTTTTATATTCCTCAATTACAATGAAACATGAGAAGAAGAGTTCAACTAGGAGTTCAAACAGACTAAGTAAAATATCTTCAATGAAACAAGTAAACAAAACAACAAGATTTTAAACACATGCAATGGAACTAACTAACAATTTCCCATATATCTAATAAATAACTCAAGTAAATGTTAAGTTTTTGAAATCACATATTTAACTCGATCAATCAGTTCTTGAGTTGAGTTGTAATAAGCAATGATCTATTGTTGAGTTATCTTTAGTTCTCATATTCCAATTTATGAATGCCTCTTCCATGACATGTACTGAGTTTGGAGTGTTGTATTTCATGTTTCCAAATATCTTCATAATCACAACTCCTTTGTTGTAGGTGATCAATTTTTGCTACAAAAGAGTGGTTACGAAAGGTCCTTTCTTTGCATATAACAAGTTGCTTACAAACAATAGTGGCACCACAAAAGAATCATTCAAACAAATTATTGCAACCATAATAATAAATGCATACTCAAAATACCATGAAATAAAGATAACTATCCATAACTATATTAATTAATATTCATGCCAATAAGTTTAGGTTATGATGATAATGGTCAATAGTATAACATGGAAATACAAGGACATAGTATCAATGGATTAACAAAATACAGAGGATGAGTTGTTTATAAATGGAATTTAATCAACTCATCACATCCCCAAGCTTAATTTCTTGAATTTCCTCATTCAAGTTCCTTAGGTTCCTCTTGAATGGTGCTGCATACTCGTCTGAAATCCACTAGAGTATCTATCCCTTCTGGTTCATAGAATAAGTAACCTCCATTTATCCTGAGCCTGTTCATGACCTTGTCATGTATTATTTCATGCAATCGTTGATCATCAATCCATGCCGGTATTGGAAAGTGGAAGATTTTTATTATGTTCGAGTATGAATGCATTTCCTTTTGTTTCATTTTAGGAGACATTTCATTCTAGTGCATTTTTGAGCTTGATTTGTAAACTATCTTCTTTGAAATTCATTCACAAAACCACAATTATATTGTTGTTCTACTTTCAAATAGAAAATGACAATTGACCTAGTGATTGAATTGTTTATGCCTTAGAACTGAATTTTGGAAAGAGAAATGAAATAACACACACACATAATCCAAGTATTTTTATCTTGGAAACCTCAAGAGGAGTAAAACCAATTAAGAAGGGAAACAAACTCTTTCTTCCCTTTTAAATTTATAGGAAATTCAAATTATCATAGATACAAACTTTACAATAAGTGAGAAAGGAAATTGACAATGTATCATACTTTCTCCCAACTACTTCACTACTGTTCTCAAACTCTTTCTTCTACAAACTCAATTCCAACACGTTAGAACTCTTGCACTTACTCTCATGAAGTCTCTTGATTACGATAATCAAAAATCTCCTTACTACATTTATTTATAATCTTTCTCATGTCCTCTTGTGCACCAAAGGTTAGGAAATGTCATGGAGGAGAAGAGACATGAAAATCCTTTCAAATTCTAGGATTGTTCATTTCAAATTTTATTTTATTTAAAGAAAGTGACACGTTCGCCACCCTGGTTGGGTGGCAGTTCTATAACCACTTCTCTATACAAAGCGGTGATTCTATTAACATATAGAAAGAACCTTTGTTTCTTCATTCTCCTTCTTTGGTGTTGGCTGATTAGATGAAGTAGATTCATTTTGGATCCCTATGGATCACACCTCCCTTGCTTAGGAGGCTTTTGGTCCCAAAAAATATTAGTGGGGGAGTAGATGAGGAAATAATTCTCTCACTTGCTCCTTCGAGTACTAATGGGTCTCGCTTAAGTGTTTTCCCTTTCATTCCAATCTGCCAAGACTCCTACGGATCTCTTCTATTCTCTCTAACCTTTTTCTACACTACTACATCCTCCTGCAATTTGCCTCATGAGTCTAAGATGTAATCCTCAATAGAAGGTAGAAAATTTATTCCTTCATATACATCTAGCATGGATGGCTCATATAGGTATAATTTTTCATAGTTTACTACGATTACATCCTCATAAATGGAGGCAAATCAAGTCAAAAGGTATTTTCTCAACCTGCTCCAATATGGTGAAGGGTACATATCGTAGTGGCTTGAGCTTCCATTCTTAACCTTGTAGTATTTCCTTGCTCAAGTAAAGCTAAAATCTATTTCCAACATGAAGCTTATGCTCTCTCTTGTGCTTTGATTGTTCTAGCCTTGTACTTGGCATGAGATTTCTCTAACTTGCTCTTTGACTTTGAGATGTATTTTTGATATCATTTCAATGAATTTGTTTTCTCTAGTCACCTCTATGTCTCATGTCTCCTCCTCATCCTACTTGCCAAATATGATGTCCAGTGGATTTGTAGGTAGATATCCCAAGCATGCTTCAAATGGTGACTTCATAGTGGATGTGTGTACTCATAGTTATATGAATGTTGAATGTAGGCTAAGGAATCATTCCAAGTCCTTGGGTATTTTCTATTATACCCTCTAATCAACTGTACCAAAGTCCTATTCACCACCTCTGTTTGTCCATCTATCTATGGATGGAAATTCGTGCTCCTCTGTAACCTGATATCCATCTTGTCCCACAAAGTGGTACAAAAATTCTCCAAGAACCTGGAATCCATCTCAAACAATAGACTTTGGAAAGCCAAAATGCATTTATACATTAACTAAGAAAAGATCATTTGCCTCATGTGCTTTTACTATCTTTTTACATGCTATAAGAATACACATCTTACTAAATCTATCAACAACAACATAGAGATATTCATGGTAATGTTTAGACATAGGAAATCCTCTTATAAAGTCCATAGAAATGTCCTCCCATGGACGAGTAGGTACTAGAAAAGGCATATACAAACCCTCCTTCCTAGTCTTAGGCTTGTTGGTACAACAAAGTTTACATCCACGTATAAATTTTGATACTTCTTCTTGCATATTGGGCCAATACATGTACCTTTACAAGTGGGCTAGGGTCTTACCAACACCGAAATGTCCCGATACTTTCAAGGTATGTGCTTCCCTCATCAATAGAATTATTTCTTCTTTAGGAACGCAAAGCTTCCCCCATCGGTAGAGAAACCCATCCTTGAGATAACAATCTTTAATCCTGTCCTCTCGGTCCCCTTAGGACTGCAATTTATAAAATGTCGCCCCAAAGTATATCTGTCTAGGCATATGCCACTCTGTAATCTTCTTTCGTGAAGGGATCGCTCTGAGAGATAATGGCCAAGAAGGAGAAATTATCTTGTGTAGGTGGCCTAGACAACATGTCTTCCACCAAGTTTGTACTACCCTTCTTGTATTTGATCACCAGATGAAATTGCTGAAGGAACCCCATCCATTTGTAGTGCCTTGCTTGCTGTAATTTAGATTGTGCTTGCAAATACTAGAGATGTTTGTGGTCAATGTGCACAATAGTTTCTTTACCCAAAAAATAATTCTTCAATTTTTAATTTCCTGAACTATAGCATACATTTCCTTATCATATAATGAATATCCTTTAATCTGTTGAAGTAAAGGTTTCATGGGTTTACCTCCCTGAAGCAACAATGTACCCGTAACATAATCATTGACATCTATCTCTACTTCAAAGTTGCTGCAAACTAGGAAGAGAAATCACTAGTGCATTACTAATCTTGTATTTTAATAGCTCAAAAGATTTGTCTTGTTCCTTACCCTAGTCAAAACCCTTACTCTTTGCGGCCACTATCTCGTAGAGGTGTTGCAATCAGGAGAGCCCGAAATGAACTTCTCGCATGTACTCTTGTATTACTCCAACTAAACTCCTAGTCTCTACGGCTCATGTTGGTGTTATCTAATTGGTGATGGATTTCACCTTCTTTGGATCCACTCGTAGCTCTCCTCCTCCAACCACGTGCCCAAGATAAACAAGTGATTATTTGGAAAATTCACATTTCTTCATATTACAAAGTAGTTGTTTCTCCTTGAGAACTTGTTGAAAATGAGTTATATGTTCCTCCCATGTGGTACTAAAAATCAAGATATCATCTAGATAAACAATGACACATGAATCTATGAAATCCCACAATACATCATTCATCAATCTCATAAATATAGCGGGTGCATTGCATAAACCAAATGGAAGTACTAACCACTCATACAAACCTTGTTTTGTCTTGAAGGAAGTCTTCCATATATCCTCCTCCTTCATTTTGACTTGGTGATAACCTGACTTGAGATCCAACTTCAATGTTCATGAAGAATTTGGCATCCTAAAGCTAGTCTAAGAGATCATCTATGTGGGGAAGTGGATATCTATTTTTATGGTGATCTTGTTCAAATCACAGTAGTCGATGAACATTCTCCAAGCGCCATCCTTCTTGGCACCATCACAATAGGAAAACCACATGATGAGGTGCTTAGATACATCACACCCTGGTCTAGTAGTTCCTAGTGTTCTTTCTTTACTTCAGTACTCTCTATCAAGGATTTCCTATACAACCCGATGTTCGATAGAGGGGGACTCTAGCAATAGCTGAATCTCATGCTCTACTTCCCATTTTTGTGGTAACCCACCGAGAGCCTAATTTTTTTGAAAATACTCAATAATACTATCCAAATCCTATTTTCCCTAGTTAAAAATCTCTAAAACTTATACCCCATCTTGTTTATCCTTTAACAAAAGTAAACAAAAATAATTATGATTTTCCCTGAATAAGTCATTTTTCCCTGGTTAACACTCACCATAGTAACCCATATCTTACACTAGTGTGCCCGGTTGTTTAAAGTGATCCCATCCTTGACCCATCTCGTATTAGTTTTACCTTCTCATAAATATAACATCCCGATATACAAGTAAGGAATACAAAAACAACATCAAAAGCATCAAGTGGAATAACATCAACTTACGGAATAACATCAACTTACAATACATCAATATACTTTCGGGAATTTATCCCAAAATTGACCTTACATCTTTTTGTTAACTAAATTTAAACACCCTTCTTCACCTAACCCAAAGGATAATGGTGTGGATACTCATAAGTCTCAAGACCACACTTCTTTACAATTGCTTCATAAAACAAGTTAGATTGAGAATCAATATCAACCAAAGCATTTACCTTAGTTCTCTTGATCTCGGATTTTGATCCGGAATAGTCTACTCATCAACTATTCACGGTTGTCCATGTTGGTGGCCATGCATCCAAGCCTCTCATCTACATCGAGTCATCTTCAATTTCCACCTTCCCTTTTGTCTTTATAACTCTGTCATGGAATTCTTTGAGTCCTTGGTTTGGTTCTTGGATGTAACTCTAGATGCAACTTCTAACATGTAGCATTAGTATGACCATTGATATCACAGTTCTTGAAAAAATTCTTGGGATCTTTACAAGTATTTAAAGTAGTGGTATCTTGTTTACCTTTCCCTTTCCACTTACCTTTGTTAGTTGTTTACCCATGTTCTTTATTCTACTGATTTGTCGACTTCTTTTCCCTTGGCTCTACTTCTCCTTGCTTATTTTCATCATCTATATAGTATTCCTACACACACACCTCGTTGAAATATTTGGGCTTCATGGAGATGAATTTTCTTCGATAGAGGGGGGGACTCTAGCAATAGCTGAATCTCATGCTCTACTTCCCATTTTTGTGGTAACCCACTGAGAGCCTAATTTTTTTCCTGAAAATACTAAATAATACTATCCAAATCCTATTTTCCCTAGTTAAAAATCTCTAAAACTTCTACCCCATCTTGTTTATCCTTTAACAAAAGTAAACAAAAATAATTATGATTTTCCTGAATAAGTCATTTTTCCTGGTTAACACTCACCATAGTAACCCATATCTTACACTAGTGTGCCCGGTTGTTTCAGCTGATCCCATCCTTGACCCATCTGTATTAGTTTTACCTTCTCATAAATATAACATCCCTGATATACAAGTAAGGAATACAAAAAACAACATCAAAAGCATCAAGTGGAATAACATCAACTTACGGAATAACATCAACTTACAATACATCAATATACTGGGAATTTATCCCAAAATTGACCTTACATCTTTTTGTTAACTAAATTTAAACACCCTTCTTCACCTAACCCAAAGGATAATGGTGTGGATGCTCATAAGTCTCAAGACCACACTTCTTTACAATTGCTTCATAAAACAAGTTAGATTGAGAATCAATATCAACCAAAGCATTTACCTTAGTTCTCTTGATCTGGATTTTGATCTGGAATAGTCTACTCATCAACTATTCCTGGTTGTCCATGTTGGTGGCCATGCATCCAAGCCTCTCATCTACATCAGAGTCATCTTCAATTTCCACCTTCCCTTTTGTCTTTATAGCTGTCATGGAATTCTTTGAGTCCTTGGTTTGGTTCTTCAGATGTAACTCTAGATGCAACTTCTAACATGTAGCATTAGTATGACCATTGATATCACAGTTCTTACAAAAATTCTTGGGATCTTTACAAGTATTTAAAGTAGTGGTATCTTGTTTACCTTTCCTTTCCACTTACCTTTGTTAGTTGTTTTCCCATGTTCTTTATTCTACTGATTTGTCAACTTCTTTCCCTTGGCTCTACTTCTCCTTACTTATTTTCATAATCTATATAGTATTCCTACACACACACCTCATTGAAAAATTTGGGCTTCATGGAGATGAATTTTCTTCGATAGAGGGGGCGACTCTAGCAATATTTGAATCTCATGCTCTACTTCCCATTTTTGTGGTAACCCCTTTGAGAGCCTAATTTTTTTCCTGAAAATACTAAATAATACTATCCAAATCCTATTTTCCTAGTTAAAAATCTCTAAAACTTCTACCCCATCTTGTTTATCCTTTAACAAAAGTAAACAAAAATAATTATGATTTTCTGAATAAGTCATTTTTCTGGTTAACACTCACCATAGTAACCCATATCTTACACTAGTGTGTGCCGGTTGTTTTAAATTTGATCCCATCCTTGACCCATCGTATTAGTTTTACCTTCTCATAAATATAACATCCCCGATATACAAGTAAGGAATACAAAAACAACATCAAAAGCATCAAGTGGAATAACATCAACTTACGGAATAACATCAACTTACAATACATCAATATCGGGAATTTATCCCAAAATTGACCTTACATCTTTTTGTTAACTAAATTTAAACACCCTTCTTCACCTAACTCAAAGGATAATGGTGTGGATGCTCATAAGTCTCAAGACCACACTTCTTTACAATTGCTTGAGAAAACAAGTTAGATTGAGAATCAATATCAACCAAAGCATTTACCTTAGTTCTCTTGATTTGGATTTTGATTTGGAATAGTCTACTCATCAACTATTCTGGTTGTCCATGTTGGTGGCCATGCATCCAAGCCTCTCATCTACATCAGAGTCATCTTCAATTTCCACCTCCCCTTCTGTCTTTATAGCTGTCATGGAATTCTTTGAGTCCTTGGTTTGGTTCTTTAGATGTAACTCTAGATGCAACTTCTAACATGTAGCATTAGTATGACCATTGATATCACAGTTCTTGCAAAAATTCTTGGGATCTTTACAAGTATTTAAAGTAGTGGCATCTTGTTTACCTTTCCCTTTCCACTTACCTTTGTTACTTGTTTTCCCATGTTCTTTATTCTACTGATTTGTCGACTTCTTTTCCCTTGGCTCTACTTCTCCTTGCTTATTTTCATCATCTATATAGTATTCCTACACACACACCTCGTTGAAATATTTGGGCTTCATGGAGATGACTTTTCTTCGATAGAGGGGGACTCTAGCAATAGCTGAATCTCATGCTCTACTTCCCATTTTTGTGGTAACCCACTGAGAGCCTAATTTTTTTCTGAAAATACTAAATAATACTATCCAAATCCTATTTTCCCTAGTTAAAAATCTCTAAAAATTCTACCCCATCTTGTATATCCTTTAACAAAAGTAAACAAAAATAATTATGATTTTCTGAATAAGTCATTTTTCTTGGTTAACACTCACCATAGTAACCCATAGCTTACACTAGTGTGCCCGGTTGTTTTAGTGATCCCATCCTTGACCCATCTATATTAGTTTTACCTTCTCATAAATATAACATCCCGATATACAAGCAAGGAATACAGAAAACAACATCAAAAGCATCAAGTGGAATAACATCAACTTACAATACATCAATATACTCGGGAATTTATCGCAAAATTGACCTTACATCTTTTTGTTAACTAAATTTAGACACCCTTCTTCACCTAACCCAAAGGATAATGGTGTGGATGCTCATAAGTCTCAAGACCACACTTCTTTACAATTGCTTCGAGAAAACAAGTTAGATTGAGAATCAATATCAACCAAAGCATTTACCTTAGTTCTCTTGATCACGGATTTTGATCGGAATAGTCTACTCATCAACTATTCTCGGCTGTTCATGTTGGTGGCCATGCATCCAAGCCTCTCATCTACATCGAGTCATCTTCAATTTCCACCTTCCTTCTCGTCTTTACACCTGTCATGGAATTCTTTGAGTCCTTGGTTTGGTTCTTCAGATGTAACTCTGGATGCAACTTCTAACATGTAGCATTAGTATGACCATTGATATCATAGTTCTTAAAAAAATTCTTGGGATCTTTACAAGTATTTAAAGTAGTGGTAGCTTGTTTACCTTTCCCTTTCCACTTACCTTTGTTACTTTTTTTCCCATGTTCTTTCTTCTACTGATTTGTCGACTGCTTTTCCTTTGGCTCTACTTCTCCTTGCTTATTTTCATCATCTATATAGTATTCCTACACACACGCCTCGTTGAGATCTTTGGGCTTCATGGAGATGAATTTTCTTTGAAGGTGAGTGTGAAGTCCTCCCAATTACTTAGTCAGAATATCCTCATTCTCCAAGTCCATGTTCAACAACATGGCCTGCCTCTAAAACTCCATAGTATAGTCTTGCATACTTTAATCATTGTCTTGTCTAAAATAATGCCATTTAATCATTTGGCAAGTCTTTGCGCCAATAGGATAGAAGTTAGCTCTAAGGAATTCTTTAAATTCTTGCCAAGATTTCACAATAGGACGTTTCTTATTTTCACAAGTGGCTAGATGGGTTTCCCACCAAACTAGAGTGTGTCCCTCCATTTTGAGATGTGCAAAGGTGATCCTCTATGCCTCGTAATAGTATTGACGCTAAAGCAGAATTCCAATTGTTTTAACCATTTATCAAGCAATTCTGCATCTACTTGTCCTTCAAAGCTTTTAATTTCAACTTTAAAAGGAGCATGATCAAATTTTACCTTCTCTCTTTCCATTGAAGTCTCTTCTCCACACTCTTCTCCATATTCTTCCTCATCATGGCTCCTCCCTATTTCATTTTTTTCAGCTAAGCCTCGAACCACTGAGTCCATGGAGTATTTCTTAACAGAAGCCATCTTCTACAAATCTGCAAGTTCTTCTTGTCTTCTAAACATCCTATCCATCATGGTCTCTAGCATCTCGATTCTATGGACCAAGTTCTCTTCCTCAATTTGTCCCCGATTCTCTTTTCCGCTTCCTTGTAGAAATATCTTGATCACAAGGTAAAGCCTCTTCACCTTTGGATCTCGTCACTATCATACAAATCCAAGAATGAATACCACAGTCTTGGATACTTGTTATCTCTAATACCAAAATGATCTGTAAACTATCTACTTTGGAATTTGTTCACAAAACCACAATTATACTGTTGTTCTACTTTCAAATAGAAAATGACAGTTGAGCTAGTGATTGAATTGTTTATGCCTTAGAACTGAAATTTGCAAAGAGAAATGAATTAACACACACACACACACATATGCTAAGGATTTTTATCTTGGAAACCTTCAGAGGAGGAAAACCATTCGGGAAGGGAAACCAACTCTTTCTTCCCTTTTTATTGTATTGGCTGATTCAAATTATCAGAGATACAGACTTTACAATAAGTGAGAAAGGAAATTGACAATGTCTCACACTTCCTCCCAACTACTTGACTGCTTTGTTCTAAAAATATTTATTCTACAAACTACATTCCAACGCTTTAGAACTCTTGCACTTACTCCCATGAAGTATATTACTTATGATAATCAAAACTCTCCTTCTTACATGTATTTATAACCTTTCTCATGTCCTCCCATACACTGGAGGATGGGAAAGGTCATGGAGGAGAAGAGACACAAACAACCTTTCCAATTCTAGGATTTTTCATTTCAAATTTTATTTTATGTCTAAAAGTGACAGGATTGCCACCTAATGCAGAATGGTGGTCACGGGACCACCACCACTGGCCAAGGCGGCGGTTACAAGACTCGCCGCCCTAGTTACGTAGCATTTCTATAACTACCACTCTACACAGAGAATCATTTCTGTTAACATATAGAAAGAACCTCCATTTCTTCATTTTCCTTCTTTGTTCTTTGGTTGATCTGATGAAGTAGATTCATTTTGGATCCCTATGGATCAAGGCTTGAACTATTTGAATTCCATGATCTTTAATCATATATTTTTCCTCCTCATGTGCTACTTTCCTCATCTGCCACACCCTTCTTCTAATTTCCTTCTTTTGCATATACTTTCCATATTGCTCTACAATTTCTTTAGTGTTATTAGCTTCAACCTTGACCATCAGTGGTTGTACTTTCTCTAAATGCTTGTAGTCCTCCATTTGTCTTTCTCTATCCAACTCATTCAGAAAATAAGAACAAAGTGCTTTAACCGAACATCTCCAATGTATAGGACTGGAATCCAATCCCTATCATACTCAAGAGCATAGTTATACATATAGAGGAATTTCATGAGGGCTATTCAGATATAACCTAAAGAAGTTCCTTGCTCCACTGATGTCAAATGGCATGTCAGAGTTGATACAAGTAAGTTTGAGTTGTAACATCTTTTCTTTTAAGAAAATAACATAGACATTGGAAGGAGGTCTGTATTTGAATATCTCATGGGCCACCTTAAGTGTCTCTTCTTGATTTTTCTTTAGCCTTTCAATTTCTTTATCTTTTGCCTCAATTTCTTGCTTGTGCTGGAAGATGAGTTCTTCTTTTTCTCTTTCATACTTTCCTTTTAACCTATTAACATAGGTTTCAAATTGATTCACTTAGTAATCTAGTAGTGTTGTTTGTGTTTCCATCTCCCTACAAATTGGTTTGACAGGATCTCTTATTACTTATTTGATGACAATTTGTGGTTGTAATGGGAAAAATTTATGTTCGCATATGCTAGCATGTGGTAAAAATGGTGGTCCAAATTGTTAAATTACATCATCCACAAACATTTGTCTTCCTTAATTCCATGGACCAAGTGCTCAATGACCTCCTCAATAGATTGGGGCATGTGTTCAAGTTCAATTGGTTCACCAATTTCTCCTTCTTTGTCTTCCTTGGTACCTTTTGATACATGAACTATTTGGTCAGCTTTCTTGCCAATTTATTCTCCCATTTTCTCATCGATCCTTCCATTTCACAAACTATCACATCAGTATAAAGGACTGTTGCATGCTCATCCATACTCTCCTTATGGTAATCTTGTATAATTTCTTCTACAAATTCTTCCTCCTCTCTCTCTACATGACTCTCCTTCACACACACTATCTCGAAATTCTAGGCTAAGTCTTCTTATCCCTCCATGTGCTCTACAGGGAATTATTATTCATAAAATATAGCATCAGTACGTCTCTGCATTGTTTCCATTGTTGTGGGCTCATTGTTCTCTCTCTCAGCTTCCTATCACTTTCAAGTTATATGGTCTAGGATTTTGTTGGCTTGGAGGTTTTTGGTATTTTAGTTTTTATCCTATGAGATTGCTTTGGTGGTGTAGGAGTAGACTTGGATGAATTCCTCTTACCCTTGGAGGTAGATGATTTGGGAGTAGATATTTTAAAGAGGATTTTAGAAATAAAGATTCTTTCTGGGGATACATGATCATGGTTTTCTTCAACAGTCATAAATTTTTCGAAACAGGTGTTCTTTAGGTTGTTCAGTTTGGGAGGTTAATGGTACATCCTCTGTGATGGGCTCAGAGGTACTCTCAGTACTCTTTCTCTTCTTTCTCCTTTTTCTCAAAAATATTTTATATCTTTTGACCTTGAAAAATCCTCCCATATTATCTCTAAATGATCCCTTTATAGGGTATGCTTTACTATCATGGTTATGAGGTAGTGGTGTGAGAGTGCAGAACTAACCTTTTTATGCCTCCCTACTCATTTTTTTCAATATCTCATTCAAGAAATTGGGCACATTCACTTGTCTATTGTTCTTCAAGTGATTGAGTAATTTAAAGTGAATTGTATTTAGCCTAGAGTATCTTCCCTCATGGTAAAATACTTGATAATATAATTTACAACTTTAGACCAAAAAGGTTTGAGAGAATTTCTATGTGTACCTTATCTATCATTGATGAATACATCATCTTCATTAGAAAATTCCCTTCTAGATGCCTCCAGATTTTCTTTCTTAGGAAATAGTTCACCCTGTGCAGGAAGTCCAGTTACCTCTGCCAAGATATCATCATTAATTCTTATTGATAAACCCTTTATCTTTGCTTCTCCATCTTTGAATGTATTAGAAAAATCTTCCACCATTGATTCATTGAAACCTGTGAAATAAATTTATGTAGTTGAGCCACCCGTTATCTTGAAAATAATGAAATTTGAGGGTTGCTAAGAAGATGAGAGTGCTCTATGGGTTCATGGTGAATCAAGTCTCCTCCCATTGTGAACCTACAACTTGCTCTAGTATCAACACATAATCACAAAATTTTTCTTGAAGAATGATGCTCAATTGAGTTGTGTGAATGTTTTGTGTATTTTCAAATTTTGAGGCTGAAAGGATATGCAACATGGTTATGGGAGAGATCATTGATTGAT
This sequence comes from Taxus wallichiana var. yunnanensis, assembly GCA_018340775.1. Classification (NCBI taxonomy): domain Eukaryota; kingdom Viridiplantae; phylum Streptophyta; class Pinopsida; order Cupressales; family Taxaceae; genus Taxus; species Taxus wallichiana. Next base: position 965,159,092 of record CM031242.1, on the reverse strand, counting down.
GTGACTGCATGAAGTATGCGAATTGAATTGAAGTGACAACATGGGCTTATGTGGAGGGACACATCATAACATGAAAGGTGATGGTATTTTAAATGCATTAAATACTTGATGACTTGGCATAAATATGAATTAATAATAATCATTATAATCATACTTTAATAAAGTGGTAGTTAAGTGCACTTATCTTGATTTCCATTTGGAATGATTATTGTGCATGCTTATTGAATTGTGCCTTAGCTGCATACAACCTTGATATCATGTTGTAAATTTTATTATGATGTTGTAGACATGTGTTGGATTTATAGTTTCTTCTCTTTATAAAAATTAGCTAGCTTCTGTAGAGAGGGAACCCCGATCTGTTGGGGTACCAGCTTGTTTTTTTATCTTTTACATGTGTAAATATCTTTGATCTTCTTTATGAAATCATGAGCTCTTCCACACATGAAAAAAATAGGGTCATTGCATGTTGCTATAAGTGGAACTTCATTCATTGCATGCTCTCCTTGTGATGGAGATCATGCACTCTTACAACCATCTAACATCAAAAACCTGTAAAACAAAAATTATAAGAAATAAAACATGTTAGTTGAGTGTTGTTAATCACCAAAAATGCTAATCAAAATAGTTTTATTTTCCCTCAAAATAGTCGAGTAAGCTGAATATACCAAGTCCATGAAATTTATCAATCCTCTGGAATCTCAGAAGATGAACCAACATGATCAACTTCTTATTTCAATTCTAATGTCCTTACTTCCATCTTGTTTTTTCCTCCTTTGAACTACTACATAAAGGTACTTATGTGAGTTGGCTTCTTATACAATCTCAACCTATGGCCATTTACTAATAGCTTGAACCTTACAGGGTCTATCGTTGTGAGTTTTACAACTCCATTGGGAAATATTTTCTCAATCTCATAGGGGCATATGGTCCTTGTACTTTGAGACAAATGGTCCTTGTATTGATTTTTCCCATATGGTCCTTGTACTTTGAGTCAAATAAGAGTGTCCAATCACCTTCTTAAAATTGTCTTGTCTTGATGTACTTGTCATGCCATTTTATTCTTTGCTTCTACACTACCTCTATATTATGCACAACTTGTCTTCTCATTTCATCCAACTCATTGAGTTGGAGAATCCTTTTCCTTTGAGCTTCAGATAAATCTATACCTATTTCAAGTGTTGTCCTTAGTTTTTTGTGCTCAAATTCAATTGGAAAAACAACATTCTTACAATACAAGAGTTCAAACAATGTGAATCTATGCTGTTGTTTTCCACATTTTTGAATGCCCATACTACCTCTAGAAGTCTATCTTCCCAATCCTTTCTGTGAAGTACAATTGTCTTTGTTAAGATACCCTCTATCTCTCTATTTATTACCTCTAGTTGGCCATTAGATTGGGGATGGTATGGTGTAGAATTCCTATGCTTGATTTCATATTCTTTAGCTAGATCATAAATTACATTGGCAATAAAGTTTGTACCGTGATCAATGAAAATATCCCTTGGAACTCCATATCTGGTGAAGATATGATCATAGAGAAACTTGGTTAATTTATCAATTTTCTAACTTGGTAGTTCCTTCACCTTTATCCATGTAATTAGATAAATTGTGCATACCAAGATGTACTTCTTCTATTGATATTTAGAGTCTATGGGGCCAATGAAGTCCAAGCCACATTTTTCAAAAGGTTGTAAGACCAACCGATCTGCAAGCACATTTCATCAGATCTTGTAGGCTTTCCCATTCTTTGACATTGATCACATCTCCTGGTGTAAAGTGTTGCATCTTTACGAAGTTTTGGCCACTAATAACAGTTTTCAACAACTTTTGCGTTGTTCTTTTTGTAGAAAAATGTCCTCCACAAGGTTCATTATGGCATGCTCTAAGGACATCATATATTTCCTCATCATCTATAAATATTCTCATGACATGTTACTATCTTGTATGAAATAGAAATCTAGTTATCCAGAAAATAGAACACTCTTTTCAACTATATACTTCTTCTTAGAGTATAAGTAGTGTGGAGGTGTTTTACCTGAAATAATATAGTTGGGCATGTCTGCATACCAAGGTGCTTTTGTAGAAATGGAAAATAAGTGCTCATTTAAGATAGATTCATAAACTACCTATTGTTCATAATTAGTCTCCATTATTGAAAGGAAATATGCTACCATGTTGTCCTTTCGGGCTTATCCAATATTGTGACATCAAACTCTTGTAGAAGGAGAAACCATCTGATGATTCTGCTACTTACTACTGGTTTATTTATCATATATTTGATTGCAGCAGCAGGTTAGTATGAATTAACACTAGGTAACCTGTGATGTAGTGTCTAAATTTATTGATAGCATGCACAACTGCCAAGAACTCATTCTCTTTTATTGTGTAGTTTAGGTTAACATTTTGTAAGTTCCAGCTAACATAATAAAATTCATAATTCAAAAATCCATCCTTTTTTCCTAATACAACTCCAATGGCATGGTCTGATGTATCAAGTATGGATGTGGAAAGGTAGGTTCCAATTAGGTCCTCTTAATACAGAGCTAGTAGTTAACATTTTCTTCAAAGTTTGGAATGCAGTCTCACATTTTTCAATCCACTCAAAGGCAACATCCTTTCCTAATAATAAAAACAATGGTGTTATGAATCTCCTATAATAACCAACATGGCCTAGAAATATCCTAACATCCTTTTGCTTCCTTGGTGTTGGCAGATTTACAATAACATATATTTTGGTTGGATCAACTTGAATTCCATTAGAAGAAATATAGTGTCCCAAAACAATACCTTTAGACATCATCATATAGCATTTTTCATTACTTCTTGAACTCCATTAGAAGAAATATAGTGTCCCAAAACAACACCTTCAGACATCGTCATATAGCATTTTTCATTACTTAAGGACAGATTGTGCTCCTTGCATCTCTTCAAAACTTTATCAAAATTTTTCATAACTTCTTCAAAAGTACTGCCATGTACCATGAAATCATCCATGTAGACCTCCATGCAGTTATTTGTTATATATGAAAAGATGCTCAAGACTGCTCTCTGGAATGTAGCAGGTGCATTACACAAGTAAAATGGAATAATTGAATATGTACGTGTTCCCCATGGACATGTGAAGGTATTTTTTTCTTAATCCTTTAATGCAATTTGAATTTTATTATAGCCACTATATCCATCAAGAAAAGAGAAATAATTTTTACCAACCAAAGTTTCAAGTACTTGATTAATGAAAGGAAATGGAAAATGATATTTCTTCACTCGCACTCAAATCTATATAATCTAAGTAGATTCTCCATTTTCCATTCTTCTTTGACATAATGATAAGGGTGACACCCATCGACTATCCGATATTGGTTATGTAAATCCAACATCCAAAGTAATTTCTTCGATTCTCCTTTTATAATCTCCCTTACTATTGGGTTCATTCTTCTTTTGGATTCCTAATGGGTTTATAACTATCTTTGATGTAAATCTTATGTGTGCAGAGCCTAGGATAAATTCCATGCATTCTACCATAATCCCATGCAAACATTCCTTTATGTTTTTGTAGAAAGGAAATCAAAATTGCTTTTTTGGCATGATTAACATCTTGTTTACATTAAGTAGCCTTCCTGGAGTTATTTCCACTTGCTTGGAGAGATCAATAATTGAATATCCATTCCTTCTTATGGAATTCAGTAGGCAATCACGGGGAAGGATTTGATGAAGAATACAATTCTTACCTAGAATGTCCATGGTGCTTTGTTGCGGTAGAAATTGGTTCAATGGACAACTTAAACACCTTAATTTGTCATCCACTTCTTCATTTATTCCATAGTTATTCTACAAGACATTGGAGAGAACAACATCTTATTTTTATCCTTCAATGGTACAAGAATTCTCTAGCATCATGTGTTATTGTACATAGTTCTGATATGCTTATGGTTCTTCTACCCAAATGGTTTGATCTTTGTCATTCAATGGTTGGGTAGGAGGATATATCATCAAATTTTTAGTACCACTTCCATTGGAAATAATCATGTTTCTAGACCTGCAACCTATGAATACATCAATAGTGTCCAACCATGGCCTTCCTAGGATGATAGGATATCCTCCTAAAATTGCCTTGGGTTGTAGAACAATAAAGTTAGTAAGGTATTCCCAAGAGTCTACCACCACAACTATATTTTCAAGTACTCCTTTAGGTCTCACTGTTGATCTATCTGCAAGTTGTAAGACTGTATTTATTTTCCTTAGTCCTAATTTCAAATCATCCATAATTTTATTTTTCATGACGTTAATGGTTACCCCCAAGTCAATCAGAGTATTCTTTATTGTTGTGTCATTAATTGTAACATTTACCAAAAAGACTACCTGGATTTATGTACTTGGGTAAAACTAAATTTCTAAGCATAATATCAACTAGCTGTCTAATAACTTGAATAATGGATGGATCCTTTCTCTTTCTATCTAGTTTTTTATGCATAGATCCTTAACCAACTTTTTATAGATGGGAAAATCCTTGATTGCTTGAATAAGAGGAATTTTGACACAAATATCCCTTAGTTGATTGAAAAAATCATAATCAGATTCTGATTTGAGTTCAATTTTATTTTCTTGTAATCTCTCTGGAAATGGTGGTTCATTAGCTTACACTTTACCCTTACTGGAACTCTATTCAGGTTGTTACGCATTAACTTACGACTTGTTTTTTCTTTTATGGACAATCTGCAGCAACTATGGTTCATCTGCAATCTCTATAATGGTGGGTCCACTTGGTGGAGGAAGTGCTCTTCCTGAGCAGAGATGGATGTCATTAACATCAATAGAATATGTAGGGTATTGAGATAGTTTAGTGGAATAGGTTGGCTGAGAAGATTTATTGTTAGGGTTAGGCGTTGGTTGAGCTGGTAGTTGGGTTGCTTTTGGATGAGATCTAGGTTATAGATTTGACATCGATCTGCCGCTATGGATAAGGAGGTTATTGGTAAGATTTTTGGTAATTAGGAGGTGGGTTATTCCATTGCTTACCTCCTCTCCAAGGTTGTTTCCATGAAGAAGGGGGTTGTTGCCATTGTTGTTGGCCTAAAATTGATGTTGCCATTACTGTTGGTATTGGCTAGGGTATGGAGCCCAACCTTGCCATGGATTAGCCCAAGGTGGGGGTTGTATATATGGATTACTAGCCCAATTATGAAATGATGGAATCGGGTCTTGTGACATACCTCCTTGTCTTGTAGGACATGGTTTCCTTTGAGAAACATAGAAAAATTTCACATCCTTTTTCTCCAAAATATATAATTTAGGTTTAGCTTCCCTTTCTTGCGCAATGCTAGACAATCCTCTACATCTACAAGATCATATTTCTTTCTTCCACATGCATGAAAGAACTCTGTAAGTGTTGCCTCTGCATCTTCTCTTTTATTCTTGGCATGCAGAGAATCCAGTTGAGTGGCCATGTCATTGACAATCTCTTGCTTCATGTTCTTGAACATGTTAACTATATTTAACTTAGATATGTCCCTAATTATTTTAGTAGCTGATCCACCCCTTAATATTACATTTCTTATTATCTTTAGAGTGGATCATGAGTAATTCTTGCAGTAGATTCACAAATCTCATCAAAGGTAGCTTTTGAAATGTCTCCAGCTCCTATCAGATCTAGAGCATCCATGTTCTCCTCACCGAGTCCCTTCAAAAAGAGTAATTTGAGATATTCAAGAGGTAGTCTTGTGTGCCTTGTATTCTAAATGCAGAACAATAATCTTTCTAGATAGTCTTCTAGTGGCTCATCCTCCTTTTGTGCCATCTTGAATATTTCATCACCTCCTCTGTTACTTGGTCTATAGTAGTCCTGGTACTTGGTGAGAAATTTATCCTTCATCTATTCCCATGTGGTAACAACATCTCTTCTTAAACTCATGAACCATCTTAATGTTCCATCATTGAGTGTAACATGGAATAACTCCATTTTATGTGAATTTGTAGTATAATCATAGCTTCGCATAGAATGTCAAACTTGAACAAAAAGGTTTCGGGTCTTTAGTTATGGATTCATGGAAGTTTGGAAGGGTTGATGGAGAAATATTCTTCATAGCAATAGGCTCATCATTGTTAGAAATGAGAAATTCAAAGGTAGTTTCCCTATCTTCAACATTTTTGTTTACTTCTTCATCATGTCCTGGGTGATCAAGACCACCTTCAAAACTTTCACTTGGAAAGGGATCTTCTAACAACAAACCTTGTATAGATGAAATTATATCTTCTTTAGAATCAGATATAGAAATATGTGTTAGTTTTGGATTAGTTAAAAATATACCATGGGAATCTCTTAGATGGTGCATGCATCAACTAGCTCAACTCAATCAATAGAAATTAGTGGGGGTTGGTTGGAGGTGAAATTTCCTAAAACCTAAACCGCTTCATAGAAATGTAAAACCTCTCAAAAAATTATAACTTGGAAATATCCTTAGAAAAGGCACCAAAAATGATGGTGCAAATTAACTTGCAGCAATTAAAATGTTATTCACTAATCCACAATATTTAATCATCAAAGCAAAGGGACGTAAACTTTCAATAATTCCAATGTTCTATGCACAATTAAAAGTATTTCTAGAGGTATGGAAATACCTTTTTATCACAATAATTCTTGAAATAACAATGTTTGGAAACAAACTAAACTCATAATGAAATTAAATGGTAACTAACACTATATCTAAACAAATCTTGCAAATTCGTGGATACGAGATAAAGGAACAAATTGATTGCTAATCTACTCATATAATGAAATGGAACAAGTAAAAATATGGAGGGGTTTAGTAGATCATAAGTGGTCCGTACCTTGGGTGTTAATCCCTCCTAAGGCTTGTGACTAAAAACAACTAAACAAAAATCATATTCTTTATTGAAATTGCATGAAGATTACAATTAGGAATAAAAAAATGTTTTATTTATGTCTCCTCTACTCTCTAATGCTCTATCTAAATATACATCTAATGCATTCCCAACATTAATCCTTATATTTTATATTCCTCAATTACAACAAAACGTGAGAATAAGAGTTCAACTCGAGTTCAAACAAACTAAACAAAAGATCTTCAATGAAGTAAGTGGAAGATATTAAACAGAACAAAAAGAGTTTAAACACATGTAATGGAACTAACTAACAGTTGTCCAGATATCAAATACATAACTCAAGTAACCGTTAAGTTCCTAAAATCATGTATTTAACTGATCAATCAGTTATTTAGTGAGTTATAATAAGCATTCAAATATATTTTTTAACTATCTTCAGTTCTCATGTTCCAATTTGTAATCGCTCTTCCACGGCACATACATTCTTGGAGTGTCATCCTTCATGTTCCCAGAGATCTTCATAATCACATCTCCTTTATTGTAGGTGATATTATTTAGATACAAACAGGTTGTTGTAGACAATTCCTTTGGTTGTAGGTGATTCCCTTTGGCCGCTGTGAACGAGTTGTTGGGCCAGGGTTCCTTTGCTATATACATGTTAATGCATATAACAAGTTATTCACAAACAAGAGTAGCATTGCACAAAAAAATATTCAAAAACTTATTCTGCAAAACATAAGAATAAATGCATACTCAAAATACCACAAAATAAAGATAACTAGCCATAACTATATTAATTAATATTCATGCCAATAAGTTTAGGTTATGATGATAATGATCAACATTATAATAGGGAAATACAAGGACATAATCTCAATGGCTTAACAAAAGTACAGAGGATGAGTTGTTTATAAAGGGAATTTAATCAACTCATCACATGTGAAGAAAGACAAGGTTACCACTATTCCTTAAAATACAAAATCTAGAGTTTACAATGTATAGCTATCCAAACAAAGGATGAAATTTCAACTTCCAAGTTGGGGTAAAAAGACAGATCGACAATGCGCAGAGCTCACTACAATTGAGATAAATAATAGAAACAAATCTTTGCAAGGGGTCAAAATGGTGACCCAAGACTCGAGATATTCACACATCAAGCTTCAATGTCCAATGCATAAAGATGCACCAATGCAAGTGAAACGACTAAAATAGAGAATCCCAAATGGGTAAATGCAATCCATAATGAATCGAAAAGTAAAAGACAAAGCTTTATATAAGGAAAACCTAGTTTGGGTGATAAATAAAGTGCAAATAATTTCTTTAGCTAATCAAGTATTCGGTTCGAGTAGCGTACATGATTGAGTCATGATTTACTAGAAACCGAACTCGTAGTTTTAAAAATAGTGACCACAAATTGAGAGAACAAAATAGGATTTCACGGAGAACTCGTCTATCCAAACATGGACATTAACTAGAAATATGCCCAGATCTCGAGGATGTAGAGGAACATATAATGAGTCGGGATTATTTCACACTACAGATCTCCCATTGAATCAAAGCAAGGAGTAACCCTCCAATGAAAACTTAGAACTAGATTTGATGAAAATCAAACTCATGCATTGTAAACATAGAATGAAAAGATCTCTATGCCTTCGTAGAGTAAGTTTCCCAACTCGCAGAGTAGAATAAAATTAGAGCTTACAGTGTTTCCATAATGGATGCTTTAAGAGAAAATGTCAACAACAGGGAGCTCCAAAGGCAAAAGAATAACGACCTAGAACAACAAAGGATGGTTTGAATCAAAGCAAAATTTCTTCCTCCTAAAAATGGCGACCAAGGAATTTTTCGCAGGTTTCATTTCCAAATGAAAATCAACAAAAATTTTAGGGTTCAAGTGCCCTATCGTTTCTCTTATCATCCATACCCATGTGAGTTAACTTGGCTATGGTCATGTTTAGAAATCATGCTATGGTCAAAATTAGGTTTTCCTCATATGTGCCATGTCCACGTAAGGGGGGAGTTCATTTTGTTTAGTTAATATTTAATCATTATTATGGTAAATGGGTCAAAATCCTTAAGCTTATTTCTTACATGATCACTAAAAGGGGGCATAATTATTTACTCGTGAAAAGGGTGAGCATAATTATTTGTATGTAAAGGTGGGGGATCTTTGAGTTTTGCTTTATTCATAGCCAAGTAAAAAAATCAAATTATTGCACCTTTTATGCATGGAGTGAAAAGTTGAGTAAAAGCTATCATTGTAGGTATGTAATCTAAAGGTGGCTAAATGCCAAAAATAGCCTTTTTCAAGAGAGACAAACACAATGAACTTTACCTTAACTTCCCCAAAGTTTCCTTAATTTTTACTAAACTATCGTACACATACAATTCAAAAGGAAAAATTAGAGGGTCAACTAGATTTTTACTAAGGAGAGATTCGAGCAAATAGGAGGCTATTTTTTCCCTCAGGACAACATGCATTGATTTTATTATTTTTTATTTTCCAAAATAATTAAAATAGTCATGCACATGAGTGAACTATTGTCGTAACTAAGGGTGTTGAGATTTCATATCCACATCATTTTTCTAGATATTCCAAGGGTTTTGTATGCTTGAAAGGAGATAATTATTTGATGTAACAAGGTGTTGTAGGATTTTCTACAACAAGTGCCCACTAATGAGAAGAAATATTTTTGCCTTTCCAATTATTTTGTAGTGTTGTGCTTTTCAAGGTAGTAATTCTTGTGATTTATTTTCCTGAATTCATTAAGTTCATGCTTAAGCTATCTTCCCCATTGAAAAAATAGGTGTTGTGATTAATTTTAGTGTGCATGCTATTGGAAACTAGTATTGTGAGTCATCCCTTCACAACTTCCATTATTTTTCCTTGGAATTTAGCCACAACCCTTTGGATCGTGCAAATTTTAGTATTTATTTTTATGAGTTTGTGCATATTCCTATATCAGAAACCTCCAAAAATATATGGTGTATCACCCCCTTTTATCATTTTTAGCTTTCATTCTAACCCTTACCCCCACCAGTTTAGTTTAGGGATACACTGAAAGGGAACCAACCCTTTAAATATGGATATTCACTTGACATTCGGTATACCCACATCCTATGAGGTATTTCAATTTTATTTCTACAAAAGTGAGAGAACAAATATTATATTCCTCACATAGGGTGTACTTATGTTAAATAACACAATGACAAAGTGACCTACGTGTGCTTATTTATCTTGTCTTCACCTTCTTGCTTCCCAAGGACCTCATACATGCACTATACATTTGAGTACTAACCTAAAATATCTCATACATTCCATGTACCTCATCTCCATAGTGATAACATGCTTGGATATGATTTATCACCTCCAAAATTTAATTATTTTGAACACATATATCAAAACACATGGGACAGTCTTAACACATCATACCAACCATGATGGGCCTCATGAAAACCTTCAACCAACTTGGGAGATCTCACACTATGAATATTCCTACTCAACCAAGCTCTAGGACCTCATAGAACATCACCATTCATGATACTACCAATCAACCTTCATGATTGACCAATGACTAACACCAGATTGAGACTCATATTACTCCATGACATGATTTTCCATCAATGGATCGACATCAATGACAACACTAAGACACAATGGCAAAAACATAGGTAATAAAATTTGTAAAAGATAAAAGACCCACATTTATTCTCCCAAATATACCATATAGAAAAGTGATTAGTGTATACACATAAGTTTTCACTTTTCATCTTTCATACATGTTACTAACAATTTCCTTTATGTAGATAAGGGTCACTAATGCATCTATTTCTAGATCGAGTGCCTTAAGGGGACTTACATGAATTGGGAATGGTTATTCATGTAAACATTATGGGTTAGAGACAGACACAAATATAATGTCAATATTTTGTCTTAGTCTTAATTATCCTTGCACTAGTTATCATTGTCCCCTTAGGTATCACACATATTGCATTCATGACACTTTACTTGCATCCCATCATCTTGACATCTTTTTCATCCACCTATTTGATCCATGACACCTATTTTAAACGTCATATTGCATTTTATCATCCATGAATCCCATAATCACCCATGGGTGATTGTGTCAAGTATATACATATACACAACTCATTAAAATTTAGAGAAAAGAATCCAAAATCATTTGAACTGCTATTTTCTCTTCTCTTTTGCACCATATTCTCATATTCTCACCTAAATCTTAGTTCATTATGCATCTTGATTATATTGGATCATATAATATTCTTATTGGATGGTTTCTTGAACTATTAGGTCACCTATAATGAGTCTAGGATAGGAATGATGTTCCCCTTCTCCACATAATAGTGATTCTCTCTTATTGTGATGCTTCTCTAGGGAGATAGATGCATTAGTGACCACCCTACAGGTACAAGGTGTGTGTTCTAACTATATTTTGTCATTTTGCATAGATAAGTTCATTTTCTTCCCTTATTGTGATATATTAGCTTAGTATTACATATGTTTAGATGCTAGTTAGCATTATAGTCTTATTAATTATTAGCTCCTTAGATATCATCGCTTTCACTTTAGTCACATCATGCATGTTTGTTTCAGTCATTTCTAATATATGCCTCTCCACACCCAACTACCGATATCTCAGTAGGGTTCCTTCCTCTATCTAGCCCGTAGGCCTTTGAAACCTTAGATTAACCTAGTGTAGGGATTACTGCCCTCTAGATATGTAACCCTAGAACTCACTGTAGCCCCTTTTAAGTCTACCCTTTATATGGCAATATATGTGTGTTTCCCACTTGTTACCTCAATACCCTTTTAGAATGGATGATTTATGAGTGCAAGTTATTAAGACACATATTTGGCCCACATATAATTATGGTTTGTGTTAAAATTAAATATATATTAAAAATTTCAAGGGCCCGAAGTCTCCTACACACTTTTACTTATTTAAATATAAATATAAATAAATAATATGTGGATAAGGTAAGACTAAAGGGGGTTTCCTTTTACTTATTTAAATTCTAGATTAAGGTTATACATATGATGCATATTTAGATTATTACTTAAATTTTAACAATTAGATCATAATATACACATATTACAAGATAGATCAATTATATCAATAATGAGAGGATGATTCAAATCATCTATTTGGCTTATTTGTGTGTGATAGATAGAAACAATGTACTACAAATCCTCTCTCGATTCTAGATCTATATAGTATCTCGGGACAAAATCTGTTAATTTCAAACATGATCATTTGGTGGTTCCATATAGGATGATGATTGATATTTATAAATTTCCATGCCTTAGGAAAGGAATGAATTATGCTTCACCGTAAGATATAAGGTCTCAATTTTTTTAAAAACCTTCCGTAATCAACTCAAATCACCCAAATCCCTAACCATGTAAAATGGTTAGTATTTAGGTTGAAATAAAATCCATACACCGCATACATAGGAACTAATCCAAATATGCATCAAATCACACGTGCTTATCCACCTAGAGATATAACACTATATAGATGCATCTAAATTTGATAACCTAATCACTGATAGTGCTTTATCGTGGATTTAGTTGTTTGTTCTTAAATTGGCTTTGGAAAAGTGAATCTTGAACCTAGTTTGGATTTATATAAACATATGTGGGGGTTATTCTTGATGTTTATTTATACTTTTCATAAATTTAGGAGATAATTTTATGCCTTTTGAGTGATATTTACTAGTGGAGCGCTTATAGTTTCCAGATATTTCAAAGTGAATAAATGAACATATTTGAATTTATTATACAAGGTTACATAGGCATAATTTTTCATCAAGGATAACCCATGTGGAAGTACTTGACCCAAAAATATAGCTTATTGAAAAAGTGACCATTGGGTGGCCCCAGGATGAAAATGGTACTTTTGGAACAAACCATTAGATGATTTATTTCATGAGGGGAGTGTAGTGGTGAATGATGTAATAATTTAATTAAATAAGACTAAGCATATAGAAATTATTCTAAAAATGTGTGTACAATTCATGATTTAGGGATTGTTGTCCATTTTCACTCCCCTTGGGTGAAAATGGACAACCGGAGCAAACATGTCGTTTCTTAAGCCACTATGGATTCACCCGAGGTTTAGCAAGTAGATTTCCACCTTCCAAGAGTGTATTCAATGATTTTGGGGTTTTGAGGTCATAAGAGGATTTTTTCCTCTTCTGGGTTTTGAACCTAGAGACCAACTTGAAAAAGAAGGGAAGGTAGGCCCCGCGGGCCCATAATTTGGCTAAAATGGGCACATCGACACTAAAATTTTCGTCCATAATTTCTATTTCATTAATGTATGTATTAGGAATAGGATGTTGTTAAGTATAATTAGTAGTAGCGTCCAATAGAAGATAATGGTGCTGCCGGTACAACGCCACCAATAATGTATAGTACGATAATAGTCAAAAGTACAATAGGAATGTTGTGGTAAAAAGTAAATATTTTTCGTAAGTGGTCCAGTAATGTTAAAATGTCAAAGTTGGGGTAAGTAGAGAAGTAGGGTCTACATGATTAGGAATTAGAAATATTATATTGGTAATAAGGACAAGGAGTGAGGTCATAAATATTTTGTGTATTTTATTTGTAAAAAGTCTAAAAATGTGGAACCCATGTGAAATGATAAGGTTTATCTTATCTTAAAAGATAAGCTTACATGTACAGATAAGAGTTAAGGTATGGAATATGATTCATCAAAGTGGATTTCTTATCCTATCTTAGAGATAAGATGGATAAGCCTGAAAGTTCTATAAATAGAGAGGCCACCCCCCTCATTTAGCATAGAAGGAAGTAGTGAGAAATATTGTATGAGTAAGTGTGTAAAGGAAGCCATCATTTTAAAGGTGTGTTAAAGAAGCCATTAAGAGGTGTAATTGTGAAGTTTCTCCCATAGTTATTGTTGGAAGGCAAGTGAAGTCAATAACACTTGAAGTACCTCATGGGTGAGATTACAACAATTTCATGTTGATATTATAATTTACACTGATATTTCAGATTTATCATCATTCCTTCTTATCATAGTCTATGGTATTCTTGTGTTATGTTTGTTGCTGTGTTTCTAGATTACATCCACCAAAATAAAGGCTATGCATTAGTAAATATTCATAGCACGAGGAGTTCAGGTGAAGAATTATCATAGTGCCGGATTGGTGATGACATTTTGGTTCCATGCCATGACAATTCCTCGTTGGTGGATTTTCTGGAGAGATATTCCCACTTAGTCAGAAACCATTTAGAGGGTAACCTTGTTTTTACTATGCATAGTAGTTACCATGGTAAAGTCACTTTTTGTCGTGAATAGTAGTTACCATGGTAAAGTCACTTTTTACTGTGAATAGTATTTACCATAGTAACTTCACTTTTTACTGTGAATAGTGTTTACCACAGTAAAGTTAGTTTTTATCGCAGTAAGTCAAGTTTTACCATAGTTTACCACAATCATTTCTATTTTCTATTATAGTGATTCTAATTATTTGTGCACATAAGTCTTGTTGATTGTACTTGTGGGTTGGTATTTCACTGTGGTTACTTTTGAAAATGGGGAAGATTCCTATTTTTTCAACCCAATCTAATGAAGATGCTTTCTCTTTCATTCAAGAGTTTAAACGATCTTGTATTTGTAATGGCCTTATAAGAAGGGAACAATGGACTGAATTTTTTCCTACCTTTTTAGATGGTTCAGCCCTTAGGTGGTTTGAAACACTAGGTGATAATGTGAAAAACTCATGGGATTTATTAACTGAAAGTTTTCTTGAAGAATTTGGTGAACAATAGAAATATGCAGATCTCATGATCGATATCACAAAGCTATCCCAAGGAGAGAAGGAGAAGATAAGGGATTATCATGCTCATGTTCTAGAGCTAAGGAGGAAGCTCGATGCCCAGATCTGGAAGGAAGGATTAACAGATGGGTTGATGAATGGCATGGATAATCTCCTTTATAAGCACTTCATTCTTGGGATGAAGCCAAAGATCAGACAACGAGTGAAGTATGACCGCCAACTACCATTGAACAAGCAAATGAGATTGCAAGAAGGAAAGAAGAAAGCATGGAAGAGGAGCCCAAAGAAATTGTTGCTAAAGTAGAGCCTACACCAGTACCTTTGGTCTAGAATCCATAACCACTCTCTGTCATCACAAATCTTTCTCCTAGTACATCTACTGAGTATGAAGATCTGCTCAAGAAGATGGGTCAGTTAACTATTAATCTTCTTCAAGGAAAAGAATTTAGTTCTCAGGGAGGAGATAGAGGTCTAAAAAGAAATATTTCTGAAGTTGTATGTTATGGTTGTTATAAAAAGGGTCATTATAAGTATAATTGTCTAGATAGAGCTTCTACATCTGGTACAAGAGATAATGATAAAGGAAAAGCACTGTGAATTCTTTTGATGTAGTAGATAAGAGCATAAATAATGAAGTAGATGTGTTTGTAACAAAAAGAAAGAAAGAAAAAGATAATCAAGATGGAAATGATCCTAAGAAGATGAAAGGAGAAACTAGTAAGAAACATAGGAGAAGAAAGTTGGGTGTGCAGGATTTTCTGATTTCACAGGGACAAGGACCATACTCCATCTTAGAAGATATGTCCAAAAGGCCTGCAGATATTACATATGGTCAACTCTTGGCTATGTCTTTTAAGAAGATGCGGGAGCTGCGAAGTGGAATCAATGCTCAACGAAGGAAGGAGGTTGAGGTCCCTGTTTTGGAGGTAGAGGCAGATCCCTATGCTCCACAAGCTGAAGTATTATGTAATGGTATTTCAATTCATGATGTCCTAGTTGATGAAGGTGCAGCAGATTAATGTAATGACCGATTTTGTAATGAGTATGTTGGGTTTAAAATTGATCGCTCCTCAACACTTATGTTAAGGTCATTAAATAAGGAAAAACTAAACCGAGAAGGTGTAGTTTCAAATGTGGCAATATCTATTATGGGTGTTGTATGTGTGGTAGACTTTCGTGTGATGAAAAATGGTACTGTTGTGTACCCAATGTTGTTGGGAAGACCATGGCTAAGGAGAGTTCATGCAAGAAACTACTGGAATGAAGACTTCATGACACTTGGACGTGGTAGAGAGAGGGTGAAGATAAATGTGATCCCTCGGCATCATAAGGCAAAACTTGTGGATTGAAGTGATGAAACCGATAATTGGACATCCTATGATTACTCTAGTACCGGTGAAGTGGACACCGAAGATGCATAAAGTGAGGTTGATGTTTCATGTCAGGATATCCTTCCAATCACACTCGACTCATGACCCCATAAAATTATCTCGAAGAAGACATTGATGATCATCTCCAACAAATAAAGATTGGTGATGTTGTGATGGAGAGTGAGAAGGAATCCTACCTCCGGCTCTTTCGAAGGTACATACACGTATTCACTTTTATTACAAGGAACTCCATCAAGTAAGTTGGGTAAAACATTCTATTGAGCTAGTAGATGGTACTAAGCCCATAAAGTAAATGCCATATAGAATGAATCCTAATTTTTCCAAGACTATAAAAGAAGAAATAGATAAGTTACTCGATGCTGGGGATTCATATTTGCTATGGAGAATCGAGAATGGGTTTCTCCGATTGTGATTTCAATAAAAATAATGGAAAACTACGCATTTTGTTGATTATAGGAAGCTCAACAAGGCAACAAAGAAGGATCATTACCCTCTTCCATTCTCGATCAGATCTTGACGGCGAAGTAGGCTGGCAGGATTGCTATAGTTTTGTTGATGGATATAGTAGATAAAACCAGTTCGTAGAGCAGAGAAAGATCAACTAAAGACCACGTTCACCACTCCTGGGGAATGTTTGCTTATAGAGTTATGCCTTTTGGGTTGTGTAATGCTCCGTGC
The DNA here is from genome assembly GCA_018340775.1 of Taxus wallichiana var. yunnanensis. NCBI lineage: Eukaryota > Viridiplantae > Streptophyta > Pinopsida > Cupressales > Taxaceae > Taxus > Taxus wallichiana. Next base: position 965,142,356 of record CM031242.1, on the reverse strand, counting down.
AACGTCCAATGCTTGATGAATAGGGTGTTCGAACCCTACATTGGGAACTACATAAGAGTATTTCTAGATGATTTTGCTTCTATGGGAGCAAGATGGACCACCGCACGAGATGGAGACAACATTTCAAAGGTTAGATGAAGCACAAGCCTCACTAAACCCTACAAAGTGTGTCTTTGGATGTTTTTAAAGGCGTTTTGTTAGGGCATGTTGATCCAGAGATGGTATTGCATGCGATCCGATAAACTTTCAAAAATGAAAGAGTTACCATTTCCTATGAATAGAAGTAAGTTGAGATCATTTTTAGGCCATGTGGGTTACTATAGAAGGTTCATCAAGAATTTCTCAAAGATTGCACACCCACTAACCCTTGCTTCTTGAAGAAAAATGTTACTTATGAACATGGAGATAAGGCACATAAAGATTTTGAACAATCAAGGAAGCCCTGGTGTATTCACCTATTTTAAAGAATCCAGATTGAGCAAGCCATTCATTGTGTACACCGATGTCTCGGATAGCACTAGCACTAGAAGTACTCGAGCCAAAAGGATGAAAATGGAAATGAACATCCAGTTTCCTTTGGGGAGAGACAAATGAGCAAATCTTGAGGTAAATTATATTGTAATTAAAAAAGAGGCTATAGCTATCATTTTTGATGTAAAGAATTTTATAAATTACTTGCTAGGGCAAAAATTTATAGTTGTAACAAATCATCAGGATCTAAAATATATTATTAATAAGCCTAACCCATCGGTGAGGATAGCAAGATGGATAATTTTGCTACAAGAATTTGAATTTGATATTATAGATAGGCAAGAAAGAAGCATGTCAATGCAGATGCACTCTCTCGAGCCTCGATGGTTTAGGTTCATCTTGTGATGATGATGATTTCCCAGATGCAAAGATTGTTATCCCTTGACACAAATCCCTAGTGAATACATAGATATTTGGAATTATCTAAATGAATTCAAGTTTCGATGATGCCAATGCAAAGACTAAGAGGAATATTACTCAAGCCAGTCGTCCATATTCTATTCTGCATGGAGTATTATTTTGAATAGGACCTGATGCACAGTACAAGAGGGCAATTAGACGTGATCAAGGGAAGGAGCTGATAGAAGAATTCCACAATGGTACATGTGGAGGGCACTTCTCTGGACAACTTACAGCAAGAAGGATCTTAGATGTAGGTTATCACCGGCCCACTCTTTTTAGAGATTGTTATAATTATTGTAAGACATGTTATATTTTTCAAACACATGGTAACCATAAGACTTCATCAGCTCCATTATGCCCTATTCTTCCACTTGGTCCCTTTAAAAGTGGGGAATAGACATTACAGTCCGTAAGGGGATACATTGAAGGCACATGGGAAATGGCTAGATTGGCAAGGTATTGTCGAACCAATGGAGGGAGACTTGTAGTGAATGGGAAGAAAAAGACTCGGGTAGTGAGTTCACCGCACATGAAGTAGAAGCAAGTGTATTCGACATAAAGGAAGTAAAGGTGAACCCGAATACCACAATGAATGTCAAATGGAGGTTAGAGTTCAGCGGTGAATGAAGAGGATAAGTCTTGCATTGGGCTTTCGAGTGAAATAAAGTAATTTTAGTTCAACGTAGAAAGGATTTGAAGCACTTGAGTTTTCTCAAAAGCATGGCGAGCTAATGTGTAATGCCGAGAGATGAATGATAAGGTGAAGTCTCACATTGAGGCACTAAGTTAAGAGAAACAAGTAAAAGAGGATGCATTTAGTGTAAAATAAGCAATGAAAAATGTTGACCAACTAACAATTCATGAAGTCATCAATGCAAAATGGTGTTTAGAGGTAGAAAGGCTTGTATTGCCAAAACAATGCAATGCAAGTGAAAGTAAGTGGAAATGCCTCAAAACACATAATGAGTTGTCGGGTTAACATGAGTTAAGTGGTGAAATGGAAAGATTTTACTTCAAAACATAATTAAAGTAAAATAAAATGGAAAGAACACATTGAAAACTGAGTCATGGGTAAAAACCAATGCAAAGTGAAAAATTAGAGGTGTAAGTCTTATGCACCAAGTTACTCAACAAGTAACTAGCCTGAGTTGTAAAATGAGCCATGAAGTGAGATAATGGCAAGTTAGAGGGCAAGTTGGCTCATACCCCAATAAAAGTGTTGTAACTCCCTCTTCCCGAAATGAAAGGCTAAAGAAAAGGTGAAGTAATTGGTGAATTACCATTACTTTACTTCTCTAAAAATAAGAGAAGTAGAGTAATGTGGAAAGGCCACAAAACTAAGGGTGACATGGCAAGAATACTGATTCAGAACACCATAGAGAAGTAAAATGAAAATGAAAGCAAAGCGGTGATTGAAAAATTCTTTAATTCTCTTAAATAAGTGAAGTAAAGTAAATGGAAAAGTGCGATGTAAAGGAGAAGTAAAAGGGTGTTGGATCACTGCAAGTAAGGAGAAGTTGCAGTAATGGCCCCTAGTTTTCCCACTGAACTGTAAAAATTCAAACAGCCATAACTTTCAACTGGGAGTTTTGTTTCATGCAATTTAGGACTTTCTCGGAAAGGTCTCAAAGCCCTCTACGTATTTAGAATATTCAAATTTAATATTTGGTGATTGAAAGGGGGTCAAAATGGCATTTCATCTTCTACATTTTAATTCACTATACAACCACTTCCACCATTAATGAGGCATGGAGGTGAAGTTTTCCTTCTGCAAGAAAGTGTTTGAGATGGAATGGGTCATGCGGGTCACCCATACTACCTTCACATCAGTAATTGATATTTGAGTGCTAAAAAAGGAATGCATTTGGGATCTTCAAGTTTATCTCTCTTATTTCCAAAATTATATAAATTGTAAGGGGATGCATCATTGTAAGTTGTTAGTCATTTTCCTCCCCATACTCCCCTCTTCTCCACAACTGGGATGTTGTGAATTTGGGGCTTCAAGCCTTTCTCTTAAAATCTGTAATGGCATCTTGCCTCTCCCTACATGTAATGTACTATGTATATTTCAAGGAGTAATAAAATTGTGTTATGTGTTAAATCTTCTAGCCTCTGCATGATTTTAGTGTTCTCTCTTACCTCTCATTGCAAATCAGGTGTTCTATGCAAATTTCTTGTTCATTGCAGGTTTAGTTGTTTTGTGCTTATTTAGGAATGGAGAATGTATGTATTGTGGTCTATGATACAATTGTCCACCCTCTCCATAGTGCATTGGTGTAATTTGGTCTGTGGTGCATGACCACCCTATTCAAATTCATCCTTTCTTTATTTTGCGAGTGCTAGGAAAGTGTCTAACACTCCTTTTATTAGGGTATCACCACTTCTAGTGTAGATTTTATTTCATGCATATCTTTCCCTATCTCCTTGGAATGTTAGAATAGGTTTAGATAGGTATTTTCTTTCATTAGGATTAGTTGTGGAAGGTATAATTAGGAAGAGGAGTCGACCTTCTCCAGAGGACCATCTCAAGTTCGCAAGTCCCACAACTTGAGAGATGGTCCCATGTTAGCAAAAAGTAGGGATCCATAACCAAAATCCTAGGGTTCTAATTTTTATGATAATAGTTCTTGCACGCTCTCGGTGGGACAAACAAGTGAAATCTCTACATTTCACGGGTGTTCCATTTCATTATCTTAGCCACCGTGATACCGACACTAATAATTATGGCATGCCCATTGGGACAAGAATTGAATTCAGATATTTATTTGGAGTGCAGTTGAATTTCCATTTTTGAGTTGATGTGTTCTTGACAAAGGAAATTACATTTTGGAAGCCTTTGTAGCAAAGAGAAATTGAAGTAGTGAGGTCCTAGATCACCAAAAATTAGAAGAGGAAGTAATCGGTGTTCTCATATTGCATTACTACTAAGTAATCAATATTCTAAACAAAGTGAAAACAAGGAGTAAGTAATTGTACCTTAGATCACCAATAAGAAGAAGAGGAAGTAAGTTGTTCAATTACTTCAAGTTGGAAGTCTTAAGTAGTTTCACCTCTAAGTTGCACTACTTCAAGTTATGCAATTACTTCAAGTAATTTGTTTACTTCAAGCTATCCCATTACTTCAAATAAAAATACTTAAGTAGTTTCACCTCCAAGTTACACTACTTTAAGTTGTTGCATTACTTCAAATTGAAAGACTTAAGTAGTTGCACCTCCAAGTTGCACTACTTCAAGTAATCCAATTACTTCAAGTTGAAAGACTTAAGTAATTTCCCTTCTCAAAGTCTGATAAGAAGAATAAGTAAGTGCATCTCTAAAGACCGATGATAAGGGAAGAAATATAGTTTCTAAACAGTGCAAAAAGGAGGAAGTAATGCAGGTTCCAAACACCGATGAAAAAAGGAGGAAGTTGAAGTAAATAGGTCTTAGAACTCCAATTAATAAAGGGAAGTAATGTAAGTCCTAATCACTGAAAATAAGAAGAAGAAGAAGTAAGTTGTGTTACTTCAATTTGTTTCATTACTTCATGCAAGTTGATTACTTCGAGTAAGTTGATTACTTTAGCCTACAACATATTGAAAGATTTAAGCAATCAGGATCCAAAACCAAATACATTTGGTTACTCCACTAATCCAAGTAACCCACTCTTTGAGTTAAAGTCCCAAGGATAATTTTAGTGGTGAATATTTTTAATATGGTGAATATTCCATTTTTGAAAAATTTTAAAAGGCAAATTTTCAAGTGCGGGTCAGTGACCTGTTCGCCTAAAAATTACAATTTAATTTTTTTAGGGGTCGGCTTCACCTACCCTTGAAACAAAATGACTATATAATCATATATTATTCACCAGGTAGAACACTACTAGCTCACTCATACCACTTGGGGGAATATGTATTATCAAGTGAGAACGCGCAACATGAGGGAGAAGGTCTTGTAAATGCGCGACAAAGAGTTAGTTGACACGTGACAGGGAGAGTTTGTTGACACACGACAGGGAGAGTTCATTGACGCGTGACAGGAGTGTGGAGGAAGTAGACGTGTGATAGAGAGTATTTTGATGCGTGACACGTAGATTTTTTTGTTGCGCGATCAGATGGCAGAGGTTGTAGATGCACAATAGAGATTTGTTGACGTGCGTCAACAAGGTGGTTGACGCATGTCAACGAACCTCAACGATGCTTAGTCAACAAGGTTGTTGACGCACATTAGTGAGGTTCATTGACATATGTCAACCACCTTGTTTACACACGTTAGCAAATCTCTACATTGCATCTCGTAGCCTCCTATCCCACCACTTAAAAATTAGGCAAATATTTTATCGACCCCCAAAAATTGCGTTCTCGTGAAACCGGTTTTGAGGTTATTCACTGTGTATTTTCTACCTACGATTTCTAAGAGGTCTCGTAAAATGAACCCTATATAGACCTTTATTTTCTTCCATTTCCATCCATATTTCATCAATTTCCATCCATTTTTCTTTCCATATCTTTTGCTTTCTTCCATTCCATGAAGTTGTGAAATCATGACTTCATTTCCTACATGAAATTCCCATTTGCAACAACAAAAGAGTGCCATTCATACCATTCCCCATATTTGCAAGGTTCATCTCCAAGTTACTATCAAACACCTCTAGATCCATACTATAATGAAGATCAAGTAGTATGCATACCCATATGAGCAATATGTAGATCAGTTTGGTCACCCACCGAACTATGGAGTTGTTAAAGAGTAGGGGTATGCAAATTTTGGAGGCTATCTCACACTTGGTGATGTTGATTTGTAGTTGGAGGTTTGAAAGATGGAGGAAACTATGGTGCAAACAAGGGCCACAACTCAACTCAAAGCATTCAGGATCGGCTTCATGACACCTTGTCCGTGGGTTGGTCCCATGCCAATGCACTATAGCCCACACCGAAGCTTGGTTTCATAGTCAAGATGTTGCCTCAACTTCAAAGATGGGTCTTGGAGATAGAGGCTTATGAATCCAATGTTGGTCCATCCTGTCAATGGGAGACACCTGCATTGTCATCCCAATGTCATCTCCCATTCCCAAGTAGCACCATCTCATCCCGAGCTTCAATTTCCAAGATTCTCACCTGTTACCCCATTATGGAATCCACTTCCCCATCTTCTAGTCTTCCATCTCATCTCAGTTTTTATGTCCTTTTCCCTTCTAAACCCAAGTCCCCTCCACAAGAAAAATACAAAACCTTCCCTTCCATCACAAGCAATGCAAAAATTAGTTGTGACCCAACCCACCCCTCCTCTTGCATTCCCAAATCCATGTCAAGAAGAAACTCACAAAGTCATTCAAGAGGAACAACAAGAAAGAGATCCCAATAGAGAACAAATGATGAATAATTTGAGGAATTGGGCCTTAAGATTTGGAACTGACATAATTCCCTTATTGGTCAAGCATTAAGAGGAGGTCAAGGTTAAAGAACTAGTGGTGTACAAGGCTTATTTTTAGCTTGAGAGCAGAGTAAGGAGAAGAAAATGATGATCAGCAGTTAGTTTGCTCGAGTGCAATGTGCATGATGGCATCATCTTTACAGAGAGGTGCTTTGATCATCTATCATTTTTGAATCAATCAAGGAAGCGTAAAAAGAATTACCTCCAATCTCAAACTAAGAGGAGCACATGGAAGTGATAAAGACAAGTTTAGAGGTCTTGAATAGTAATGAGCGGAGTTGCACAAGTGAGTTTAGATCTCTCTCCCACTTCATTTCTCCAAAAATTTGATTTTTTGGATGATTTTGAGATCAGAAGATTCATGTTTGATGATGAAGCTACCCATGATGAAAATTTTTTAGATCCATAGGTCATAATGTAGGAGGGAGAATCCTTGGTATAACAGTACATCAAAGATCTTGATTGCTTATCTAACTTGGAGGAGTGCTTTGAAGGAAAAGATCCTATGGAGATTACAACCTTCGTTGCCCCATAATTAATTTTTCGACATCAAGTTCCTGCTACCATAGAGGATAACATACAAGAGCAGAAAACACTTCATAACAATAATCTTGAATCAATATTGGAAGATTTGAATCTTCCAAGTTTCACATCGCATAAGAAGGAAAGGAAAAGAAAGGATGACAATAATTTCATAACATCCATCAATGAAAAATATTAGTTATCTATAAATGAGCAACAAGAAGAAGATCAGCTCAAAGATGGTCACCTTTTCCAGGAAGGCTTACAAGAAGACTTCCTTATTGAAGTTGGAATTCAGAGAAGCCGCAAAATTTATAATCGGACCTTGCCCCATCGTGTACTTGGCTTTGTTAGTGCCAAGGAGGAGCCATATAGCCATCATGCTTTTTCTAAGCATGATGATGAGTCATAATGCACCAAAGGTCAACATCAAATCCTATAGGATTATAACATTGAGAAACATGAAGAGATATTTGTCTTGTTTTTAGTTGATATCTTGGTGAATGGAGTGGGGAATCAGCTTGTAGTCACTTTTTCACTCCAAAAAATAGTTGTGTCTAATGTCAAATTGTTAGAAAGGACATATAATTTTTCCCTGCTAGTGGTAGGTTTTGTTTGAGTTACTCATTTCTCTAGTTAGTGTAGGGTAGGAGTAGTTTTGAATTCACCGAAGTGCTTGTGCACACTGCATGTCTTACTTGAGGCATGTATGATTTTTTTCTTTGTATATAGCTTTTGTTTTTGGTTTCTCCAAGTAGTGTAGTACATCATGCCCCTTAGGTAGTTGCAGCAAGAAAATCATAACTACATGAAGAAGTTTCAATCTTCAATGATTTTCAATAGCAGAGAAACTAAAATCGGCTAAGGGGCGTTTTTCTATGATTTTCATCTACTTGTCCCTTCAAGAAAAACTAAAGCTAGCTTTTAATTCCCTTACAAGTAATCAAAAGATCAACTAGTAGTCCGTTTAGAGCAGCTCTATCCAACAAAATTACAAGCAGCGTGTCGGAGGTGAAATATTAAGAAGAAATTAGAAAACCAGATTTTAATAGAGTTCCATGATGTCTGAAACCAACTTGTGTCTCACAAAGTTTTGCAATGCTTCATATTGTTAAGAAAATCAATTGTTGTACTTCATGTTGGTAAGAATAAGACATTAGGAAGCTTTAGATACTCATAATATAGTCCCATAGGTCATAATTGTAGAGGGAAAGAGTAATGGATTTAAATTCAAAACAATTTTCCACTCTCACAAAACAAATTTCAGATTTTCTTACAAAAAAATGGGAAAAGCAAGTAGCAGGTAGCAGTCTTTGGCAAAGTGTTCAAGAGGCTTCATGGTGCAAGTTTTCAGTTTCAGATTAGTTCCAAGTTGCTCCAGAGGACTCCATGCCCAATGGATGCTTCAAGGTAGTTGTTCATACTCCATTTAGCAGGAAGATAGCCCCGTGAGTCACCAGATTATTATCCATTTTCACCCCTTGGGTGAAAATGGAAAACCGAAGCTAAACATACAAATTTTCAAGCCATTATGGATTCACTCTAAGGTTTACTGTAGATTTCCACCTTCCTGGAGCATATTAAATGATTTTAGGGTATTGAGGTCATAAGAGGATTTTTCCTCTTCGGGTTTTGAACCTAGAGATCAACTTGAAAAATAATGAAGGCGAGCCCACGGGCCCACAACGCTAAAATGGGCCAAGGCTGAAAATTAGCCCCTAACGGTACTATGTTATTTTCATGACCCTCCCGATATAAGAATTCCCAAAAGGTGCAAAAATCAAAGAAAATTTTGCTATGAGGTGTCAAAAGGTTGGCAAGAATCCCACCCAACTCAGTCAAGCTGGTGGGTGAGTTGTGGGAGAGAGCTCTGTCGAGCTAAGTGGTTACAAGAAGGAAATGACCGTGGAGTAGCTCGTCGAGCTACTCAATGAAATGATCAAGTTATAGAGGGGGTGCATTGGAAATGAGCTTGCCAAGTAGCTCGTCAAGCTACTCGGTGAGCTAAACCTCCCTAGATGGGTGGTGAGCCATGAGGTAGCTCGATCGAAAAAGCTCATGTAGAGCATGGCAAGATGTAACGCGGAGTTCGCGATGAGTTACGTGTCAAGGCATCCAATGTAGGTCAGGGATGAGCTCAGGAAAAGATCTCAGCAAATAGGAAAATGGGTTGAGCTCTCTTGGAGTTCTGCAACCGGTGGAAAGTCGAACGCAAAGCGAGAGAGGAGTTAGATCGACGGCAGGGAATGTAGAGTCGATCTCGAAGAGCTCAACATGGAGCAAAGTCGGGAGGAAGCAATAATTCACTGTAGTGAGTTAATGAAGGAGATATACTCAAAGAGTGGGGAAAACATTGAAGGCCCATAGAGGATCATGGTGGATGAGCTTAAGAAGTGATCTTGAAATAGGAGCTCAAGTCCAAAGGAAACTCACCGGTGGGTGAGTCAATCTGCGAAGAGGTTGAGTCGGCCTAGATAGGGTGAAAGGCACATGGGAAATGGCTGCGGCGAGTGAGATAGGGATGAACCAATGGTGGGAGATTTTTGGAGAATGGGAAGAAGAAGACTCGGGTAGTGAGTTCACCACACATGAAGCGTAGAACAAGTGCATTCGAAGTAAAGGAAATAATGGTGAACCCAAATTTCGTAATGAATACCGAAGGGATGTTGGAGTTAAGTACTCATTCATTGACACCTTTTCCCATAGAATGATGCCTATCTCCTAAAGTGGCACATTTTTTTGTAATTTGTAGCCTTTTTCATACTTTGGTGCCTATGTCCTGTCAATCAATGCCTTTGTAAAATCACGTTTTCACTCAAAACTATCACTCTAATCTTGTTTTCAAGTGTTTTTTTTGACTTTTTGTAGGTCTAACATTATGTTTTTGTAGGTTTATTGCAACAACAAGGGGATATTCCATCCATTTTGATATTTATCTAACCTTTTTGTGATTTTAGGGTTTAAAAACTACTAATCCTCTTCTTTTCCAGCTCATTCGGTCCAAGGTATTGGGTTCAAAGATCAAACTACTAACCATTGTTTTGTAGGGATTCCTCTTAAAGACACAATCATCAAACTAATAATATTTATCATTTCATTCTATGATATTTAATTCATAATTTATAATCATCCTTGTGTTTTTTCATTGTTTCTTGTTCATCCCAAATGAAAAACCATGTATTCTCACCTCTAAGAAGATATTAAGGGTCAAAAGAAACTAGCCTTCCCATTTTTATTTTGTAGGGGAAACATGACGTGGAAGTGATATCCTTGAAATTTCCATAGTCCTAGGGGTCTAGTGATTGTGGGGTTCATCTCACACACATAGAAACACCTCGTGTTTTTGTGGGGCATACAAATTCTTGGACAACTATCGCTATGGCTAAGCACTTTCTTGATTTAAGAGTGGCGTGATGTGAGGGGCTTCAAGTCCCAATACCTAGGCCTTAGAAAACATCCTTGTAACAAAGAATTGGGCCCAACATATTGTAAGCTATACTAGGAACTCCCCTAGCAAGCTCATACATCCAAGACTAAGAAACCTTTTGGGACGCATATTGAGCTATAGTACAAGGAGGCCACACTCCCCAATATAACTTATTATCCGACCCCACATAGACACATAGGTAGAGAGAAACATTTTTCACCATCGTGTGTCTGTGGTATTGAAAGTGGGTTATAGCTGGATTGCAGTCCCAATTGACTAGTTAGGGTGTGTTTTGCATTTTTTGTTTTCTTGTGAACACCCTTAACCATCTTATCACATTAACATTTTATTTAGTTAAACATCATCATAATTAAAAATTATAAATCACACAATCCAAATCCTAATCCCATCACCATCAATCCTAATCCAAAACTAATCACCCACACATCCTATCAAACCATGGCCTTTGATCCTCAATCCCCATCCTCTCCAAACCAACATCCAAACCCCTGTCTCTTTTCTAAATACATCAACCATGTTATCCCATCATCCCCACCCAACAAAGTCAACCATATCTCTTTGACCATGAAGTTCACACACACTATCTAACACATTAACAAACAAATCTCAAACCTAACATCCTACCTTAACCAATCCTCTCCTTGTCATCCAAATCAACCATCCCATGTCGATGCTAACATCCTAAAAACCATCCAAGCACTCAATCATCAAATATCTGCTCCTAACTCATGTATCAATTAATCACCTCAAAAACCATCATCTCATAACCAACCCCATCCAAAACTTCCTCTTCCTAATATCCCTATCCCTCACCCCATTAAATTCTTCTTTAAGGAACCCAAATCATCTCAATCCACACCTCGACCTAAAAACATAAACCCATATCCCCACAAGACAATTTCATCAACTTTGACGACCTCACTAACTTTGACCTAGACCAAGAGGACATCCTTTATATCCCTTGCTAACCTAGGCACCCATCTCAATCCCACATAACCATCCCAAACCCCAAACTCAAAATCCCTTATCAATAATCATGACCCATAGCTTCCTCCCATCAAAAATCATACAAATAATCCACCATCATCCAAAACCTCAATTTCTAAATATAATCACCATAAAACCTATCATCAAGTCCCATCTAAATATCCAAAAAAACCTCAAGAACTTCATCCACAATCATCATCTCCCACATCTCATCTTAGTCCTCCATCCTTGTCATCTTCATCACCCCAATCTAATCCTATGGATTTTCTCCTAGATAGTCCTAGATCCCCGATCGAAATTCATCCTCTAATATTAACTCATCCCCTCTATCACCTAAGCCCAATACCATCTCATCCACCATGACTCCTAAGTCACCCTCATCCCCTTCTATCCCCAATCCTAAATCATCCAATGTGGCTCCTACGCCACCCTCATCCTCTTCATCCACACTTAATCCTATCTTACCCACTTCATCACCTAAACCTATCACTATCCTATCCTCTAATCCTACTTCATCTCCCCTATTACCCCATCCTTAAACATCTAATGTGACTCCTAAGTCACCAAATCCTAAAACTAAAAACTCTAATACTAATCCTCTCCCCACTCCATCTCCTACCCAATCTAATGAGGCTCATATGCCACCTTCATCTACTTCATCCCCTAAATCGACCAAATCTAATGTGGTTCCTACACCACACCCATCTCCCAAATATCCTTCATCCCCAACATCACCCAAATCTAATGTGACCCCCATATCACACCCATCCCCTTCATCTAAATCTACCCCATCCCATTCATCTAAATATAATCCTCAGCCAAATCCATTGACCTCAAAACAACATACTCTAACCAATCCAAAATCAATTAAATCTACTTTGGTCTCCAATCCCAAACATCCACTTCAGACCCTAGTCCTATTCCATCCCCTTCATCTTCCAATACCCAACAATCTAATCCAAATCACAAATCCAAATCAACCAACACATCTCATAATCCACCCAATATTGCACCTTTACTTCCTACTCCTCTTAAATCATTTAATCGAAACCACTTCACTCCTTTAGGAGAATCCTTGACCACCATCTTCCATCGTTTAAAAACCTTTAACATGATCATCCATCCCCCAATAAAATCACATGATAAAAAAATTCCCACACTATCCTAGTATCGGGAATGCTATTATTGTGAATTCCATCACACCCATGAACATTTGACCAATCGTTGCATGTAATTTAGGTCTTATGTCCAAAACCTCATTAACCAAGGGCTTATTATCATTGTACCTCTTTATCCACCACCTTTTCATCCCAATCCTCACCCTAACCAATTTCCACCATCTAAATCCCACTCAAAATCTAAACATCATCAGCCATCACAATATCATCGTACATCTAAACATTCCTCACCAACCAAAAACAAAAACAAATCTCACATTCCATCCTTTGTTAAGTCCGCCTCTTAGCTAATGACAAAACTACAACCCTCTAGTCTCATGATGACCACATGACATCATCCTCCCTATCAAATTAATATCCTATAGCCAAAAATATGTTCGCTAATATGAAACATCGAGGAAAAGGCTTAGGCATCCATGCACAAGGAATTCACAAAGACATCTCCCTTCATCAAAATCAAGGTTTTTAGGCTTATTATAAACCTAACACTTACAATGTCCTTCCCACTACTCCATCACAACCCATTTCTACCACTCCTCTTTTTGATCCTACCATCCCAACCACTCAACCCAATCACAAATCATTTAATCCCCCTACAAATACCAAACACCTAAAAATGGATTGAGCACATAATTCATCTCCTGCACATGGATGTTCTTTCCTTCCCACCCATCCTCCTTCCATAAAAAATCCAAATCCCTTTACATCTCATCCATTCTTATCATCACATCCATTTATATCCTCTTCCAATCCATTCATTTGAACACTTGATTAACTTTCTCACACATGTTGTAAGCCAATAGTACCTACTACAATTGTGTGACCTTGGTCTATCATTACCTCCAACATTCAAGAACAATTTTCCTCCTAGAGATCCACACATTTTAACATACTTAATCAACTTGTGGTGAATACCCTTGGGTGCATATTTTGACACTCTAGCTAATGTCATCACCACACTCATTTCCATCCCCCCATCAAGCCACTAGTGATTCTTAACCCCTTGAGATTTTTCAAGAGAGTGGAAGCTCTTTGTGCAAAAAAATCCAAATATCAAAAAGCAAAAGATCAAAAAATCATATCAAAATTCAAAATATCAAATAAAATCCACCTCAAGACTCTCTCTAGGGGTGTTTTTAGCAACTCTACTATGTTATGGATGCAGTTAGTAATAGATAAATGTTGTGAAAAGAATCAAATGTATATCCATCGGGGCTATGGACACCTGGTTGATAGCAGAGAAATGCATGACTCAACCTTCCATTCACCCTCCATCCACCTATTTTAATTAATCACTCCCTATACATTAACGAGTTTTTCTTCACACACTACCCATTAAGTCTTAACTTCAAGCAGTAATTAGCCATCACAAACTCACACACTTTGATCTCACAGAGACATAGGTCTCGCATGTTGCTAGGTATCATTTAGACCTTGGTCACACTTTTGTTTTAGTTAAACTCTTTCCTTACAACATTATCCATGAATATTATCTTTGGTTCATCACTATTTTTATTTTCTTTCCATCCATCAAATCCACATAATTTTCCTCCTGGATGGAACATCTATGGGCATTCGATGATCCTTTCCCTTTCATCCAATCCTCCTCATGTCCCTTTCGAACTATCATCATCATCACCACTGGAGGTAGCCTTACTACCATCTACTAAGAGCATCTTCCCATCCTACCCTACACCTAGGGAAAATTGAACCCATCCATCCATCCACACGGGCCACCCTACTTTACACTTGGGAGCTCTGTTGACATTGAAATTTTCCTTTGTAATTTATATTTTATTAATTTATGTATTAGGAACAGGATGTTGTTAAGTATAATTATTAGTGGCGTCGATAGAAGATAATGCCTATTTCACATCGGTGCCGCCAATAATGTAGAGTACGGTACTTGATCAAAGTACAATAGGAATGTTGTAAAAAGTAAATGTTTCGTCGTAAGTGGTCCGGTAATGTTAAAATGTCAAATTTGGGATAAGTAGAGAAGTAGGGTCTACATGATTAGGAATTAAAAATGTTATATTTGTGATAAGGACAAAGAGTGATGTCATAAATATTTTGTGTATTTTATTTGTGGAAAAGTCTAAAAGGTGGAACCCATGTGAGATGATAAGGTTTATCTTATCTTAGAAGATAAGCCTACATGTAAAGGCAAGAGTTTAGGCATGGAATATGATTGGCCAGAAGAGATTTACTATCCTATCTTAGAGATAGGGTGGATAAGCCTGAATTCCTATAAATAAAGAGGCCACCTCACTCATTTAGCATAGAGAGAAGTAGTGAGAAATATTGTATGAGTAAGTGTGTAAAGGAAGCCATCATTTAGAAGGTGTGTTAAAGAATCCATTGTGGAGTTTATACCATAGTTATTGTTGGAAGGCAAGTGAAGTCAGTAACACTTGAAGTATCTCATGGGTGAGATTGTAACAATTTTATGTTGATATTATAATTTACACCTATATTTTCATATTTTTCATCATTCCTTCATTCCATAGTCTATGGTATTCTTGTGTTATGTTTGTTGTTGTGTTTCCCGATTACATCCACCAAACTAAAGGTTGTGCATTAGTAAATAATCATAGCATGAGGAGTTCTCGGTGGTGAATTATCATAGTGCTAGATTGGTGATGACAGCTCACCACATCTATCCCTCAATCCACCCTTATACTTGGGGTTGTATCTTCTCATCTTCCACATCCCCCATCTTATCCAATACCACATCCCTCATACCATCTATCTCCCATCCCATATCCCATCTAATCCTAACCTATTAACCCATCCCATTCCATCCACTTGTAACCTATCAACAAATCTCTATCCTATCCAACCTATCCAATTTCCCTCAATTCATTCATTTCATCTTACCGAAACACACTTTCGGACTTATAGGAGAAAGTTGCATCCCACCTTACATCCCTTCCCATTAGGGATAATTTTAGTGGTGAATATTCATAATATGGCGAATATTCCATTTTTGAAAAATTTCAAAAGGTGAATTTTCCATGCGGTCAAAGTTGTGACTGTTCGCCTAAAAATCTCTGATTTAATTTTTTTAGGGTTTGGCTTCACCTACCCTTGAAAATATCCCCTATATAATCCTAGATTATTTGCCAGGTAGAACACTACTAGATCACTCATACCACGGGGGCATATGTATTATGAAGTACAATAAATGCGCAACAAGAGGGTAGAGACTACGAGATGTAGGACAAGAGGGCAAAGGCTACAGATGCACGACAGAGAGTTTTTGACGTGTAACAAGGAGAGTTTGTTGATGCATGACATGAGTGTGAAGGAAGTAGACGTGTGACAGAGAGTTTTTTGTTACGCGACTAGAGGACAGAGGCTGCAGACGTGTGACAGAAGATTTAATGTCACATGACAACAAGGTGTTTGACGTGCATCAACCACCTTGTTGTCGTGTGACAAAAATCTCTTGTCACATGTCTATAGCCTTCTGTCACACCACTTAAAAATTAGGAGAAAATTTTTGTCGAACCCCAAAAAATTATTTTTCTGCGAAACTTGTTCCAAGGATATTCACCAAGTATTTTCCACCTCTGATTTCTAATAGGTCTCTTAAAATGAACCCTGTTTCCCATCCCCCATGTGTTATCCCCCATTCGAATTCTTTCATATTCCCCATCCTCAACCATTCCCCCAATCCCCAATTCAAAATCCCAACATCCAAACATGAAATAATCTAAACATCCAAAATCCAAAATATAAAAAAATAAAAACATCCAATAAATCCATAACAAGAACACAAATTTACACAAAAAAAAAAATACAAAAATAAAATGTGTGTGTTTTTTCTTGTGTTTTTTTTTGTTTTCTTATCTGCATTTACATTTTTTCCAATGATATGAGACCCCCTTTTGATTCTTTTTATTTTGCACATCCGATGATACGAGGCCACTTTTACGGTCGATGATATGAGGACCATCATCATATTAATTTTTCCAATGATACAAGGACAAGGGAATTTGGTAACTCGGTCATCTTCGTATTAATACCTTGGTACATATTGCTTTATGCCACATCAATCACAACTGCTAATGATGATAACAATGGGCACTTTATGGTAGAACACCCCCTTCTATTATAATATTTTAGCCATATCATAATCCACACCTAATCCTTGTCATACTAACTATCTAACCTTCTCATCCTCCTATCCAGTTAATCCTTTATCAATCAATCTATATCCACATAAAAATTTTATCATCTCACATCCAACATCCAAAATATTCACCCCCTGGGGTATCTTCCAACATCCTCTCATCAATCAAAATCTATCATCATCCTAATCCTCTCTTATCAATATCTTGCCATCCAAATCAATCCAAACATCCTCAATCCTCTAATCCTCAAATCCAAAATCCTTAATCTCAACCCCTTGGTAGGGTATCTCAAAATCCAACATCCTTAAATCTAAAATCCACAACACTTCACCCACCGATCGAGGAATCCTCTAATTCCAAAATCCTAAATCTTCACTCTTTTCATACACTCTCATCATCCAATTGAATGGGGCATCATATAATCCAATATCCCCTTATATTCTCTATTCCCTATTCCTCTAATCCTCTCTCAAATATTCTAATCATATAATCCTAAAATATTCTAATCCTCTCATACTTATCCTCTAAATACTTGAATATTCTAATATTCTCATCCTCATCCTCAAAATTCTCAAATATTCTCATCCTCTAATCCTCTCTCATCTACTAACTTGGCCTCGCTTTTCAAATGATTACCTAACTCTCCTTCCCCACCTAACCCCTTGAGGGGGCATCATATCACCATCATACCATCTTATCTACTTTTCTTTGAAGGGTCATTGATATGCAATAACCATTCAAAGAGGGGGAAAATTTAGATATCTAAAATGTCGATATGATTAATCATGATCATTTTTCCCACAAATATCCCAACATCATTCATATAATAATTAATTTCAAGATTAATTATTATTATTTAATCTATTTTATTTTATTTTAATCCTTCATTAATATTTTATAGGATTTTAATATTCCTACACCTCACCTACACCCAACTCTACACATCCCTACACATATCCTTTCCATATAACCTCACCCCTAATCATCTTTATTAACCTAATCTAATCCTAATCCTAATCACATGCTCCACCTCTAAATCTAGAGGCTTCTATTTCTAGAAGCCTCTCTAACCTTCCTCTTCCATTGAATTTTTAATTCAATGGAAACTTCTTCCCTCCATGACTTTTGAATTCAAATTCTAGAGCCTTCTACCCTATAATCCTCTAATCTTCACATGCATTCTCTGTCCTTTGATCCAAATCCAACATGGATTCATCTTAGCCATTGAATCCTCCACTCCTCAGCTATACATTTAGTTCTCCTCCTCCATGAGAGCCATGTCACAAGTCCATAACCAAGCTCTTCCAAATTATTCAATCATTCCATTTTATCCTTTAATCCACTCTATCAATCCATATTCAATCCAATCCAGTCAATTCATCCTTCATCAAGCATCTAGAAATTTAAGGCAATCAAGGGGAGGTGGTGATCAAGTGACTCCACATAAAATATGAAGCAATGCAACTTCCATCCAAGAGAAACTTTAACACATCAAAGGAGGAGTTTTTAAATCTTGTAGGTAAGTGCAGGTATTATATTCTCTCTCCTTTCCATCTATTACTTTATTAGAGGTTTTGTTTGAGACGACTAGATTTAGGGATCAATTGGTTTTTTTATTTCTAGATTTCATCTAATATTTTCTTGCATAACAATTGCCAATATATTTACAACAACTCAACATGTTCTATTCCAATTTTTTAGAGTAAAATATTATATATAAGCATGGTCTAAAAACAAATGTTAAATGAAGCACCATAAAAACCAAGGATAAACAATATTGTCACTTTGAGATATTTTAATTTAGGCCCTTAAAAACATTGATAAATATAAGTTATTGATATCTCTGTGTAGTAGATATGTAATTATTCTAGGATCCCCAAATTAAGCTCATAATCTACTTAGGTTTGAGATCTACAACATAGAATGAGATACAAATTGACAAACTCAACTCATAGAGCTATTCAATATTGACAAGCTTATCATGGATGAATTGAACCCCAAGGATACCCTATCTTAATGATATATCTAACTTGTTGAGCTCCTACAAATGTACCACCAAGATATTGGAGATCATTCAAGTCTTTGGTAGAGGGATCCAAATTATCAACTCACTAATGCTCAAGATGAGATATGAACCTATCTTACCAAGCTTATCCTCACAAATATTCACCAAAACTCATGAATATTCATAAAAAAATTGGTTGCAGGTTCTGGAAAATATTTGGCCAAGAAAAAAATGTTGAGTAGTCATCGAGGTTACACACTATGATTTAAATAATATCAATTTATTAATTTATTATTAAAATAAATATAAAAACATTTAAAAAAACTGATTTAATTTCATTTGAATTAATAAAATATAGATATTGTGGATTAACGATGTATAAATGCTAAAATATAGAAATAACACAAGAAAACTAAGATTTAAAATGTGAAACCCTAAGTAATAGGATGAGATGAAGAGACTTAAGCTGATTTACGCGTAACCCAGAATGATCCGAGTAGGGAGAAGTGATGAAAATGTTAGAGTAGGTATTTGCCTTAGCTCATGTTCACCTAGGTACTTTATTTACCTTTATTATATTTATCCTCACCCACTTATGTGTGTGGATATTTCTTTTTATTTATTTAGATATTAGGGAGATATTATCTAGTTGTTAGGTATAGTTCTTTCCTTGATCTATGGTATTGATTTGTTCTTTCCTTGATCTATGGACTTAACTAGTTCTTTCCATGATTTATTGCTTGATCTACGACCTTAACTGGTTCTTAGATTGTTATTCCTTGCCTATATAAGCAAGGCCCATTCTCGTTGTATTTCATTGAGTTTCATAATAATATATGATATTTCTGCTCATTTGTTTGTAAAGGTTTATGTAAAGTTATTTTAGCGAATTAATTTCATCTTATTGAGCGTGGTGTTTAATTAGCATTTGAGTTCTTTATGGCTTGGTATGATTTGTTTATCGTTCCTTTTAGTTCTGTACTACCTTATTTTTTGGTGAGTACTTAATAATATTTTTCTTTAATATTTTTTTTTTTGATTGAATGCCTAAGCATCACAATTAGACAATGGCTTACATAGATTATCGACATCTCTACTCATATGTTAGAGAAACATATAATGGAAGTACAATTTTGAGTAAGTGTATAAACTAAACATTTTTCTTCAATAATGTAGGATGTATTTCATCATTTTAAAAAAGTGAAAAATAAAAAGGTGCATTTTACGATTAAAAGGGTAGACATAATGAGGGGAACGTCAAAAGGTTTTTCCATGAAATGAAATGAAAGGGATAACTTGTGGATGTAGAAATGTAGATAAGGTAGAATACCAACACGATTTGATGTATCTCATGGCTCATCAACTCTCGGGACGATCGATATAACATGTTTATCTTTCATTTCTCATTTCTCGTTAACTCTCGGGATGATCGATACACCCATTAAAATCCTTAGCCCCCTGGTCATATGGTATGGTCATATGAGGGCTTAAAGCTTGTGATTCCTACTTTGGTAGGTCTTAACTCTAGACCCCTTTCATTTCATTTGTGTGGTGAAGGAAAGAGTATTCTATTCTATTTTAGTGACAAAATAAATAGTAGAGCATAATATTGAAAAGCGTGTAAGTTTTGATCGGTAACTTGGTTTTAAGTGCCATTTTTTACAAAAGTGCTTGTTTTTCCATTCTCTTTCCATTGGAAATATTTATTTTGAAAATTTCACTATAATTATAAACTGCTATATTCTAACATGCACTCATTATAAAGTACCAAAATTTGGGGGCTCTTGTTGCATTGTTTGGGGCTCTTGTTGCATTACTTAGTTCTTGCATTTCTTTTGGTGATTTTTTGAGGATGGCGTCTTTATCTACTTCTGCATTAGATCATGTTGAGCCATTAACAACACATAATTACACACATGAAAACAATAATTAAGCGGAAAGGATTATGGGCTTTAACTTCTTCAGAACAACAAGTGTTCACTAGAGAATATGAGAAATTTTAGTACCAGTGCAAATTTGATGAGTGTATGGGTTTGATAGGAACTTATGTAAGTGACAGTCCTTTTGTTTCATTTGGAAAAGTGTGACTCTCCTTTTAAAATATGGGAGAAATTAGAGGATTTATTTAATAAGGTGGATCATATGAGAGCCATGCAACTTGAAATTGAGATCACCTCTCTTAATCCTGAATATTTTCCAAAAATTATAGACTATCTTACCAAGTTCAAGCATTTTTTGACACAATTGAAGGGGAGTAGAAGAGATAAGAAAGATGAAGAGTGTGTTTATTTGATTCTATCCAAGTTGAGATGACCATTCCAAATTTTTTCTTCTACCTTTTTCTCTACCATGGATTCCTTAGGTGACACATAAAAATTCCTAACTTAGAAACATTTTGTGAAAGACTTACTAGGAAGAATCAAATTGTCTCACCTTGATTCTTCCACCTCTCAAAAGGCATTAGTTGCATCTAATCCTAAGGGAAAGGGAAAACCAAATAGTAAAACCAAATCCACACCTTCTCCATCTCAAAATGCTCCTAAACCCAAAGAAAACAACTCAAAACCCAAGGAGTCTTCTAAATCCAAGAATAAGTCTAGTCGTTCATGCTCTTTTTGTGGGGGTAGTAATCATGAAGAACATAGGTGTTATAAGTGAATGCAAGCCTTAGAGGATGCAGTCAAGAAACACAAAATTTCTATCTCCATGCCACCTCCTTCTAATCAGCATGGAAAAGCACTTAATGTTGTTGGGAGATCTCAGTCACCACTTGCAGACAATTGGGTTATAGATTTTGTGCTTCTCATCACATGACTTCTTCCAAGGAGTCTTTTGTTTCTCTAGGTTTGAGTTCTACTTCCAAAATTGAGGTTGGAGATTCTTCCTTTCTTTCTGTTGAGGGAAAAGGTGATATACAACTTGATGGTGGAAATATCCAAGATGCACTATATGTTCCTAACATCACTACAAATTTACTTTTTGTATATCAAATTTGTCATTCTGGTCAAGGGAAAATTGTGACTTTTACATCACATGGGGGAGAAGTAAGAACTTTGTTGGAGCCTTATTCACTTGTTGCTCAGGGTATTGTTGATCATAGTTCTAGACTATATCACTTTGAGGGTTTGATGACACTTCTTCTATAGGGATAGGATTGGTTTCTCATACATATTCAGAGAGTAAGCTTTGGAATGAAAGATTTGGACATCTCAATTACAAATATTTGAAGGATTTGATCACTCATGGTATGGTAGATAGTCTTCCTAGAGTTTCTTGTCTTGAGGGTGTTTGTTATGGTTGTGCATTAGGAAACAACACCAAGATCCTTTTCCTAAGAATTTGTCTAAGAGAGTTTCTTCACCACTTGAGCTTGTGCATAGTGACTTGATGGTTTTTCCTACCCCATCTTTCAATGGAGCAAAGTATGCACTTACGTTTATTGATAATTTCTTGAGGCGTACTTGGGTTTATTTTCTCAAGTAAAAAAGTGATGTTTTTTAACACTTCAAAGTCTTCAAGGATTTGGTTGAGAAACAATCTTCTAGTAGCATAAAGAACCTTCGTACTGATAATGGGGGAGAATTATTTCAGCAATGAATTTTCTGAATTTTTGGCAACTCAAGGCATTATTCACCAGCATTTTGTTCCTCATACTCCACAAAGAATGGCTTAGTAGGAAGGAAGAATAGAAATTTGAAGGAAATGGCTAACTGTATGATGCATTCTAGAGATTTACCTCCTATCTACTGGGTAGAAGTAGTTAATTGTGCTAACTACATTCAGAATTGCACACCCCACAGAGCACTTGAGCATTTGACTCTAGAGGAAGCTTGGTCCAACACTAAACCAGATGTCTCATTTTTTGATTCTTTGGGAGCCATGCTTAGGACTTTGAGCCAAATAAGAAAAGGAAAGCTTTGGATGATAAGAGAAAATCCATGATCTTTGTAGGGTATTGTGAGGACATGAGATCTTATCATCTTTTAGATCTTGATACACATGACATTATTTTTTAAACACATGTTTAGTTTGATGAGTTCTTCACTCCTCATGATTCTTCATCTTCTTCCATGCCTCCTTCTTAATCTCATCTTGAGGATCCTTTCTTTGAGGAGATTGATGAGGAGGTTATAGATACCATTGAGAATCCTATTCCCATTGATGTTGTCACTATGCCTAAGTGGGCTCGTACTACAATTTTTGAGGCGGTACCTTTCATAGAGGATCTTCCACCCACTAGGCATCATCACACACATTCTACAAGTTCTGAACTTTTGTGTTAGGCAAGTTTTAAGGATCCACAGTCTTTTTCAAAGGCTCATGGGATACAGGAGTGGGATGATGTGATGTCAGTTGAGTATTCTTCTTTGATGAAGAATCATACTTGGGATTTGGTATCTCTTCCTAAAGGAAGAAATATGGTTAGGTGCAAATGGGTAAACTGAACCAAATACATAGTTGATGGGTCCATTGACAAGTATAAGGATTGTCTTGTTGCAAAGGGTTTTTCACAAGTTGAAGGTATTGATTACTCTGAGACTTTTGCACCCATTTCCAAGATGGATTTTGTACGCCTTATAATTGTTATTTTTGCATCACAGGGGTGGCCCATATACCAGATGGACATGAAGAGTTCCTTCTTACATGGAGATCTACAAGAGGAAATATACATGGAGCAACCGACTAGATTTGTTCAGGATTCTTCTCTTGTTTGTAGGCTCCAAAGCTCTCTCTATGGTCTCAAACAAGCCCCTAGGGCTTGGTATGAGAAGATGGATTCTTTTCTTCTATCTACTGGTTTTTTTCATTTCCACTCTGATCATACAATGTATCTCCAACATGTTGGTGAGGATATTGTGATACTTGTCTTATATGTTGATGATCTATTACTTACTGATAGCTCTTCTTCCCACATTCGAGTATTCGAGAGGGCTCATTCTTACATAGTTTGACATGACAGATCTTGGGCTATTGCATTATTTCCTTGGTTTGCATATTTCTTAGACAGATTCAAGGATTCATTTGAGTCAGCAAAATTACACCCATGATCTTCTTAGGTGCTTTGATATGGCTGATTGCAAGCCAAGTCCATCTCCTTTTCAGTCTGGAGTTACTCTTACTTCCACATGTACCACACCACTTTGTGATCCTACATTGTATAGGAAGTTGGTTGGGAGTCTCATGTACTTGACCCATACTCACCCTGATATTTCATTTGTAGTAGGGATTATATCTCGGTTTGCACATTCTCCTCATAGTAGTCATTGGCAGGCTGCTAAAAGGATTTTGCGCTATTTGCATGGAACTTCCCACTTTGGCCTACACTACACTAGGGGTTCTACTCAGTTGGTTGGGTATACAGATTCAAATTGGGAAGGTTCTATTGATGACAGTGTTCTACTTCTGGCTATCTTTTCTATCTTGGTTCTTCTCCAGTTGCTTGGGCATGCAAAAAGCAACAGGCTATTGCACTTTCATCTTCAAGAGGTAGAGTACATGGCAGTAGTTACAGATGAGTCAGTAGATTCTTTGGCTTCGCCAGTTATTGATAGAGTTTGGATTCCCACATGATTCACTTGATTGTACTTTGGTGTGACAACCAAAGTGCAATTCACATTTCTTACAACCCAGTTGAGCACTAATGGACCAAGCATATTGAGATACACATCCACTTCATTTGGTAGCACATTCAAGATGGAGTTCTTTGCTTGGAGTACATTTGACTCAGCAGCGAGGTTGTAGATAGCTTTATGAAGCCTTTTGCATCACCTCACTACCTTGAGTTGCATGGAATGCTTGGGGTTTCGGAAGTTGTTCTTGGGGGTGTTTGTGAGAACATCTTCCTCTTCTTCTTCTTTCTCTTTCTTTATAGCAGGATTCTTTCCTTCTTTTGGTTCAAGATTTCTTCATGGATATATTGTACATGAGTACCTCATCAGGCCTAGTTATCGAGACTCATACTGTGGACATGCCACTTCTATTTTTGCCCCTAGCTTCACTTGAGGGGGTGTTAGAGTAGGTATTTACCTTATCTCATGTTCACCTAGGTAATTTATTTACCTTTATTGTATTTATCCTCACCCACTTATGTGTGTGGATATTTATTTTTATTTATTTAGATATTAGGGGATATTATCTAGTTTTTAGGTATAGTTCTTTCCTTGATCTATGGTATTGACTAGATCCTTGATGTCTAGTTCTCTCATAAATCTATGAACTTAACTAGTTCTTTGATGACTAGTTCTTTCCATGATTTATGGCTTGATCTACGACCTTGACTGGTTCTTAGATTGTTATTCCTTGCCTATATAAGCAAGGCCTACTCTCATTGTATTTCATTGATTTCCATAATAATATATGATATTTCTACTCATTTTTTGTAAAGGTTTTATGTAAAGTTATTCTAGAGAATTGATTTCATCTTATTGAGAATGGTGTTTGATTAGCATCGTGTTCTTGGCTTGGTATGATCTGGTTATCGTTCCTTTTTAAAAATATGTAAACAACATTGTATATGACCTTTGTAAATTTTAGAGCTCATAGACAAGGCTAGATGGGGGCACCTACACTGGCGCAAGGGCACCTAAGTCTTTGGAGCTGCTGCGCTAGGTGTCTATGACTATGCAAATGGTCATAATCTGATTTTAACCGTGTCCCAAGGGTGTCATGCAATTATTCCCTGTTGATTGGTGATGGTCACTCCTTGATTCTTTGAAGATAATTATAACCTACAAAATAGAAATTTCACCTTCAAAACCCACAAATCACATCAAATCCTAAACAAATATGCATAATGGGAGTCAAACTAACCCTTCCGAGTCATCTCGAGAATGAACTTAAAACCAAAATCTACACTACATCTCATACTCCATATAGTTCTTGAGAGTGCATGTAGAAATTGTGTCCTAGGATGCCCTTGTGCAAGTTGCACTTGATAGTGAGTTGTAGCTAGAATGTAGAAATGTATAGCATGTGTGGATGAAATAGAATGAACTTCCCCTTCCTATGTAGTGTATGCAGAGTATGCAGTCCCTTGTCCCTTGAATGGATTCTAGATGAATGTCTTTAGTGTTATTTAGTGCCTTTAGATGCAAGCTTAGGTGATGATAATAATGCTTAGTGTTTGGTCCCTCATTTTGAACACATAATTATGTATTTATATGATTCCCTTGTTTGAATTTCATAATTGACAACTGGAAGGCTAACCCATAAGTGAAAAATATGCCCAAAATATAAAAGATAACCAAAATAAGTGAGTAAGATAACAAAGGGTCATGTTGGGTATTAATGTCAAGTGGGGATAACCACTTAGACAACCCCTTGTCTTAAAGATTATTTTTAATAATCTTAGTCGGTATTTCACAACCTTGAAAAGAGTGAAGTGGTATAACCGCTCACCCATCCTATATAAGTAGGATGATCCCTCATGGGACTATTTACTTGTGATACTGAATTACATGGTGCTATTAAGCATATAGACCATTTGATCTAAGCTCAAGCTACTTATGTGAGTTGTTATACAGCGAGGCAGAAGTCTATTATTGTTTACTATGAGACCAAGGAGCGAAGTGGAAGTGTTGGGTTAAAGTGTGAAATTATTAATATAAGACAGTGTTTTTCAATGGAGTTTTTCCTTTGGGTTTCTCCACTTAAATCGTGTCTCTTGTCTCATTTACTTTTAGTTCTTGTTATTTACTTTCATTAATGATCTATTAATTGTTATATGCATATATAAACATCTGGTTAAATGTCGTACATTATAATCTATAATCCTTAGTTGTTTATTTTGTGGATCTATAATTCTTCAATTATATCTTCCTACATTCATTCTAACATGGTATCAGAGCTTGTGATTATGTGTGTGCAGAGCTAGATCTGGATGTTTTCGGCTTGCAAGAGCAAAGAAGCTTGAAGACCATTTGATTTGTGAAACCCTAAAAATTTAGCTGACAACTTCAAGCTAAATCAGGTGTAAAGTTCTAATTTTCATCCCCAAATTACTTGGAT
The DNA here is from genome assembly GCA_018340775.1 of Taxus wallichiana var. yunnanensis. Lineage (NCBI taxonomy): Eukaryota > Viridiplantae > Streptophyta > Pinopsida > Cupressales > Taxaceae > Taxus > Taxus wallichiana. The sequence goes on along the minus strand of CM031242.1, from coordinate 965,115,725 downwards.
ATTGGTCAATTGATTATTTAAATCCTATCATAGTTTTTGTATGTTTTATCCTTTCTTCTACATCTTATTTCAGTCATTTTCAGTTTAAAACCATCGTATGCGAGCTTATTTTGAGTTTTCGCACCATTTATAGCCGTTAGGGTTATTTTTTGAATCTGGACCCGAAAGATCTCCCTAGATCTAGTTAGTTCGGAGCGTTTAAATCTGTTCCATATTTTTTAATCTTTATTTGTGGCAGATCTTCTTTAGTGAAACCTGATCCAACCTTTTTTGCCATCTAGCTTCATTTTGTCATTTTTTACAAAGCTTGGACCAATAATATTGCTCCATGTAGCTTCCCTGCTCTTCTTTTCATATTTGTGAAGCTGTACCCACTCTTAGAGTGCCAAATGGATTCAATCTGACATATTTCTATCTTTACAAAGCTTGAGCCAATCTTCTAGTTCCACTTGCCTTTGCCTTTGATTTTTTAACTTCCTTCAAATGTGAAGCCCAAGCCAATCATATTGCTCTAGCTAGCTTCACATTTTTCAGTTTTTACAAAGCCCAAGCCAATCAAAAGCTCCATCTTGCTTCATGGTGTCAATAATATTGTTTATCTGATTTTCAATTACAATCCATGAGCCAATAAAGGCTTTACGTATGTCTCCTTCTTGTCAGACTTGACTTAACTATCCTCTATCATTTATGAAATACAACCCAATCAAATAACTCCAAGTATATTTTCTGTTGCATTTGTCAGATTTGTGAAATCCGAGCCAATAGAATTACTCCACATTTCACACTTGTCATTCTTTTTTATTTTTGGTAGCCATCATCTAATTAAAATTTGCCACCTTTTTGCATTTATCAATCTTGTGAAAAGCGAGCCATTTAAAAGGCTCCACGTATCTTGTTTGACTTTTTCTTTTTGATTTCATTGCGAAGTGTGATCCAATAACATTTGGACACGTATATATCTATCATTTTTGGCAGAGTGCAAGCTAATAGAAAAGTGACACATGTCTTAGTATTTTTAGCGGTGTTAAGTTATTTTTTACGGGTTTCTTAACTTTCCTTTGTTTCAGAGAATCTCTTAATTTTTCATTTCGTGGATTTTTTTAAAGTCTGTGAACTGAAAAGTATAAGCTAATGAAAAATTGACATGTATCGTTTCTTTTCACACTTATTAGACTGTGTCAGACTTGCGAAACATGATCTAATTTTTTTGACACGTATTCTAATTGTGTCAGGGTGTCAGTCTTTACTTTGACTTTGCTAATAAAATTCTGACACTTATCTTATTTTTTTCCGGACCCAAACTTTAGGTCAAGTTTAGTTTATAAATTTTTTAAAGCCATTAATTTCTTGACAAGTGGATTTTTTGACTTTGACTATGCTATCGCATTATGTTAAATGTCAAATGTGATCCAATTAATCTAAGAAAAGTTTATACGACTATATCTTTTAATTAATTTTCATTGTCTTATTAGTTGCATTTACAAAATGTGAGCTAATTGAAAAGTGACACGTGTATTTACTATCAGACTGGTTATAGTCTTTAACGCGTGTTTATTTGTCTTTTTTCACAATTTCTTGAATCGATTTTGGACCCGAAAGAGATTTACCTTTAATTTTTTTAAAGTGCCACATCCACCCAAGGATTTGTTTTAAAGTCGACACGTTCCTTTCTTCATATTGTTGATCTGTGCCACATATCGTGCCCCACCTTGGCTATTTTTAACTTATTTTATTTGTTAAATTAGCTTATTTTGAGCTCATTTGTGAGCTCGTGTAGCTCATCCTTTAGCTCACTGAGCCGAGTTGCAAAAGAACTTGCCGAGCTCCTGTAACTTGACCCCGACTCTACTCTGTTAAATCAATCTTAAATTCGACCAAATCAAGTTATTGTTTTTGTCTAAATTCAAGTTGCTTTGCTTTCGTATAGCTATTAAAAAGATCTGTAGCTAGTCTTTTGTCTTTGTTTGGCTTCCTTGAATCATTTTTAAAACTATAATTGTTTCCATTTTCGTCTGAGCATTAAAATGGCCAGTTCTACCAATTTTTCATTAGATAAGTCTCAAATTTTGAATGGAACAAACTATAGTATTTGGAGGGTAAGGTTAAAATCTTGTTTCATGGCTAGAAATCTCTAGGATCTTGTGACTGGTATTGAAAAGCATCCCACAGGGAGACAAGATACCCCTGAAAACCTTAGCTCCTTCTCTCAGAGATCTCAAGAAGCCATGTCCATCCTATTGCAAAGCATTAGAGATGAATTCTTGATGCATATAGGTCATATGGACTCGCTTGCAGATGCATGGAAACAATTAGAGACCATGCATGAAGGAAGTAGGCTATCTAAAATAATTAAACTAGTTTTAGAGTTGTTTACATCACCCATGAAGGGGATGAGAAAATTGTCAACTATTTAGCTAAAATTAAGAACATTAAAGCTCAACTAGATGGCTGCAACTGTGAATTATTTCAAGATAAGCTTCTATACTTTATAATCCAGATTAACATTAGTGAAAAGTTTAGAAATTTCATTTCAATTCTTAACTCTAAGTATCAAAATGAAAATGATCTTCCTGATCTGGACACCTTGTCTTCTTTGTTGATTCAAGAAGAGAGAGTAATGGAAAATTTTGATTCAAAAGAGACTGCCTCTCAAGCCTTGTTCTCTCATAATCATAAGGCAACCCAAAACAAGTCTAATAATTATTCTAATAAGAATTCTAGCATTAAATCTAGATTTAAAGCAAATCATAAGCCTAATCTTGCCAAAAATAGTCAAAATTTTAAAGTCAAGTTCAATGGAACTTGCAACAAGTGTGGAAAATTTGGGCATAAAGAGTCTGATTGTAGAGTTAAAACTAACAAACTAGTCAAGAATGATAAAAAAATTAACAATCAAAACAAAAGTCAAAATCAGAAGCAAAAACAAACAAATATAGTTGAGTAGTCTATTTCCCTGTATACAACCCTTTCACTTCAAATGACAACGAGTGGATTCTTGACAGTGGTGCTTCTAGGCACATGACCTGTACTCTTGGTATCCTTTCAGATGTTGTCAATTGTGAGGAAAATATCTATCTAGGAGATAACTTTGTCATTAGATCTAAAGTCTGTGGCAATGTTAAGTTGTCAAATGGTGTAATTAAAGATGTCTTGTATGTTCCTAAATTGAAAAAGAATCTTTTTTCTTGCTCTCAACTAACTAAAGAAAATTATAAAGTTGTTTTTCTACAAGATAAGTGGTATGTCAAAGATAAGGTTAAAAATTTTATTGCTTCTGGCATTCAGAAAAATGGCTTGTATATCTTTGATGGCTTTATATCTGAGTCTTGTTTTTCTTCATCTTCTAGGAATGATATTCAACTTTGGCATGAAATACTTGGGCATGTTAATTTCAAAAGATTGTATGATATGTCTAGATTGAATCTTGTTATTGGACTTCCTAAGATAAATTCAGATCATGAAACTTGTGAAATTTTCCTATGTGGTAAGCAACATGCTCAACCTTTTCACAAACATCATGATCCTAACTCCTCTTAGTTATTAGAACTAATTCATAGTGATGTAAGAGGTCCTCTTGAAGTTCCTTCTCTTAGTGGTGCTTTGTATGTTGTTTTATTTATTGATGATTATTCTAGGATGACTTGGTCTTATTTCATTAAGAAGAAGTCTGATGTCTTAGTTAAATTTCAAGAATTTAAAGCTCTAGTTGAGAATGCTTCTAATATGAAAATTAAAAGAATTAGGATTGATAATGGAGGTGAATATGTCAGAAAATAGTTTGATAAGTTTTGTGTGTCATGTGGGATTCAAAGAGAGCTAACTACTCCTTATTCCCCTCAACAAAATGGTATTGCAAAAAGGAAGAATAGGACTGTCTTAGAAATGGCTAGGACTATGATTCATGCTTCCAATGTGCCTAAGTTCTTATGGGCTGAAGAAATGAACACTGCTGTGTATATTCTTAATAGAGTGCCTACTAAAGCTCTTTTCCAATCTACTCCTCATGAAGTATGGACAAAGCAAAAACCTGATATCTCTCACCTTAAGATCTTTGGTAGTCCTGCTTCTATCTTCATTCCAAAAGACAAAAGGAAGAAGCTTGATCCAACCTCATTTTCTTGTATTTTTGTTGCTTATGGCTATAAAACTAAAGGATTAAGATTTTATGACCCATTCAAGCATGATATTATTGAAAACAGAAATGTTCATGTCTTAGAAAGAACTTTCTCTGATGATCCTCATGAACCCTCCTCTACCACTCTGGAGATAGAGCTGATAATTCTTCTCTCATGGAAACAAAAGTTCAAGAGGATGTTCATCCTAATCTAGATATGATGGATATTGAGGGGGAATCATCCCAAAATGTCTTACAACCTAAGGTTCCTAAATGGGCTAAAAGTCTTGTTCAAAACTCTCAGCCTGATAATCTTAGAAAGCTAACTAAAAGTCAACATAATTATCATGCCTTGATGACCCTCTATGAGGTAGAATAAATATCCTTTGAATAAGAATATCAAGATGATAGATGGCTTTCAAGATATGAAGGATGAATACAATGCTTTAATCAAAAATGAAACTTGGGAACTAGTCCATTCTCTTCTAAAAGAAGCATTGTAGGATCTACATAGTTATTCAAAATTAAATATAACTCTCTAGAAAAGATTGAAAATTTCAAGGCAAGGCTTGTAGCTCGTGGTGTCACTCAGAAACCTAGTATAGACCATGTTGATACCTTTGATCATGCTGCTAAGATGAGAACTGCAAGAGTTCTTCTTGCATTAGCTACCCAATATGGCTAGGAGATTCACCAAATGGATGTCAAAAATGCTTTCTTAAATGGTGACTTAAAAGAAGAAATCTATATGAGTTAACCTAAAGGTTTTTAAGAACATGGTAAATAAATTTATGTTTGTAAGCTTAAAAAGTCTTTGTATGGTCTTAAGCAAGCTCTTAGAGCTTGGTATGATAAAATTAATAGGTTCTTTCAGGAACTTGGTTTTTCTAATTGTTGTTCTGATAATGATTTATTTATTAATTTTGATAACAATCATATTATCATTATTGTTCTCTATGTTGATGATATTTTTATTACTAGTTGATAGAAATTTAATTGTTAGAATCAAAGAAAAGCTAAAACAATGTTTTGAAATGACTGATTTAGGTTTATTAAATCATTTTCTTGGCATGATTATATTTCAAGATCATGAGTCTATCGTTTCATCTCAATCTCAGTATGCTATGATTTTGATTAGAAGATTTAACATGGTTGAATGTAAATTTGTTTCCATTCCTATTGAAGTTGGTGTTAAGTTAGACCCTAAACCAGCTTATGCTAAATTTGATCTTACTATGTATAGACAACTAGTTGGTAGTATAATTTATTTGACCATTACTAGACCTTATATTTATTATGCAGTAGAGTCTTTCAAAATTTATGCAAGAAAATTATGAGTCTTATTGGAAAATGGAAAAAGGATTTTGAAATATATTAAAGGGACAATCAATTATGGTATTTTTTATTCTTCTTGTAATGATGCACAATTATTTAGTTATTGTGATTTTGATCATGTTGGTGATGCTGCAAATAGAAAGTATACTTATAGATATATTTTCAAGTTTGGTGTAGGTGCCATCACTTAGAGTAACAAGAAGAAACCAACAGTGTTTATCTCTTCTACTGAGGCGAGTATCAAAGTGCTATGGAAGCTGCCAAAGAAGTTATGTGGTTGAAAAGATTGTTGGATGAACTACACATGGGCATCAAAGGGAGCACTACTCTTCTATGTGACAAAGAGTTACATTGCTCTTGCAAAGAATGTAGTTCAACATCAAAGGACCAAGCATTATTTAATTTTATATGCATTTTATTCAATAAAAATACCTAAATGGTGATATTGGTCTCAAGTTATGTTCTACTAAATATCAAGTTACAAATATCTTCACCAAGCCATTGTGTGTGAATTTTTCAAGTTTTGTGCTTTTTGGGCCTATCAGAGTTGCCATTGAGGGGGAGTGTGCATGACAATGCCACCTCTTAACGGTTGTTGTAAACTTCCAATACTTCCTCCATTTTGTAATAAGTAAATGTGTCACTATAAGTGAAGTTACTTGTAAATCCCAACGAAGCTTTAGTTATGGGTATGCCTTGGTTTATAAAAGGCTCCATAATCTAATGTAAGTATTCATACATAAAGCACTTGTTCTTAAGAATTTTTGTATGGGAAGATCATCTGATTTCCCTTATTTGCATGCTAGCTCGAATCATTGTTTCTGATTCAAGGATCTCGAAAATACCGCCTAAGGACTGGTCACATTAGAAGATATTTTTAGTTCGATGATCAATTAAGAAAGGATAAAGGGAAGATCTCGACTCACATAGATAACTACGAAGAGATCTTAGTTGATGATGAAAATAAATTATTTATCGAAAAGGTATGTTCCTTAGCTGAAAAATAGTCTTTTATTAATTTGTGTAAAGAGTTCAAAGATGTTTTTTCTTGGAAATACCAAGATCTGAGAGGTTTTGATCCCAGTTTAGCTCGAATACCATAGAGTTACAACCAAATTCCAAGCCATTTAGGAAAAACAAAGGCTTGTAAATCCTAAGATTGAACCCTTAATGAGAAAAGAGTTATCCAAACTGATTGAATCAAGTATTATCTTTCCAGTCAAACATTCAAGTTGGGTAGCTAATCTTGTTCCTGTTCGGAAAAAGAATGGAGAAATCCGGTTATGTGTGGATTTTAGAGATCTTAACAAAGCTTCATTAAAATATCATTATCCGTTGCCCAACATGGATCATATTTTAAGAACAGTTTTAGGTTCAGACAAACTGTCCCTTTTGGATGGTTATAGCGGATACAATCATATTCTTGTGCGTGAAGAAGACAGATACAAAATAGCTTTCACTACAAAGTGGGGTACTTATGCTTACAAAATAATGCCTTTTGGAATTTCCAATGTTGGTGCAATGTTTCAACATGCAATGGACATGGATTTTCACAACCTATTAAATAAATGTATATTGGTTTATTTAGATGATGTTACTATATTTTCAAATAATTTTGATGATCATCTTATGCATTTAAGGTAGACTTTTCAACTTTGCAGACAGTTTGGAATATCACTAAATCCCAAAAGTCTATATTTTCAGTCCATCAAGGTAAATTACTTGGACATATTATTTCCAAACAAGGTTTAGCTATTGATCCTTTTAGAATTGAAGCAATTTCATAACTATCCTTGCCTCATCATAAGAAAACACTACAAATTTTTCTTAGAAAAATCAACTTTGTTATAAGTTTTTATCAGATGTTGCAGCATTAGTCAATCCATCAACAACCATGTTAAATAAATATAAAACTTTCTCTTGGACCAGAGAAGGAAGAAAAGGATTCGAATCCATCAAGACAACTATTTCACAAGCTCCTACCCTAGCAAATCCAAATTTTGATAAGGATTTCACAATGTATGCACTTGCAAGAGTTGAAACCATTTCAGCCATATTAACTCAAGTTAATGATGAAAATATTGAGTAGCCAATTGCTTTCTTTGGGAAGAGCTTACATGACTATGAGACAAGGTACACTTTTCTTGAAAAATAAGTACTTTCTATAGTTAGAGGATTAAATAATTTCAAGTACATGCTTTCCAATAATAAGATACATGTCTTAGTCTCTCATCCAAGTGTTAAAGCATTCTTGTTGAACAAAGAACTGAATGAGAAGAGAGCAGGATGGATTACAAAGGTTATGGAGTATGATGTTGACATCTCGTGTTGCAAAAATAGTTCAAGGAAAAGGATTGTGTGAACATCTAATTGTTGATATGGAAAAACAAGTTGCAGAATCAGAAAATTCATTACAACATGTTGAAATCACATATCAACAATCAAAAATCTTATTACAACCTAAAAATTAGCAACTGAACTCAATCCAAAAGTTCAGAATCAAGATGGATGACTGATTTAATTAATTACTTGTAGCACGTAATTATCTAGAAGGTATGGACAAGAATAAACAAAGATATTTCAGGTTACAAGTTGTACCTTATGTTTTCATTGATGGTGTGTTGTTTAAAAGGGATATAAATGGAATTTTACTATGATGTATTGATTATGATAAAATTCAACAACTATTATCCGAGTTTCATGAAGGACCTGTAGGAGGCCACTTCTCAACACGTACTACAGCCTTAAAAATTATGAAATTTGGTTACTATTGGCCCAACATATTCAAGGACTGCTTCGAATGGATTAGAAAGTGTAAGAAGTGTGCGCTTTCTTTGTTAGAAAGGAATGTTTAGCTTCACTGCCCCTGCAACCTATTTTAATGGATCAACCATTCATGTAGTGGGGTCTTAACTTCATTGGCATGATAAATCCACCTTCGTCACAAGGACACAAGTGGATCTTGACTGCTATGGATTATTTTACATGTTGGAATGAAGCAAGTAGCTTTGAAAGAAGCTAATGAGACTTCAATCTTATCATTTTACGAAGGTATAATTTGTAGATTTGGTGTTCCAAAAACTATCATTTCAGATAATGCCTTAACATTTCTTGGTGTAAAGGTAACAGATTGGGTTGTCAAGCATGGAATTTATTTGAGTACTTCATCTAATTATTACCCACAAGGTAATGGGTTAGCTGAAAGCACTAACAAAAATATTTTGAATATCATCAGAAGAACACTCAAGGACAACCAAAGAGCTTGGTATCTGATGTTAAATTCAACACTTTGGGATGATAGAGTGACTCCTAAAATATCAGTTGGCAATTCACTGTACAAGCTTGTTTATGGATGAGAGGTAAGAATGCCCATCTTAGTTGAGTTTCTCGCATTATATTTATTGCATCAAATGGAACTACTTGAGAATGAACCAATGCAAGTTCATTATGTAGAATTAATGGAGCTACAAGAGCTAAGAGATCAAGCTCATCTGAACATGGAAAAGAATCAAAGGTAGATCAAGAAAACATTTGATAAAAGGCTAAGTTTAGAGTCTTCAATGAAGGAGACATTGTGTTGAAATGGGATGTTGATCATGCAAAGCTAGGAAACCACAAGAAGTTTGACATTATCTGGAGTAGTCCTTACATGATTGCAGTTTGGGATATAATTTAACATCAAACACTATTACCACATTTTCCATTACCAACGGGAGATATGAATCTATGGAGGGTGTTACAAATTCCAAACACTTTAAAAATGGCACTTTGTAAGTGTGAATATCATCATGTTGTTGAATCACTAAAACTATAAGAATTATAGACAAGGATGGAAAATAACCAATTTTACCCCTAATGCAAAGCTCGCATTTTTATCAACCAAATCTACAACCAATGGAGAATGAAATATCCTTCTTCCAACCAAAATTCTATTGTATTTGTTTCTCTTTCTGACTGCAAGAACTAAATCCATTGTGTTACTTCTTTTTTTATAACTATACACAATAGATCCCAACATATCCTTGATAGATGTATTACTTCAAGGGTCCTGGTAGGATTTGATGGGTCCATTTCATTAATGATATCATCCAAGGATTCCTCATCCAACAATATTTCTTGGTCCCTACTTATTTTTTCAGTAGATAATGTGTAGGCCTATGAGTTTTTTTCCATGGTCGTGTGTAGGAAGGGGAGTTAAATTGACCACAACATGGTTAATTCTTCTATCATTAAGGAAACTTATATGAATATTAAATTTATAATTGATACCATGATGCTTTGTCATTCTTCTTACATATACTAAATCCTCACAATCATATGGACCTTCAAGGAAGAACGCTACAATTTTATGAGACACACTGGAAGTTTTTTGTTGGGAGTGACCCCAAAGACTCATGTTGATTAGGATTCCAATAGAGAAAAGATCATGCTCTAATATTATCTTATTCGCAATTCTTATTCTAGCATTGGAAGACTCCAAGAAACTATATACTCTTTTTATCCGGAGAAGGAAAGGATAATCATTACAACCTTCTTTCGCTCGTGAAATGTTGCAGATATCTTCATGCATGTCTTGAAATGTAGATATGTCAATCATGCATCTCACCGCTACCTTTCTCAATTTCTCATATTTATTAAAATTTATTATTATCTTGTCTTTATGTTACTTATTTTTTTCTAGAAAGGTTGTCCATTTTTATTTCCTTGTAAACCAATATGAGGTATGAGGACCTTTGTGAGAACTCCACTAGGTGCATGATATAAATGTGCATGGCATACTTTCTAACTTATATTGAAGCTTCCATTAAGTTGATGATGGTGTAGATGTTACAACTACCATGCACACATTTTAGAATCTTGAGCTCATCCTTTATTTTGCCTCTTTGTATTTTCTAGTGCTTGTATGGGACTTGCTTCCTTGTTTTCTTGTATATGGCCATTACAAGTGGGGTAGTGATGAATGTTTTTAATAGAGCCATCATAACCATAAGAGAAAACACTTCATCATTCAATATCTTAGAATCACACTAAGTAAGGTAAGAAGGAATTTAAATCAAATTTAATTCCTTATGGAATATAAATCATGTAACAAGCTTTAATCATGTCTCTGTAGACACTAAATAACATACTTGGGTAAATTTCTAGGTCCTAATAACATACTACTATTCATATGATTCCTAAGCGAGAAAACTAATAATTGACATCTATCTTTGGCCTCTTTTATACCTCTATGGTTTTCTATTTACTCTTACACACCCCACATTCCATCTGATCTTCATTGTTTTATCTTTATTAAATTTCAACAACAATTCCCAGCCAAGACGCCAGCGCCTAGGTTCCCTAATCCCCTCTAGGTGCCTTTGACGTCTTTGTATCTTTCTTGCCTCTTTTGGGCCTCTTTTATATTTTAGGCATCTTTTTTTTCTAATGGGTCAGCCTTTTAGTTGTCAATTAAAAATATAAACAAGGGGATCATATAAATAGAAAGATATGTGAAAATAATAAACAACCAAGCTCTAAGTATCTATTATCATCACCTAAGGTTGCATCCAAAGGCATTCTAAGAGCATCAAGGCATCCATCTAGCACTCACTCAAGGGACAAGGGACATCATTTTTTTGCAAACACGTATAGGAGTGGAAGTTTATTTTGTCATACACATATCTATCTACATTGGTACATCTAGCTATTGCTCACTATCAAGTACATCTTGCACAAGAGCTTCCTAGGGCACAATTTCTATATACATGCATAATAACTACATGTATTATGAGATGTAGTGCAACACTCGATCATAAGTTCACTCTCACTGGGTGACCACAGAGGTCATCCCAACTCCCCATTTGTAATTTTTTTAAATGATTTGATATGTTTTGGGGTTTTGTACGATATTATTTATTTTGCAGGTGAGTTACATGCAAATTCTATGGACATAGTGCGACATATAGGAAACTAATAGCAAAGGTTAGTGACCACCTTGTGACACGAAAAAAACTAGATTCTAAGCATTTACACAGTCATAGGAACCTAACAGAGGTCTTTGATACCCAAACACCCTCACCCCAGTCCAAGCACCCTATTCCTAGCTCATCCGGTATTTTCAATATTTTATGTGTCCGATTGCGATAGTCTGCTCCTCATGTTCACCATTTTTCTAGTCCAACATACTTTGGGATTAAGTGAATTTCAGATAATTCTTTTATCCTCTCTCTTGCACCTAGGGTTTCAATTTTCATTAGCTTATTGATTGTGTCAAATTGATCTTATAGTGTTTATTTATTCATATCTCGACTCTAAAATATATAGGGTTTAGCATGAATTCTATATTTGTTAAATCATTTGGTAAACCCATCCACTTAACCCCTACCTTCGAGAATGTATCAAAATTTATTTTATTTTAGAGTCATGGATCAATATTCTTATCCTTATTTCACCCCAACTAATGTTTCTGGCATGGTTACTATTGTTGTTAATTTTACGCAAGTTTGTACTCAACATCATCCTCACTTTATTGCGCCTAGGTTTGATCCAACTATCAATGTAGTCACCAATCTTTGTACCGTTCTCTCCTACAGCTCCACCCGTTTTTGTCCCGCCACCTATCACTTTTGAAGCTCCTACCACCACTTCTAAGGGTTATGACATCATAGAACAAATTAAGAATACACCGGCTAAAATATCTCTTTACGAATTATTTGTGCAATGTAACTAATTTTCCTCATACATTAGTGGTCGCTCTTCACTCTATCCATATTGAAAGCAATAATTCATCGGTGGCCTTTACACATCTCATTTAGTCTCTCAAAAATATACCACATGTTATATCCTTTAGTGATGAGGACATATCGCCATTTGTTGTTGATAATCCATGTGCGCCTTTTCTTATCACTGCTATCATTAGCACCATTTGATCAAGCATGTACTCATTGAAAATGGATATACCATTAATCTATGTGCTCACTCCCTTTTAAGGTAAATTTTCATTACTAATAACTAATTACTAAGAATTCCACTCTCATTCACGGTTATGACTCCACTACTCACACATGCCTAGGCACTATCACGTTACCTATATAATTCAGGCCTAAGATTGTTCCTACAATATTCTTCATTATCGATGCCTCATTTCAGTTTAATCTCTCACTTTGTGTAGACCCTAGATTCACGTAATGCATGTTGTCCCATCTATTGTTCATCATTGCATTAAATTATTACATGATGATTATGAACATACCATTACTACCGACCTTGAACCCATTCAAGGCGCCCGATCCTATTTCCACTTTTTGGGAACTTTCTAAATTGTTTGGACATTTCATATTTCTTATTTTTATCCTTTTCGTGGTTAATTACAAAATTAGAACAAGAGAACCATATAAATATAAATTTATGTGACCATAATGAGGGACCAAGCACTAGTCACTACTATCATCACCTAAGGTTGCATCCATCAAAGGATCCATTTAAATCCATCTATCTCCATCACAAGGCACAAGGTTGGTTCATCTACATCCAACAAGCATAGAAAGGAAGTTTTTTCTATTCCATTTACCATTCTATTACATTTTCTACACATAGTTGTTGCTCCCTAATTTCACAAAGTGTGACTGACACAAGAACACCTAAGGCATGGTTGCACACACTTACACATAGAACTACATCGGGTCTGAGATGTAGTGCAACACTTAGTAAGTCCACCATTGTGGCAGCTGAGGTCAGTTCGACCCTTTCATTTGCATTTTTATTTTTAGGGTTTGATGCTTGTCTTGGGGTTTTGTAGGTCTTATCTTCATCATTGATTGGTAGTGAAATTCAACACATTTCAAAGAAATTGGTGTGATGGGGAGCAAAGGTTTGAGATAATATAAGCGACTTTGCAAATTTGGGTTTTGTACATCCTATGCAGACCAAAACCCCAGAACTCAGACTAGGAAGCCACCCATATTTCTCGGATCTGCACTTTTCTAAACCTCGGAATATTCATTTCCTTCTCCTATTTCTCTAGCCATCCTACGTGACATGGTACAACAATCTCGTTGAATCACTAAGCTCCTTCCAACCCTTCTTTGCATATTAGGGTTTTCATTTCTACTTCCTTAGTTGTTTGGGTCACTTTCTATATTTATTTACTACTTTTATTTACTGTTATTTATTGTTGTTCCTAGTTAGATTAACTACCATTATTCCACATTTTAGTTAGTCATTTTGGTGAACCTAAACCTAAAATACTCCTTTCTCTGGTGGCCTTTTCTTCACATGCCCATCACTCATAGTGGTCATTTTGGGTCTTTTCAACATTGTGAGCTTCTTGCATTCACTCCTAGGTTTTTCAAACCAATGGCTGATATCCCTACTTTTGTAGCTACTACTGACAATCCTTTGTATAATTCACACAATGTCCCTCTCCACAAAATAGAAGCGTTTGATAGTGAGAAATCTTACGAAAAAGACACTAATGATTGCAAGATCAACTCAACACTATTACTGACTTTCAACAAGCTTTGCATGAAAATCCTACTCATATCCCTCATGTCTTGCATGCTTTAATCACTACTAAGAAAACTTGTGAAGCTCCCACCACGGTGCCTGCTCATTCTTTGGCTCCCATGGTCTCCACTCCACCCACTTATATTTCTACTCCTATTCTTACAACTACCGCTCCCATCACTCACCCTAGCACACCTAATATGCATCTTGGTTCTTCCTCGAACACTCCTGATTTAACATCTTTATATCAAGATTTGTAAAATCAAATTCACCAGCTCCAATTCACTACTTCTCATGTATCCCCATCTTTAGACTCTACTTCATTGTTGCATACCCCTTTCGCACCAGCTATATCTGCCTATCCATTGCCACCTAACTTCATCTCTCCCAAATTACCCATTTTTAAAGGCCATGGTGACCCACAAGAGCATCTCCGAGCTTTCCATGTAGCATGTCTCGATTTGTGTGCAGATGATCACACTATACTCGCTAAGCTTTTCCCTCATAGTTTGCAAGATTATGCGATGTGTTGGTTTTACGACCTCCATGTTCATTCAGTAGTCTCTTTCATGCATTTGGTTGATACTTTCCTTACTCACTTTTCTATTAACATTGGATCTAAGATATCCTATGCTCAACTTGCACAACTTAAACAAGGGTATAACGAACACTGTCATATTATGTCTTGTGTTATAAAAATAACTTAGCTAAGATGTCTAATATCCTTGTGGATGTCAAACTCCAAGATTTGTTCATTCAAAGTCTCTTGCCACCTCTCTAGGAGAGTGTTCTTTTGAGACCTCTCCTTTGTTTGATCAACTTTTTCATACTCTTAAGCTTCGTGAAACCAAGCTCTTAGCTATAGGAAAGCTTAAGTATCATGAGAAAGCATCATCATCTACATGATTTCAAGGTAAGTCACCATTCAATCCATCTACAACTAAATCCTCCGATACAAAGGTTACCGTCAACACAATCTCTACCACTAAGGAACTACAATCACAACCATTTAGGCGTAGCTTCTCTAGGTTTAGCATCCCTCCGTGAATTTTGTTACCACAATTAGTTGATAGTAACCTTATTACATTACCTTCCCCTCTAGAAGTTGATCCATCTCGACCAAAAGGGTGTCACTTCGATGAAAATTCCCATTGCAACTATCATCAATGTGTAGGACATTCCACCGATCATTTCTTTCGACTACGATTGCTCATCCAAGGTTTAATTGACAAGGTTCAAATTGAGCTTCCAGAATCTACACAATCTCCACCTATCAATGAGAATTATAAGCTCAAAATATTTAATAACCCTCTACCCAAGCATGACACAAAGGCAACTGACTCATTAGATAATCATGTATATCACACGGTGCCTTCTCCTACATCAAGGGCTCTTGATTTATTAGTTACACATACTGACACTTTTCCACCAATCATTTCCTTCTCTAACCATGATTATCATGTGAATTTCACATCTAATAACTTACATATTAAGGCATCTGTTGATTCGGTCCCTATCAATAACACTAAGGTTGACCCATCATGGCCCATTAGTGCATGTTCCATTCCACTCCTTAAGGCTATCGGGTATCCTCTATCACAAATTGAATACCCTATGAACAAACCCTTTGGTGTCATCCAACTACATGTTATGGTTGGTCCTCTTACTATGTTTGTGTCTTTCCTTGTTGGAAACATAGTTAATGGGTGTGACATGCTTCTTGGTCTCAATTAGATTTGGCAGTCTTAATCTATTATCTCTACGAATCATTTGCAACTTAAATTCATCCATAATAATCAAGTTATTTCTATTGATGGTGTCCCTCCATCTACTCCATGGTCATCATCTCCTCACACATCAATTAACACACCACCTACATCATCTAATATCACACTCTATGTTAGTCAAAATGCAATCTACTCCTAATTAACCTACTCATGCATTTTCTACATGACCTGCTGCTCTTCTAGTCCTACACATAGGAATAGATTCATTCCTAGGATAGTTCTAATGCATCTCAACATAGATCACCACCTCGATTTATTCTGCGTGAGGTGTCCATCACCTTCTCACTTGGAATCACATAGATCTTCATCATCGACACATTTTTCTCTATCATGGTCTTCATCATATATTCACCCATCATATGCACATAGACTTCATTCACCAACGTAGCATATGTCTCATATACCACCACTATTAGAGTAGGGTCATACACCTTTGGCACCACATGCATCAAACAGAGGACCTTTGTCCTTCACTATCATCGAGATAGTTCATTCATTCACACACACTTGGGGAGCATATCATCGACACACCCCCACCCTAGTAGCATCGTCCATCAAAACATAACATACACATATTGCATCCTCATTGCATTCTCATCACACTTATATCAAGTATCATCATTAACCGATGACACACTCTTGTGCTTCGGTTCTTACTTGACTATTGAGGGATACATACTACACATGAGCCCCGACACCGCATAATAGGTACTACACATTGCGTCTCTTCACACATCTTGCATCACAAATCTTACATATTTTATTCTATATTTTATATTTAGTCTACATAATTTTGACATTTCCACATTTACAAATCATTCATATACTACATGTTATACCACTATTCACCACACATATATACCACACTACTATTATCTACGAGTCAAACATTACATACTACTCCTCCTAAATTATGCACACTATCACACTTTTAGGTTATCCACAAATCTTGCATTACATTCTATACATTGTATATTTACACATTACATAATCATAAAGTGGTCGCTTATTCTCATCACACATCTACGCGATGCACTCACTACCCTATGACGCACTTTAGTTCCTCGGTCCATACTTGACTGTCAAGGGTTTACAAATCAAATGGAACTTATCATTATTACACATTCATCATTCGACCTTCTATCATGTGAAAGTACTAGGCTAGTGACATACACTATAGGCTAAATGGTCACCTAGTCCTTCATCTTGTAGTGATATGCACTTTAGGCTACATCACCACTCCATCTATTCATCTCATTGTGATATACACTTTACGCTACATCATCATCACACATTCATTTTTAGGTCGCATATTATCATCACAACACATTAGAGATAACACACACTATTCGACCATTTCTTGATGACGCACTCTCATTTACGGTTCATTCTTAACTGCTAAGGGGGAAACCAAATGACCCTCACGCATAAAATTTCATTCACTGGGGAGCAAGTGGCTCTTATCATCCATATTGCATTCCATTCCATCCATCCACAACATATTGCATATCTTGGTTACTTTTACTCTTGTTTGCATTTGCTTGTATATGGTCACTTTATTACACATGCTAGTTAGATCTCTTATATGTCATTTATCTATACCATACACACATGTTTGTTCATGCCTTTTCTCATTTTTGCTCACATATATAGGCATTTTGCATGCGGTATGGATGCTTACCTTTTACCCATCCTACATTAGAAAATAAGGGAATCCAAATTTGTCTTTACATGTGTTATTGTTTCATTTTGTACTTAACACTTTACATTACTCACTTATACACACTTTTGACATATGAGTTATTTTTTTTAACATGTTAACGGGTGCTTCATGTGTAACATTTATGCTGCAGGATTATTTTCTTCCATGGTTATCTATTGTTTGTACTTAATTTTTTTGTTTGCCATTGTATGTGGGCATTGCCTTTTTTTTGGTGTGCACGTTTTCTTTTTGTATGCATCCATGATGGCCTTACATGTATTGCGACATCATGAGTGATGTCCCATGTTGTCATCCCACTTTGTAAGGCTTACTTTGTCTTTTTGCATGTTTTACTATCTTTTTGGTAGCTTATACACTATTTGTGTAGCTTACACATTGTCTTCTCCATGTATATACTAACAGTTGTTTTGGTTAGCCTCTTGTTTTTGTGCACCTTCATTTCTACCAAGTGATTTTGTTTACCCCTACGAGAGAAAAGTTACAGAATTCATGTGGTTGATCCTCTTTTGGGGCTACATTCTCCTATTAGTGATGTCGCATGCGCCCCTAAAGAGGGGGCATAATTTGGGGTTTTACATACTACACAAAGTGCTTCTACACCAATTTAGTTCATCAATTTCCACCCTTGGCATTGTGGGTTATATAGTGAGTGGGTTCAGACTAGTCTATGAACCCCATATATAATGGATTTTACAGGACATGGTTGTCCTTAGCATTCTAGGGAGTAGTTATAGGTTGGAGGATACAACATAATTCCTCCCTATAATTCTTTGGCCTATGGCGTCATATCACCCATAAAACCTAGGACATGATATTCTCTTCTACACCCTTTCTCTCATCACGGATCAGGTGCACATGTTCCATTTTTCATTTACGTATTTTACATTTACTTACTTTTCCATATATACATGTGTCTTTTACATGTGTTTTTACATATATACATGCATATTTGACTTCTTGATCGTCTTCTCCTTGTAGGTCCGTATGTATGATAAAAAATAAGTCATCAACAACTACAACAATAGGGGAAATAACATTACATTTTGTGGCAGGACACAACATAATAACCATGTAGGTACATCACACACATCAGCGATTACACATGCATTTCCTCCCTAGGTTCATTTTATAGCCTAAATTTTGCACCCCCTAGATTGTCGGTTGTGAGAATGGGGCATCTAGTGCATTTGGGTAAAATGGGTACCACCATGCAAGCTATGGTACTTGCAGCTTGAGGTGAACTTCCCGAGAGATCTAGATTCTCCTTCCTAATCCTAGAACTAACACTACTCCTACTGGAGGGAAACAAATTAACTAGGGATAAACTATTGCTTCAAAAGGGATAGGGTAAGAAAGGTTGCATGAAATGAAAATAAACCTACACTGAGAGTGGTGATACACTAGAAGAAGGGGTTTCTAGATAACTTGATGCCTAAAGACAGAGGAAGGTGAGCTTGGAGAGGATGGACATACATCATAGACCAAGATAATACACACAACACATTGTCTTTAGTTAAGCATAAAAAAATCTAAACATGCAATAATAACAAGATATGCATAGTCACCTACAAACATGGAGAAAGGAAAGAAAATACAACAAAACTGATGGAAGGGCAGAGAAATAGTCACAACACATCAATTTAATTGCTCCAAAATATGCAAAATGCACCATTAAAAGAGAGAGGGAAGATCCATCATTTCATAGCTTTAAAATGGGATTCTTGAATATCCAAAACATTATTATAAAAAAGAAGAAGGTAGGGAAACACCAAAAAGTCCAAGCTTTACAAAATATTCTCTCCTTACAATTTATAGAATTTAGGAGAAGAGAGAGAGTGATAACCCTGAATACATGCTCCCATTTTCAAAAAATGTAATTACTAATGTGGATGTATCAAGAGTGACTTACAAATCCCATTCCATCTTGTACTCTTGCTTGTGGGAGAATAGATTGGCCTCCATACCTCATCAATGGTGGTGGTTGGTCAGATTTGTAATTTTGCAATGAAGTGCAGAATAAATAATATAATTTTTCTCCACTTTCTCTTCACCAAATTTTAAATTTGAATATTCTGGTGTGTAGAGAGCTCTAATACCTTTCTAAAAATTCCAAGAACACACCAAGTGAAGCTTCGAGAGGAAAGTTATGGTCGTTTGAAGTTCAAGATTTCTCCTTACTTGCAAGAATCCGACCCCCATTACTATCTTTGCCATAACACTTTTCCAACTGCTTTACTTTTCTTATTTTTAGAAAATTAAAGTATTTCATGTTCACCACATGACTCTACTACTCATTTCCTCTCATTGCATTGATTTGAGGCTGTTTTTATCGCCTCTTGCATCGTTATTCTTCATTTGCTTTACTTTACCTTTTTTGTGAAGTAAAACAACTTGCTTTCACCGGTTGACTCTACTAGCTCATTACGCATCGATTCGACCCTACTTTACTTGTCATGTGTTGAATTCATCTCTCATTACTTGTCAAGTTGAAGCCCTTCTATTCACCGCAACACTCACCTCGTTATAACGGTGATTGGGCGTGCAACATAGGAAACACAATTTTTGACCACTTTACACTCATAAAATCTAAAATTTTAAGATGTTGGTGTGTAGAGGGTTCGAGACCTTTCCAAAATTCTAAGAACACGCGTAAAACGGAGCTCGAGTGGAAATTTATGGTCGTTATAAGTTTTACAATTTTTTCATTTCATTGCATCGATTTCACCCCCCACCGTTCTTTGCTTCACATTGTAGCTTTCTCAACATGCTTTATTTTCTTTCTTTTGGAGAAGTATAGTAAAAAAATCCCCATTACTTAACTTTTCATTTTTAAGTAAATTAGTTTGTTTTTTTCCATTACTTTACTTTTCATTTTTAAGTAAAGTAGTTTGCTTTTTCCCCATTACTTTACTTTTCATTTTTTAAGTAAAGTAGTTTGTTTTTTCCCCATTACTTTACTTTTCATTTTTTAAGTAAAGTAGTTTGTCTTTTCCCCATTACTTTACTTTTCATTTTTTAGACCTACATTGATTTAGACCCTTACTATTGCTTTTAATACTGTGTTGATTTGGACCCACTTGGTGCTTTTGTAGACTGCGTTGATTTGGATCCTTACTTTGTTGCATTTAAGTAAAGTAGTTTCAATTTGCTTTCGCAATGAATGGGAAAGCATTAATAGGGCATAACTTTTGAGCAAATCCTCCATTTTTTGAGATATTAGACTTTCTAGAAATCTCTCAACCTCCTCTTCACATTAAAATCATGAAAATATGGTTTTTATGGGGTTAAGTGGGAGAAAATTAGAAAAAAACCTCCAATCATAAGGAATTAGATAAATTTGCAATAAAGTGCCTCCAAGCAAGTTTTACCATTTTTAACCATTTTTGTAATTCCTCGGCTGAGTGCTAGACACGTGAAGCCTAAGGAGAAGATGTGAAGTTTTTGAAATAATTCCAAGTGCCCAAGACCATGAAAGTTACTTGTTTTCTTTAGATTCATCCGTTAAATCTCTATCAGTTGCCCAAGTCTATTTTTCTCAAGTTGTCCATTTTACCATGGGGGTAAAAATGGATAAAAGTTCACTCACATCACTTTTATTTGCACTTTTACATCTTTAGTTTCCATGTTCCATCATCTTTTTGTCACTCCATGCTTTTTCTAGTCCTTTAGCATGTTTTACATCACTCTACATGGATTATCGGTATGCATCTTTATCTACTTTATGTTACCGAGCTTTCCGCTCACCAACATAAAGTGGGGCAAATGTAGTCACATAATCACGTACTTTATACATTATTTAGTCTCGATTTCATACTAATATTCATATGGTTTTTAGTGAAGAAAATATTAATTGGCCCCCATCTTTTGGCCATTTTACTTTTCTTTTTTTTCGTCACTACCAACCTCTCGCATCTACTCACCCGATCAGTTATGCCATTTAGTGTAGTTTTATCTATGACTGGGTGCCCAAGCTATTACTAGGCACCGACAGTGCCTTGGTCCCGATTGCGCAATGCCCTGGTCCTCTTTCCCCTTTTAGGCACTTTCTAGCCATTTAGACAATTCATATTTCTTTTGGTTGGCATTTTCGGGGTTAATTACGAAATTAGAACAAGAGAACCATATAAATATAAAGTTATGTGACCATAATGAGGGACCAAGCACTAGTCACTACTATCATCACCTAAGGTTTCATCCATCAAAGGCTCCATTTGCATCCATCTAGCTCCATCACAAGGCACAAGGCTAGTTCATTTGCTCACACAAGCATATGAGGGAAGTTTATTCTATTCCATCCACCATTCTATTACATTTTCTACACATAGTTATTGATCACTACTTTACAAAGTGTGACTAGCATAAGAGTACCTAAGGTATGATTACACACACTTTCACATAGAACTACATCAGGTCTAAGTTGTAGTACAAGGCTCGATTAGTAAGTCCACCATTGTGGCATTTGAGGTCATCCTGAACCCTTCATTTACATTTTTATTTTTAGGTTTTGATGCTTGTCTTGGGGTTTTGTAGGTCTTATCTTCATCATTGATTGGTAGTGACATTCAACTAGTTCAAAGACATTGGTGTGATAGGGGGCAAAGGTTTTAGATAATATAGGGACTCTACAAATTTGGGTTTTGGACATCCTACATAGACCAAGGCACCCAAAACTCAAACTAGGGTGCCCACATGCGCCTTGATCCTCTCCCAGTGCCCAGTCCACCCAAATTTCTCGAGATCTGCACTTTTTGAACCTCGGAATAGTCATTTCCTTCTCTTGTTTCTCCATCCATCTCGTGACACAATACAACAAGCTCGTCGAATCAGCTAAGCTCCTTGAGCCCTTCTTTGTGGGTTTTCATTTCTACTTCCTTAGTTTCTTGGGTCATTTTCTATATTTATTTACTTCTTTTATTTATTGTTATTTGTTGTTGATCCTAGTTAGATTAACTACCATTATTCCACACTTTTAGTTAGTCAATGAGGAACCTACATTTGCGCTTCCTCCTTTCATCTATACTCTTTTCATGAATAATTCTTATTGGCCACACATTCCATTCAATCCTACTTTCTCTAATACTATTTGCACATATGATGGCTTGGCTCAGCTAGGATTCACACTAGATGATCTCCTCCCTCCATCTCATTCTCCTCATCTATATCATGGATATGTTCACATTACTACTGCTTATGGCCTCCGCATCTTCCATCTATCGGTATTTTTGTACACACTCCTCGCATTTCTCCACTTACTCTTGGGTAATCTTGGCTTGACTACATTGGTGGTGATGGGTCGTTGTGACTTCCAATCATTTAATCAACTTATTCAAATGTTGATGTCATTATAGACAGGGTTGTGTTCAAGGTTGTATGCAGAGAAGTTGATATGTAACTCAGTATTATGGTGGTTCTCTTTTTGGGGGTTTGTTTAGTGTCGGTTTTATTGTCTACACTACTTAACTACAGAAAGCAGGTAAAGGATATAAACTATTGAATGTCAAATCTTCTAATCTATGGAGAAAAAGTATATGAACTACATATATTTCTACTAAAACAAAGTTGCTGAAATGAAATGCTTGTTAAAGGAAATGTTTGCTTGAAATAAAATACTTGCTTAAATCAAATGACAATAAAGGGAATGTGTTGAAACAAAGAAATACAAGATTTCATTCAGATAATCATCAAACCAAGATACTTAAACTGAAACTAATCAAGTATAAATATCTTGCATGAAATACCAATCCTCAATCTCCTCAGTCGAGTGGGCCCTTTCTCTACTTCAGATTGAGGCTCTCAACAAAAATGTATACTCAAAATAGCATGTATTATATTGATCAAAATAAGTTCATCACATACTCCAAAGTGCAATTTAAAATAACTTATTCGTTAACTATTTTAATATTGGTAAAAACTAAGTAAATAATGATTAAAAGAGGTGTCTTATAGACACAGTTGATTACAACACATGCCACAAATATAGGAAACAGATTAACCGATAACAATTTCATAAAAGTTCCATGGCACCCTATAATTCTACTAGAAATAGGGCCCCTCGTTTATAGTTGATTATGGGTCAATCCTCCAAAATGACGTAGTGAGGCATTGTGTACTCGGTCTCCTTGAATGTAACTGCTCAAAATGGTAGAAAATGCACCTAACCAGCCTGCATATGTCACCAAATCACTCTACAAAGTAGTTAGTGAAAGTTCCATGGGTCATTAGTTCGCATAAGACAAAATAAGGGGAAATGCATCACTTTCTACTTTAGATATAACTATTTAGAACATTCTCATGCATAAATTAATGTTTTGGAGTAAAATTTAAAGTTATATAGATGTTATGATGAGTTGATTTATGGACTCATCATCTCCCCGCACTTTACCTTTTGCAAGTCCTTGTGCAAACTATCTCTAACCTGATCTCTACCCAAGTTGTTGTGTCATGTCATACTCTTCAAACTGATCTACATACTACTTCCTTGTGCCTTTACATCCTTGGGTTTCCAACGTAACTTCAGCCCATGCCTTAAAGCTCTCATGTGATTGGGAGCCTTTGTTTTCCAAGTGGTCATCGAACTAACAACCAGAGCAGGACTTACCTACATACCAACCCATTCTCTACTATACTCATTGTTCCCTTTCTCTACTAATTGCCAAATAATTTCCATAAGTGCATCCCCCCTTTGCATACTCCAGCTAAGATTCTAAGGAGAGATAACTTCTCTTCGTTTCAATGGAAAATTCGAGTGTCCCATCTCTTATCACAGGACTATCATAGCCTTGCCAAAGTTTTGGTGACAATAAGTTTCAAATTCTTGGACACATTTGGCCAAGATCTCATATGTGTTTCTACCAATTCCAGCAAATCTGATAATAAAGAGATCTAAAATATTTTTTCATAGAAACATCATTATGGTGTTGAGGCTGAATGTAAAAACCAACAGTTTTGGCCTACTGAGTAAAGAGATCAGTTTGTTCTTCCCACATAATCTGATTCCTTACCAATGATTGAAAGGATTTCAACTGAAACTCTCCCACTGATAGATTTATAAAGAAATCAGGAACATTTGAAACCAACATGTTATGGAGATAAAATTCACATAATAAGTTTTGAATTTATGGAGTACAACCTTGATAAATTTGTAAGAATGTTTTTCCATCAGGAGCCTCATAATTCTCTTCACAACAAATTCTATGTAACTGCCATGAATAAATTGTTCTTAAAGAAATAAACTATAAACCGAAGATGGTTTTCTGCAAGTAATAAGTTTACAAGCCAAAGGATAGACAGACTCAACAATTGTTTCCAATTTTCTCTTTGCATTAGAACTTGACTCAACCTCTTCTTTAAGTTTTCTATTTTCTCCTACCAAATCTTTATTTCTAAGAGATAATTGGGAACAATGAGAGGAAAAATCATCCCATGCTTTCAAACCAATTTTTATGTCTCTTTAAACTATAAATTTTCATTCTCAAAGAAGCTATTTCTTTATCTTTTTCTACACTCTTTTGTACAAACTCATTTTAAAGAGACAAATGAGTTGTTTCCATACCTTTTAGTTGTTCTTTTAGAGCGGAAATTTCATCTTGGTGTTGCCTCAAAATTCATCTGTGATTCCCCTTGATTAACCTCTTGTGTAACAATTTTTGTAGCTTCTGTTTGGATTGCAAGTGTAGGCATACTTTCTGGAGCTTCCAAAGGAGTTTTCGGTTCTAAGCGGCATGGCTCTATTCTTCAATAACTTCCGAAGAAAACTTGAAATCTCATGACTATTTTCCTAGGGTAGAGGAAGTACAACTTACAACAAACTCTTCCAAAATATGGGTTGCACCTTCATCAGACAATGTATCTTTGAGAAACTTCATCTTTCCTTGTGGGGCCAGACCTTCTTTTTCTCAACGAACTCTAAGAAAGGGTTGACATGATAGTATTTTTCTTTAAATCTCAAGGTTTAGAGGGATTCTCATCTTTATTTTTAGAGCCTTCTATAAACACATGGGTAGGATGAGGAACAAATTGAAGCTTAGGTTACGATTTGTGGGAAATTTGGTTCGGTGAAATTTGGCATAAGAGCCCTGCACGACCTTCTTCTACTTGGAAATCTCCACTAAATTATCCTTTTCTATTTTTCTCTTGGGTTTTCTAGAGGCTGGTGTGCACGAATTTAAGCTGAATAATCCTTGGGTTCTTAATTATAGCTTCATGACCAACCCTACTCTTATGTTTATGTCCCACCTTTATGACAACATTCGCGAGGTATTCAGGAAGATTTTCCTTAAGCTCAGGATTTTCCTACCTTTCTTCAAATGGGTTAAAATATTCGATGTATCATTCCCTAATAATGATAGTTTCCCATCACAAATGAAATACCGGTTTACCCAAGAAGAAACCTCCCTCCAATGGCCTAGAAATTTCTCCCTCTTAATACCCTTCCGAATTCTACTGAGGATTAATGATTATTTAAGCCAAAAATATGGAATACCGAGAGATTGTTCTAACAATTTGGATATCTACTTCAATTCTTTTCCCTCCTATTCTAGAAAAAGTTACTTTAAAATTTGATAGAAATCATTCAATTAAATCCTCGTCAAAACCCTCAAATTTTTGAATAAAATCCAACCAACTTACATCATAGAAGACCTGAGAGATAATGGCATTCCGTAGAAGCGGCTCTCTGATTCTAGATCAAACTTCTTCTTCTTCCCCACATCACGGACTATTTTTGCAATGAGAAATGAAAAAGGCGGTGAGGGAGTATTTTGGAACAATGGAAATGTTTTCGTTAGAGGGACATAATAGTTGTATGTAATTTCAGTATCTTAAATTTTAACTACTCGTGAGTTTATAATGGCATCAAGTTGACATAAAATGGTGGCAAAAGGACAAATGGGACTGTTTGAAGTGGCAATATTTTAATTCATTTGCATGGTTCCCATACTTCCATCCTTATCACTCATGTTGCATGTCATTCCTCAAAAAGAGTGACAACATGCCTTTACTCATCATCATTACCCCTTATCTCTCTAATTACTCCATTAGATTTGGTTTTATGGTTTTAATAAATGCATTGGGAAGTTTAAACATAGTTAATATCCATAACAAAAAGTAAGTACATGTCACCTTACCAGCTCAACATCCTTTTGACCGTTGGCGCTCCACCTCCTACATTTGAAAAGTGATCATGATTAATACACATATAACCTTTATTTGCATGTATAAAGGAAAACACATTTTTGTATTTTTTAGATATAAGGGGAAGAGGATGATAATCAAAACTATGGTTTTCTTATGTTATTTGAAAATTTCTAACAAACTACTCATGGATGGAAGATTTGAAATCTTCCACTGAATTGAATTCTTGCACAGGTGAATGTCCTTAGTGAAGGTTTCTTTATCCGAGGTCGTTGATACAACCTCAGTCTATGGCCATTCACTAATAAAGTTCTTCTATCACCATTAATTGGAAATAGTCTCACAGATCCATTATCATATATATTTTCAATTTGGTATGGTCATAGCCATCTTGTTCTCAATTTCCTTTTAATTGTTGGTATTTTGAGTCAAATAGCAAGGCCCAGTCTCCTTCTTTGAATATCTTGGTCTTGATATGAGATTCATGTCAAACCTTCCTCTGATGTTGAAGGATCTCAGATTGTTGTTGTGCCTCCATCTACATCTCATCTAGTTCATTCAATTGCATCACTCTATCTTATTGAGCTTCATCTAAATCAATTCTCGTCTTTAGTGTTTTCCTCCGGGTTTGTAATTAAAATTATATTGGAAGCAATGACTTATTTCTATATCTTTGTTCATATGGGGAGAAACCAGTGGTGGTTTTCCAGGTTTTGTTGTATGCCTAGACTACTTCAGGAATTCTTGGCACCTAATTATTTCTATTTGCATTGACAACCTTAGTTAAGATGTTTTCCAGTTCTCTATTGGTGACTTCCACCTACCCATTGGATTGGGGGTGGTATGGTGATGATTTCCTATGCTTGATCTAGTAAATTTTCAAAAAGGCCTCAATCATGTTGGACATGAACTGAGGTCCTTGATCAGATACTATAGCTCTAGGAGCTCCAAACCTTAGCATGATCTTATCATACAAAAATTCAGCTACATCATCCTCATTGGTAAATGCTATTGCTTGAACCTCAACCTATTTTTGACATAGTCGATGCACACCAATAGGTACTCTTTTCCATAAGATGGGGATCTATAGGTCCAACGAAATCAATCCCCCATTTCTCAAATGGCCTTAAGACTAGCTGAGGATTGAGGGGCATTTTAGAAGACAAAGTAGGCTTCCCCATTCTTTGACATGCATCACATTGTCATACATATTTCTTGTGACTCTTTGTGGAGAGAGGGCCAGTAGTACCCAACTCTAAGGACCTTATGAATTTTCCTCTTTACTGAGTAGTGCCCTCCTCTAGGTTCATCATGGCATCTTCTCGAACACACCTGCGAAGAATCATGTCAGGAAAACATTTAAACAAAATTCCATTGTAGAACTTATATGTAGTATTGTTTTCGACTAATCGTTGTCATTCTTTCTTGGTAAAGTAAGTTAGAAACTTCCTATAGTTAGATAAATGGAAATATCAACAAACCATGGAGGGTGTGTTGATATTGCAAACAAGTGCTCATCACGGGAAGTGATCTTGAACTACCTCACCTTCTCCTGAAACATTCAATCTCGAAAGGAGGTCAGCGAAAACATTAGCCTTTCTAGGCTTAACAATAATGGTTAAGTTAAATTCTTACAAAAGAAACAACCACCTGATAATTCTTCCCCCTACTACTGGTTTGTTCATTAAGTATCTTATGGTTGAATGGTTTGTATATGCAAAAATCTTAAAGCTAGTAATATAGTGTCTTGAATTTGTTTAGAGAGTAAACAACAACTAGAAATTCCTTTTCAATAATGGTGTAGTTTCTCTTTGTAGGATTTAGGTTTTTGTTGATGAAATAGATGGCATACATTTGGTCTTCTTCATATTTTTTTCCAAGAACAAATCTCATTGTCGTTTTGGAAGCATCAGTGTGAATATGAAAAGGTTGACCCCAATTGGGTCCTCTAAGACAAGGGCAGTGGTCAATTTCTCCTTTATAAATTCAAAATCTTGTTGACATTGAGGATTCCATTCAAAAACATAGTATTTTTCTAGTAGAGAGAACATTGGTGCAGCAATCTTACTAAAATATTTTATAAACTATCTGTAATAACCTACATGTCCAAGGAAAATTTTGATGTCTATATGATTTGTTGGTGTGGGAAACTTAGTAATGACTTATATCTTTTTAGGATCAACTTGGATACCCTTAACATAGATATGGATCCCTTGGGGATGTAAAAACTCATATATCTATTTCTGCTAATTCCAACCATGTAGATATGGATCCCTTGGGGATGTGCAAAAACCACTCTAACTCCTGTCCTCCTAAACTCCGTGGGAAGAGGCAAATAAGATAGTTATCGTTATATGCAACCTCTTGACTTGCCATATAAAAATATTTGATATGGTCACAAGGATAGCCTTTTACCTTATACTCGTCAAATTTTTAACAATAAAAGTTTTGTGGGAAAGGTACTTGAAACATGTCTCTATCAAATGGATAATGGCACAACTCATCACATTGGTACTTTTTGTTACCAAATTTTCCTTCTTACAATGCAAGAAGGGTGTTCTTCATAGTGGACCACTATTGATTGAAGAGGGGATCTTGTTTGGGTGGCATAGGTCTATACAAAGGGTTAAATCTAGGTGTATTCCCACCCCTATTCTCTGTGAGAAATTCTTCATAAGGATCTTTTCGTGTCTCTCATCGAGGAGTATTTGTTGGGAACTCGTGAAACGAAGCTTTAGGTTTTTCTTTGGTATAGATTTTTTTTTTAAAAATTAGTTTTTCCTTATGTATATGTGAAGCCAAACTTGCCAATTAGTGAGTGAGGGCTTGTACTTGTTGTTCTAACGTTACTTCTCGAGTAGGTATTTTGTTACGATCTTCGTTAGGAGGAGGTTGCTCATGATGAGCATGTTCCTCACAGTCTTCACAGTGTATTCTAACCATAGGTATATGATAGTCTCTATCATTTTCAAAAGGTACCTCCTCATTATTCTATCATCTAGAAGTAGAGGCATGACTTGGGTTTAATATGTCATTAACAATGCGACAAGGTTGGTCTACTTATTCATCTCCCGAACCATGTCGATGCAATAAGAGAAGGGTCAACTGTGGAAGGTAACTTATCTCCTAGTTCCACAACACACATAATAACTTCATGCTTGTTTTGAAATAAGTAATCATCAAAATGGGTGGGATGAAGCTCTACATCCATATGAGGAGAATCCTCCTCTCCACCACTATGGTCAATCATGACATTATCCTCTAAAAGAGGGTTTTCACCTCCAAAGAGATCGACTTCTAACTTTCATGACCCCATTCTTGTAGTAGGCATACTTGAAACAGGGGGTACAACGTGAAATGTTTCCACTAAGGTTTACTAAAAATGGACCCTAGGCAAATTTTCGCAGCATAACGATGCTAAGTTGTCATGCAAAAAAATGGTGACTATAGAATAGCCACGAATCCAATAGGTCAATATGAACCTAAGGATGCTAAAGAATAAAGAATGATCTACCCTAGCAAGGTAATATATGACACAAGATTTCTATGATAATACAATGATGTATAATACTCAAAACTAGTCACGACAAAAATTTACTCCCTATGTTTATTGAGATAGGTTTGAAACCAAATAGTGACAACACAATATCACTAGTTAGGTCAATTTTAAAACAAAAAGACCTAAATGATAAGAGAGTGTTGACGTGATCCTCTAACAAGGTACACTAAAAACTATTTTCTAAATTATAAAAATTCTAAGTCTTCTAAAATGGATGATACAAATGTGAGCATTGTAACAACGCTATTTGGACATGTTAATCAAACTTTGCAAGAAAGCAAGATTTTAGTATCAAAATGGTGTTATAGCGATGCTAACAAGGTAACTTCAACTCTCACAAAACTCAAGACAAAGCTAGGATGTAAAAATATGCCTAAATATCTCAAGTAATTACTAAGCATGCGAGCAACGTAAAAATACAATCTAGATATTTAGGACAAGTTTCACGATGGAAACAAGACATAAATATCACAATTATGGCTATAATGCGGGTAATGTAACAAATCAAAAGAATTCAATGATAATACCACCTAACTAAAAATTATAATAAGTCTCACTATGGGTTTGGAGACAAGAGGGGCTATTAGAACTTGATGACGTACCATTCACACTTTTAACTCTTGCATTCCAAAGCATTACTGACTTGATCATGCAAGAAGATTACAAAAGAGGTGGACATGATTATTTCTAGTAGGTATCCATATATGTTCGTTCTTTTGTCGTCTCCAAATGAGAAACAAGAAAACAAAGGAGTACACTAAGTCGTGATGAAAAATACTTGGTGTAACCGTAGGCGGAGTTTCGCCTTGTCTTAGGACAAGTGAAAAACTAGGACAAAGTAACACTAAATATATTTCGTGATGAAATGTCATGCGTTTTCAATTTATACGAGATTATTTCCCTTGTTCGAAGAACAATATTTTTAATCCAATTTTTTTAACTTTGTGAGAGCTCTCAATTATAATAACTAAGACAAAATTGGCTCCAAGCCGATGAGCTTTCCTAGGGGTTCTCTCTCTATGTGTCACAAGATATCTCTCTGCGAGCTCGATTTACTAAGAAAGTCACACTAACTAGTCTTGGAGTATCTTGGATTTACTTTACCCCCTTCAATACAATGAGTATAAAAATGTGTTTAGTTGTATTTTCACTGGGGTCACAATGGAAATAACTTTGACTCTAATCTCACCAAGGCATACTAATCAATTGGGTAGTTGGAGCACTTTCTCGTTTCGTCCACAAGGTTCCCTCTTACATGGACTACTTTGGGGTTCCTAGGAACATCTCTTTTTGTAGCTTAAGGCTTATGCTAAAGAAAAATTCCTAATTAAGCGAGACGAAACATAGATTTTAACAAAAACCTACAATACGGAGTGTGATGAATGGGGGTTGGTGTATATTTTTATCTTTTGGATTAAACAATTTGGTTTAGACCACCATTGAAACCTCTGACACATGTGAATGTTATAATTTGGTTTGAATAGATTCCTCTTTTCTTTTACTAGCATTAGGTCCTTCACAAAAATGGTTAGTAGTTCAAAAAGATCTACAATATTATATAAAGAGGATTAAGTGTTTCTTTTGGTTCTCAAGATCACACTAGGTGCAAGATAAGAGCATACACAACAAGTGACCCAGCTAGATGGAAATCATGTAAATCAGTTAACTACCATGAAAATTTGCAAAACAAGGTTTATTCCTAATTAATCCAAGTGCTTCTTAATGAAAGACTAAAGTTGGTTTTAGTTCCCAAGATCACACTAGGTGCAAGGGAAGAGCATACATAAATTTTAGCCTTGGTTATTTATCAAGTGAAAAATCTCTTAAACTAAAAGATCATGTACATGCCAAAATGAAAGTTTATTCCCTTAAGCATAACAATGAATGATGATTTTTCCTACTTACTCTAAATTAGCAAAAAGTGGTTTAGAGGTGCTTTTGATTCTCAAGATCACACAAAGTGCAAGAGAAGAGCATACACAACCCTATTCCAAACTCATACAAAGTATGAAAGCAAAATCATTCATCAAACCCTAAGTTAACTTTACAAAAATCACTTATCAAACCCTAAGGTAATTTTGTTAGAAATCTTGCTCTAAAATCAGAAAATTGATAGTAACAACAACTAAAAACCCTAAAAATGATAGAAACCCTAAAAACTAGAAGTTGAAATTTTAAATTTTGTGTAAACTTTACTGAGTGTCTTAGTGCGAATCTTTACGCACGCAGGCACATTCTATAGAGCATGGGCGTAGACCTTGAAGCACATGCGCATAAATTCATGAACAGCAGGCACACCTCTGTCAAATTTACATAGTCAATTATGTATAGGCATGGCTAGAGATGCGTGGGCGTATACTTTGAAGCACAAGTGCAAGTCACACACATAGGCCCAAAATCCGGTCATGCACAGGCATGGCGAGAGAGGCACATGCACAAACTTTGAAGCACAAGCACGTCCATTAGAGCATAGGTGTGGCCTTTGAAGCATGGGCACACTCCTTTGAGCATAGGAGCGAACCTTCTGTAGGTGGTCAAAATATGAATTTTGACAAGGAAATTTTGAAAAAGATCAAATCTTTGGCCTTTTGAGGGAATTTTGACATCACTTCACCTCCTCATATCCTATAAATAACATGAAAACACAACATCTACAATCTAGTTGCAACAACTATCTAGCTTGAAAATTGATCTACAAAACTTTGAAATTTATCGTAAAAACTTGAAAGTAATCTAAAAGCTTGAGAAAATAATCTAAAAAACTTGAAAGTAATCTAGAAAGCTTGAAATTAAACTAAAAAACTTGAAACTAAGCTAGAAAACTTGAAATTAATCTTGAAAGCTTGAAATTAAAATTTAGAAACTAAATTAAAAAGCTTTAAAAATGAATGCAATGAGGTACATCTCCCATCGGGGTGCCTTAGAATGAAGACTATCACATCCTCAATCACCTTAAAGTGTATCGAGATTGAGTGCGGCAAAGCTACAATAAAAGAGTAATACCTCGTCAATTTGAGGTAGGATATTAGTGCTAAAAGAGAATCATAAAAACACCAATAAGGACCGTGAAAATAAATGGAAATTTGATCCCGATTGGCTAGGACTATATGTTGTGGTTGTCGAGTTCGGTTCAGTGCCAAATGAAGACTACTAAAAGTTTCCAAGAAAATCTAAGACTAACACCACATAGTCTAATTGAGCTAATGATTATTGAATCTAAAAATAGTCACATCAAATATAAAAGCTTAATGGAATGCTAACTAACATGAATATAATTCAAAACCTAGGTAAGCATGCCTACTTAGTATGTTGATTAACTAACATAGACCTAAATAGATTTGGGAGCAATCAAATTGGATTTGTTCCTACCCGGGGAAGGTGAGATGGTATCTTCAAAAATTAACTACAAGATAGCCATCTACTAACCCCAATGAAGACTTGAGGCAAGGATTGAGCTTGGTTATTAATCATATTGCTTATATGATATGTAATTCAAAGCATGGTGTAAAGTTTAAAGGTATGTGGTTAGCCCTTTTTATAGTTTTTCCTTTGAGGAAAACCAACATCTTGGTACATGCGGGACTAAAAGAAAAAATTGGATTAAGGATTTATAATCATGATTAATCTTTGTTAATCACAATTAGTGAATTAACAAGTGATTAAGATGTAAGGAGCCTTAATCAACCACTTAGGGTCAAATAGGAGTCTAGGATAAAATTTTGAAGCTTGTTGAGATGTTGTGGAGGGAAATGGGGTGATTTTGAATGGTTAGAAGAGACGGTTTTGAGACAATATTAGGGTATATTGATCAAAACAAGGGTAAAATACGCTTAATTATCTAATAATCGCTAATTATTTGTTTGGAAGAGGATTTTGACTTACGATTCATCAAAATAGTAAGAAACGTTATTTAATTAGTGGAAATCACTAATTATAATGGAAATGATAAGAATGAGAGTGATTTGTGTGCATTTGGCAATAATATTGCAAAAGCATAATTTAGGTGTCTATAGGATTATACGATTGAAATGGCCTAGTAGAAAGAGGTTGTCCTTGGTTTTGATTAACAACTTGAGTAGGAGGTTTGTTAGACTAATATGAGGTCTTATTGGGTTGGTATTAAGGTTGATAGGGTCTGAAATTCGATCGTGTTGGCTTTTGATGGTTACCAACTCATTCCCTAGGTTCTGTAATTGTTTCATGACCTCCTGGAGTTCGGTTGAGGTGCTAGAAGAAGAGGTAGAAGCTCCATTAGAACTCTTATTTCTGGGAGAAGTAATAAGGGCTAACTTAGGCATTTAGCTAGAACTAGGATTCCCCATTTTTGGATAAATAGGCATAGGTGGCCTAGGTGCAATTTCTTGGATTGCATTAGGCAATTCTCAACTCTAATGGCTATGGCATAAGCTCCTGATAAGGTTATCCCTCTCATAGATTGTATCATTACAGATATATCAGAATTTAGAGCTTTAAGGAAATAGAGAAATGCACCTTTAGCAGTTGGTCTTACGGAAATTGGAATCATGTCCCATGTTCTTTGGAATCTGAAATTGAAGTCAACCATATCTTCATTTGGAGCTCTCTTGATTGTAGTCAACTTCTCCAAAAGAGATAAATTGTCTTCCCTTTCCTCGAACTAGTTACAAAGTCTTGAGCATAGTTCATTCTAGTTATTGATCAATCCATTTATTAAGCTTATAAACCACTGTAAATTTTTTCCTTTGAAAGAAGAAGCAAGTATTTTTAATGCCACATCCATATTAGTAACCTCGTGAACAACACAGACATTTGCAATATCTTGTATATGATCAATTGGGGTTGTGTGATTCTCTCCAGTGAAATATGGAGCGTTTTCAATGTTGCCAATGGAATTGGATTTTGTGCATTGAGATTAAGTGGACTACTACCTGTAAAATTGAAAAATGGATTTGGTGGTTGTTGAGCCATTCTAATTGGTCTAAGAACTCTAGTTGATTGAAGAAATGGCCTACTAGGTGGAGGTGTTGAAAGAGTCCTATTTAGTAGATATGGATATCTTTGGATGTGTCTTCATCTTCTTCCTATGCCTAGAGATAGTTGCAAGTATTCAAATATCCCTTATTTTATTTTCCTAGACCTAGTTTGAATCCTTCTCATGAACTTGAACTATTAGTACTGTTGAAACCAATTGATTTTTTGATTGGAGTCACCAAATTTATTGTTGCGGATCCTCCAAAGGCTATAATTTCACCAAGACACACATCCAATCTTGATAAAATGGAAATATTGAATTCTTTTCCCATCGGTGTTCTAGAACTATTATCACCAAATTACAACACCCTCTGATTTGTCATGTGTGTATGCATGAGCTATCAATGCTGGCCCAGGGTAACATGGGACCATCTCTCAAGTTGTGGGACTTGTTATTTGAGATGGACCTCCAAAGAAGGTTGGTTCCTCTACTTATTCTAATGTTAAAACTACTCCTAAAAAGGGGAATGCAACTATTATAACACTAACCTAGGATTCCAATGGACCAAGGAAAAGAAAGAAGCATAAAATTAAATCCTACACTAAAGGAAGCCATAACACCAAAAACAAGGGGTGGAGATATTCCAAGTGAGTGAAAATAGAGAGAAAATGAGGCAAGAGAGGGCAGATAGAAGTGTCATAGTCCAAAAAAAATTCAAACCTCCATTTCATGGGGCACAAAAAATTCAAAACCAAGCACAAAAAGATACTTGCAGTGCAATAGAAGGAAAGAAACACAATAGAACTCGAGCTAGTGAAATAAAAGCCACAAAACACCAATTTTATAACTCAAACTAATGCACAATCCATTACAATATAGGCACAAGGCGAGAATCCTTTATGGAAAGTCCAAATTCGAGGCGTCTGACTCACAAAAGTTTTGGAATAATTTTGACATAGTTCCTTTACATTACACAATGTCTCCCCTCAAAATGAAGTGATATATATATATATATATATATATATATATATATATATATATATATGAAGATCCTCAAAATTTCCTCACCAACTAAGAGACTCCATTAAAGAGGTGTGGGAAGCCATAAAAATTGATACCTTGATTGCAGGGGCAAAGTTATGGGCACCATTCCTCATTCAATTTGGTAGTTAAACAAACTTTGTACTACTTTATTAATGCAGTACATTCATGCATGTAGTCATGAAGCATGCAATTTTACTCCCGAATAATAGTATTTTCTTCCCCTCATGGTCAGTTGCATAATTCTTTTTGGTGTCAATCGGGATCAAGTTTTCTCCCCCGACCGATTGCATTCCTTTATCTTATCTCTTGTTGACGAATGGTCACATAAATGCAATCGATTGGTAGCGACTTTCATTGCTATTGGTGACTTACTCCATCATGGCATGAACTTCCCTTCGGCTAGCAGTTGATAGAGAAGAAATCGTTGTTGGTTAGTAGCATCTGTACAAATTCTATTAGCACCCTTCTTGTCACTCACCGCTTCTCCATTGCCGCTTTTGTGCTGACCAATGGCAAAGACAAAAATTTATCACCATTCTTCATCCTTATGACCACCGATCTACCACATCATTATCGACCCATGATACTATTCAGTAGTATTCATGCATGCTACCGGTCAATAGCATTATAAGTGTTATCGGCACTTCTGTGTCATTTTTTTCTTGTGACCGCATGCTCCTACTACTAGCCAAGATAACATAAATTACTATCGGTGGTAGCATCTACACTTTCTACCAGCCTGTAGCATAAAAATTCTCTGGTGGGTATTAAATATCATAATCTACACAACTCATCGAGATTACACCAACTCACCAATATCCCAAGTCAGCCTTGACCCTTCGTTGTGGCTCGCCATCTCGCGCATGGAGACCAACTTATGTCTCGAGCCAACCCATGAGTTATCCTATAAATTGCAAAGCATACATCAATCAACTACCAATGCCTGGATTTGTTAAGTTATCCTTTTTTCAGGGGTGCAAAAAATGGATAACAAGAACTTATAGGCCACTTAACCCTTTTTCTCATCACCACTCCAACTTCTTAGTTTACTTCCTCTCTCATTCTTTCCATCATGCTTACTAGTTGTTCCACCTCCTTTCTTAGCTCTTTTATCTCTTCCTACATCCATAACTCACTCTTTATTACTAGCTTCATCCATTCTTCTTTTCTATTCCTCTATCTTTCTTCTTGTGGCATAATGAAGAACCAAACCCTTTACCATCTCTACTTATTCTTCCATTTTATCTTTTCTCTCTCTTTTTCTTCTTCACAAGCAAGTATTTTTCACCTTGTTATTTCCAATGCCTCACCCTAGGACTCACCTGGTCTTTTGGAACTTATTTTCTTCTCTATCAACCTCCAAGTACGTTCCTACTTGGATTCACTCTTCACTTCTTTCTATATTCTTCTTTTAAGCCTTCAAACGCTCGGGTTTATTTTCTCTTTGCTTCACTTTCAAAATCAAATTTCTTCTTCTTAAAAATACTTCCTTTTTCACTTTCAAAGAGAAAACCTACTTTGATACCAATTGATGTGGAGGAGGGTGGCGGGCTAATTCAATACACAATAACAAAGTTAGTTTCAAGAGCACATCATCAAAACATGACCAAATTATGCCACCTCTCAAGAAATCACAAATGCATTCAATACCAAATACTTAATCGTAATGATTCAATGGATTCAATCATCTCTTACCTATTTAGCATCATCCAACAAACATTTTTATAACCTTCAAAAAATTATCAAGGCATCATCACATCTTGTTTATATGTTTGACCATGTTTCATGTTACTAACACTCCTTAACTATAAAGCTTATTACCTAGAGAACTTCATAAGGAATTAGAGGCTATTGTTAACATTTTTGGATACCCTTTATGGGTTTATATCTCCTAACAAAGTTTTCCTCCCAACACTTTTTATTCTTTTTGTATCGTTTTTAAGTTAGCCCTTATACTAGTCCCTGTTTTACTCTAAATGATCTGTAAACAGGTAGTTTTCCTACTCTGAAATTTTAACTCAACGGATCCTTATAGGTAGTTTATTTTTAATGCCAAATTTTTAACTCTGAAAATATAATCAACTAGGTGGAAATGTAAATACAAATAATAATGAACAATGCACACAAGTTGATAATAGAGTTTGGCAAATGCCTACGTCTCCAAGTTCGCTAAATGATGAACCGATTCATTATAAAAATATGTTTACAAGTAAAAAATTTAATACTTACAACACTATAATGAATCCATCATGAACTCAAGTACCAATCAGTCCTCTGTAGAAACCCAAACCGGCCTTGGAAGGCTTGGAAAATGTTCTTGCACGGCCTCCCCGATCACACCTTCTTGTTGACTTCTCCTTTGTTGACTGACCTCTAAAAGCCTCTACACAAAGATAAGTAATAATAGGTGACAATACACTTTCTTTTTACTTCTCCTCTACTACATGGCCTCCAAAACCTCTACACATAGCTAATTTGGAATTCACATATTCATCTTGACTTCTCCTCTGTTGCAGTGGAATTCTAAATCCTCTACATATAGATAAGATAGAAAAATCAATGGCTCAAGAGAATCATCTCAAAATTTTGAGCATTTATCCAGCTTTACTCCAAGTCCTAAAAATGTCGTCTGGTTTCTTGAAAAATAAAAAAGGTGAAGATAACTCCTTTAAGAACTCGATTCCTTCCTCAAGTAATAAATTCCTCCACGAGCTCTTATGTGTCTCCTCCACGAGTTCACATGAAATCTTGAGCTCCTCAAGAGGCTTAGAGTGAGGCTTAGCTCACCTTTGAATCTCCAAACTTGAGTGTTTATGAATGGATGGGGGTTTATATAGTCTACCCCGGCCCGAAATAACGGTTCATAATCACTATCTACAATAATATACTTAGCATCACTCGGTGGTGTGGTGGTTGGTTCCGTCCACTGCAATCGGGAGGTCGATGGTTAAAGTATCCCGATATTTGTTTTTCCAATTCCACAAACTACCCGCCCCTACTTTCCACACTCTTGTCCACCCGACTCGACCAACAATTCCTCGAGAACCCTACCAAGATTCCATCTCCTACATCATGTTATCCCCCCTCGACTTAATCACTTCTTATCAAGTTCGTTGAGCTCTCCTTTTATCTCAATTGGTTGGGATGAAAAATACTACATTAGGCGGGTGACAAATGGAGATGGGCCTAAAATAGCCCATGAGTGCCGATGTTATTTTTGCTTCGGACACATCTACTCCATTCTATCGAGCTCTTCAAAGATGTGTGGTCTGCATTGTGGAGTGTGTTGGTTGTTGAGCTCGGGGAGCTCACCATGCCCAACTCGATCTACAACTCACCCTCAAACGTAATTTGTAACTCAACCTATAACACAACCCCAACTCATTCGTTCTCCCGCCACCATCTCGGTCTCTAGCTTGATGATCTCCTTTACAACTTCACGTGTTGATCAATATGGCAAGAAGGTTCCCTTCCAAACCAAAAGTGGTCCCCACAAATGAAAGCCCCCTTTTTCAATCGTCGAAGATTGGAGGTGAATAGAAAATCTAATTTTTCTCTACACAATGCCACTTATCAACCCCACATCAATCCACTTATTATTCCATAGTGTACCTTAGTGTTGCATCACATATGTCCTCATTTCTCCTACTGACTCATGTTCCAATGTGGATGGTATCTTCCACATATAGTGTTTGTGTTGACCCATTCAAGATACGTTGGAAAGATGACTCCAAGATTTTTCATAACCAATAGGTTCAAGGATATTTCGGGAACATCTAAAGTGTGAAAATCCTCCGGATCACTAAACCTTATTGTTCATAACACCTTATATAGTTTCTTGAGAAAATAGTAACCTTTCTTGACACCCATTATCAAGTTATTGCTTCATGTTACGTTTCAGCATCCAACGCTTGATCCACTTCTCCCAACACAATTGTCACCTTTCTAATTATGTCTCCAAGCCTTTAATAGGTCTTCTTGACTGTGTTTTGAAGGAAATGATATCTTTTCTAGTTCCTAAAGCTTCTCATTCACTGTAATCAGGTTTATTACCTCATATTTCCTTAATCAAACTCCTTAGAAAGTCTTCCACCTACTTATTGACAACTAAGTCTAGTTTGTATGTCTTTATACAAAGTCTCTTGTTCATACCATGTTTTGCTATTAGACCAACTTGTATCTAGTCTAACACTCTATA
The DNA here is from genome assembly GCA_018340775.1 of Taxus wallichiana var. yunnanensis. Taxonomy (NCBI): domain Eukaryota; kingdom Viridiplantae; phylum Streptophyta; class Pinopsida; order Cupressales; family Taxaceae; genus Taxus; species Taxus wallichiana. Next base: position 965,075,395 of record CM031242.1, on the reverse strand, counting down.
ATTTTTATCCTACCTTTATCTCCACTTCTCATAAGCCCTCTTATCAACTTTCCATTCCACATTCATATACCCATACTAACTTCTCGTTCCTATCCTTCTTACCAGGATGTTCACTTTACTCATTTAAAGGTTTCTCCATTACCGTACAGTACGGGATTGACTACGAGTGATTCTTGGTTTATGAGTTTCTAGATCTTATTCACTATACTCAAATATGCATATACAAGTAACTTAACTTTCCACACTTTCTTGATTATTTCTTCTTGTTAGACTTTTCTTCTATGACAACAATTCATCAAAATTGGTCATACCTATCACAAATAGGGGTATAAGATTGTATTGTTTGGTTTTATCTCTTGAATAAGTTGGAAATAATTCTTACATCTACATTTCCAACTTCCTATGACCTTCATTAATATATTGTACAGGTCTCCTTAACTAGTATAGATATATATAAAAACATTCCATCAAGTTTCTTTGGCTAAACTCGTCTCTACTTAGGTTATTACAAGGTAAATTGTGTTTCCTGATTTTATAGTACAAAACCTTCATACTTTCCTTTAGAAACCTTATACATACCTTTATCATCTCTAACATTCACTATTTTCTAACTTCCATCAAGATTCCATGGTTAAATTTAAAACTATGCACTCTTTTGTTTATCAAACCCTAGCACTGTTCTACAAGCTCGAGAGCAAATAATTTGGATTTATTTTCATTTTCTTGGTCTATCAAACCTTTTCAAAGCTCCAATGGTTTTACAGGACCTCTCTCTACCATTCTCATGTCCTTTCAAGAATTCAAATCATGTAACATTATTTAAGACCTTTAAAACCTAGGTTTATCAGTTATTACACAGACTGTGTGATATTATTCTTTTAGTTTTAGGTTCTTGTTCATACAACCACTTGTACAAACATGAAAATGTGCCCACTTAACAGTCATATCCTTTATCACAATGCAAATATGACCTCTCATTATTCAAAACCCTTAGAGACTTCTTATTCATTCAATAACTTGTATAGATATCAACACACTCCCTTACCTTGTATAACACATCACTTCAACTCTTTTCATGAACTTGAATTTAATGCTACCTAGCTCCCTGCAAACTCTTCTTTCATAGTCTCCTCAAGACCGTACATAAGATTCTTACACCCTACAATAACATTCATTTAGTGATATACAACCAATTCATCATTTCAAAATCATTCATAATTATATAAGTTTATGATCAAGAAAGCCTCTTCATTGATAACATCAATTGAAAATTACATGACTTCTTGAGCCCTTTTTCTCTGTAATAAATTTCTTCCTCTTCTATAACCCTATCCTACCACCTTACTTTCTTCATCATTCAAATAACTTCATTCAAGGATCCAAAATGAGGTAGCTATGTCACTAATTTACCTAATTCATTATGGTGAAAATGGCCATAGTTAACAAAACCTATCAAGAAGTAGTTAGAAAAATGAATCAAACTTACTTATCTCTCTTGATATTCATTTATGAAATTTATTCACCCTAACCTATCACTAAGACCACTAAACACAACATTAACAAATTCAAATATTTGAATTGGTGGTTTTGGAGGGAAACTCCAAATCCACCTTATTATATGCCATGACACGTCCAAATTCCCTAAACACCTAAGACACAAAAACCAAAATTGAATATTTAGAAGAAATGATGCTTCGCATCAAAAGTTCTAATATATCAACCAAAATGGCCACCATGACATTCATGTAATTGTTATAGGGAAACAATTTTTCTTGTTAATTGGAAATGAAAATCAGAAAACCACATCATCTTAAGTGCATAATGTAGTTTAAAGCCCTTTTTCCCTTGGATATATGCTTTTAGATCGATGAATGGGTAGAATTGGACTAAGACCATATATCGTAATCAATGCAATTTATAGAGAAGGTTATGGATTTGTAAATGAATGTAGAACCCTTAAATGGGTGAAAAATTGGAATTTTGTGACAAATCTAAGAGAGATGACTAGAAATTTGCATATGAACATTTTTCAAAGATATATATTTAAGATATTTATGCTAGTTATAAAAATAGTATCATCATTTCCTCGAGATAGATATTTATCATCCTTTTTCACGTAGATGTGTTTCATATATATGTACTAGTTTTTAAAATAGTATATTAGAGATAGAAAATTTGTGGAACATAAATCATATGTTCCTTTCCTTGAAAATGTTGAGTTCAATAAACTCTACCATACCCATTGTGTTCATAAGCAATCCCAAGGTGAGTGTTTCATGAAAGGGGACTCTATGGACAAGTGTATAGAATAAGACATGTATGGGATGGGTCATTGTTAGTGGATAGGTTTTTACACACAAACTAAGGGAATTAAAACCTTGAATTGCAAGTCAATGTAAATATAAACCCTAATTATAGGATAAGGGGTATAGTGAGAACCTAAACATTAGTCATGAAAAAATCACAAAGGAATGAAATGCAACCCCAACATGTTTTTAAAGACCCTGGTTTGAAGTTCAAAAACAAAGGTGGGTTTACCAATATGATTTAGTAAAGTGACATGATGATCTAGAGGTCATTTCATGCTTCATAATTTCCTAAATCTCCCATGACACATTTCTTATAGAAGATCTTGAAGTTAACTTTCAAAGTGCATTTTGAATGGACCAAAATGCAGACACCGTACATGGGAGTTATCGTCCATGCAAGATCGGTGTTAGAGGGAAGAAGTGAAGGCGTGGGTGCAAAATAATGATGTAGCAAAATTTTGGATTGCCAAATGTAATGTTTTGGTGCCAACACGTAGAAATGGAAAAATTAGGTTTGATTTTGGTCTCACTTTTGGACCTAGCCATCTTGTTATCATAGTGATGCCATCAAACTTAATATACATTTTATCGGGAGGGAGACATAATCACCTTGTCATCATAGCGATGTCATCAAACTTAATTACGTTGAAAGGCGTAAACACACTGGGAAGGCCACCCTCCCCGACATAATCCAATGGTCATGAATTGTTGCATTGTCAACAATCCAACAAATGGGAATAATATTTGCAGATTGTAGGAAATTTGTCGAATTCCCCCATGATTACCGTCTCTCGGGAAAACTATACATATGTGGCTTAAAATAGTGGCATGATGTAATAAATCCACCACTAATTGGTTTAGTAGCCTTCGTTGGCATTATTGAGAGTAATTTTAAGGTTGGAAACTTGTCTAAAAGATAGTTTCATATTGAGAGGAAATCGTGGACTTGTGACTTATCACTTAGCAGTACACTAACTGACTCGTGACTATAAATCATGTCACATTTAATATGTGGATGACACGATGCACTATTGACTATCACAAGCGCTGGGCTCGAGCCTAATTAAAAGATTGTATTGAAATGTTGTGTCGGCCTAACGAAGTTGATTCCTCAGCGAGTGGGATTGGAATTAACGGCTCACGTATTAATTAATATATAGCAAGCATATATTGATGGTTTAGGAATTAATTGAAGAAGGTATTAAAGAGATGGCAATGGTGCAGAGTGGCCCACGGGAGAGGGCCCAGGGGATAATATCTCGACGCCATGTCAAAGCCAAAGCTCGGTCTCCAACTCACTCAACCACGAGATGTCATCATGTTTATAGCTATTTATTTGTGATACGGCATGTTATTGTAGCACAATCCTACCCATTTGATAAAGAGGTTATGAGCTCTTTAAGACCTTATCTACGCCATTTTCCACGAGCTTAACAAAAATGGAACCCATGACTTAAGTAAACATAGGACCTTATATCACTATAATACCGACATTTTTAAAATTATCTTTTTTAAACTTTGAGTTTATTTTCAGTACTGAACTTAAAAGGTTTTTAGTTGGTAGAGAAATTACATTTCAAATATTAGTGTTAATTTCTATTGAGAAGTATATCGTTTGAGGCACCACCAAAGCACGAATTTGTCTTGGTCTGCCATCCACCCCTATCCACTCCCAAACGTGTCTAGTAGTTATGATGCAAGCCTTTCTCCATGCTCCACCTGTTTTTTACCTCACATAAACGCGGGATTTTACTTATGTCTTCAGATCTTCAGAAAATAATTTATAACTTCCATAGCCGATCTCTAAATATTTTGTTGCTTACTTCTGGAAGATTCCATCCCGTTAACCCTCCCATGTTATACGCTGCAAATCATGTCCTATATTGACAAATATAACAAGCTATTGTGCTTTTCCATGTACGTCATATACTGTAGCTTCGTCTTTCAGTGTAGCCTCGAAATTCGAATATGCAAATATGTCGAATAAAACTTATGAGCAGCGGCACTCTGCTTCTTCTTCTTCTTCAGTGCTTCAGCCACACGATTGAATCCTACTGCGCCATCAGTCACAAGCTAACCCTTGCTGGATCTGTAAACTTTTTCCAAATCGCACTGGTACCTATAAGAATTTGAAAATAGAAGTATCTAAGCTATTTTTGAAATTTCAAAGTTTTTATTTAAGGAGATTTACCATGAGTTATTGGATTTAGTATTTGTGAGTCTGCATTCAGGCATGATATAATCTGAGATGGAGGAAAGTGTCTTAACAGTAGTTATACAATCTCCCACCTTATGTGCTTCCATATAATCCACTAGAAATAATAATTCACCCTATAATGCTAATCTCTTCGTAAATGCTACCTTTGAATGTAATAAGTTTATGTATATTTTTGTGAAGAAAAAACGTATGCTTTTGCTTGAATTTATTGAATGCTGGTGTAAATATTTAACACTCATTCTTGTTTTCCGCTGTTTAAAAACCAGTTTATGATATCGAAATTTCCTTTCTGCATTATTTCATGGGTGCGTAATATTGCATTATGTCTTCAAACATAGAGAGTTCAATTGCATTTTTGCTTTGTCCAGTAAACCTGCATGAAAGTCAAAGTAAAGTATCCACTACATCGGCATATATGGGCAAGACATTCCTTTGCGGATGGCAGGATTCGATGTGTTGTGAGGGGCTTTCAACTAGTGGTTAAATTTGAAGGGCTAGTCCCAATTTCATTGTGAAGGGCAAATATTGGACCAACCCTTTAATGATGAAAATTAGTATAATCATTTTACATTTTATATGAAGTGATTTTACAAATTAAAAATGTCAATGTATCATGTCTAATAAGAGTATCTCCACTTAAAATGTAATAAATTCCATTTCATAAATAATGTAATGAATAAGATATATTGTGAGATCCAATAAAAAATTTAAAATTAAACTCTCTAATCGACATTGGAATTACAAAGTGACAAACTAAAATTTTAACACACATAATGAGCCTAAAAATTAATGACAACACAAGGTTCTTTTACTCAAATTTAATTTGTTAAATATAAGAGGAAAAATAATTAGGTTTATACAAAATGGTTGACTAGAATGTTGAGAGATGCCAAATGCATCAGCAAGTGACAATTGTTTTTTATCCTTCTTTGGACGACCAATGGAAGCCATTTTCTCACAACTTACATGACACTTGTCACCTATTCCAATGAAATAATTATAAATAAATATCAAAATAGTGTTTTCACATGAATTTCCATATGTGTATTCATAAGCAATTAAAAAAAAATTCATCATTTGAACTTGTATGTTCACACGAAACTAAAAGTGATTCAATTATTTAATAACATTTTTTTGAAATTGTTCTAGTAACTTCTTATCATAATGAGATTTTCAAAATATTTATAATTAAGTGATCTATTTATCAACATATAACATAGTGATTCAAGCATGTAACTCTTATATTTAAACACACTTAATCACAAGTTTTTTGCCCTAAGCCATAAGACTTAATCACAAGATTTTTACCATAAAACATAAGATTTAACCATTAGTGATTTTCGAAGACCCAATATATAAAATATAACTCTGTGAAACTTCACCACAATGAAACCGATAGGATGGAGTTATTATTTTGACAATTTAGAATTAGAGATTAGAGAATATTTAAGAAAATAATTTAGAATAATTTGTATAATCATGCAACACTAAAATCTCAGATATAAGGTTGCACTAATAGAGGGTTGTGGATTCATATTCCTTACCTCTTCACGCTTGCAAACTACTCTCTGCAATGTAACTTTTCTTCGTCCTGAAGCTCGATTCTCGTAGCTAAATTTACACAGAGCCATTTTGCCCCTCAACCTTGAATAGGAATTGGAAAATGATGAGATATCTGTTTCCATTCCAAAAATCAACCCATACAATGCGCTTCTCCACTTTTTGCAAGTCTCCTAAAAATGAATTCAATCAGGTGTAAGAGCGTACACATTTAGTCAAAAATATTGTGCGTCTCTGCCCATGCATCTGCCAAAAGACAAAGATTTGACTCCGCCCCATGTGTTCGCTCGGACCATTTGGGCACCATACAATAGTCAAATATCACTCGACTTCTTTCTCTTATTTGTTCTATATCACCAACGCTCCTTGCACTGTGGCGCGGGAACCTCCTACCTCCCCTTCTGGGAGTGTTCGTTCAAGAGGGTGTTGTGGTCGTGGCGATCGGTAGACCAAGCTCATCGTCATCGCTCTCCCGAGCAAGAGTCTTGCAGCAACGGCGTAGCCCTATTAATTGCGGTGGTTGGGGGGCCCTCACCGTCCGGATGGCAATGATCTTCTTGGTAGTAACTTGGAGGATAAGGGGCCTCCACCTCCCCCCCCTATGGTTCTTTGTGGCGACCTAGTTTTTTTATGTTTTTTTGGCATTGTTGTTAAGTTTGTTGTTGCCCCTTGGGCTTGATACTTTATTCTCCTAGCCGTCACGACTAGTTTGATCGTGGGGTGTGCCCTTTACCACCCTTTTTTTTTGTGGATAGGCTGTAATATTTGATATTAAGTAATATAGACTATTTCATCAAAAAAAAAAAAAACTGAAACATTTAATGTCTTGTTTATTAGAAGATATACCTTCTTATTCACATGTAGTGGAACATTTCAAAATAATTACAAATCTTACGATCCATTAAATTCCCTCGTGCAGATACAATTTAACATGAACGGTTACCATGACGTCTGCTAGTCCCAATGGCACTTGTTCCGTGTGAATGTGATCGTGTTGTTGAATCACTAACATTGAAGCGTTGGTTTGAATTGTAGTTGAGGCTAGCAGATCCCCAATTACCATAGTGATATCATAGTCATATCATCAACCTCAATATACATATAATGAGTTTGGTGAGCCACTTTTTTTGTTAATCACTACATTGCCGACTAAACCGAGTTGAGGATAAGAACTCAAGTGCCAAAGCATTATGAGTATGCCACATTGCACGGTGTGTCCAAACGCATTAACTGGTCACATTGGCGAATATGTGATTAGGATATTACCACGTGTTAAAGCGATATTATGGTGGGCACATTTGTTTTTAATTTGGTTCCCGCCTTTTATTTGAATAAATTAATGCAGGCGTTTGAATTCTTATCACGGGCATGTGAATTGATATTATTATTTTTTTATCACGGACATGTGTGCAGCGTTCATTCAGTGGGAGTGGATATCTGGTCTGGTACCAACTATATTTAGTGGGAGTTGGATAAGTGCTAAAAACGATACTATTTTAACCCAATGTTTCTTTCACCGCTATAGAGATAAACTAACATTTTCTAACAGACCCTACTCGGTTTTCTCTCACGACGACACACAGGGAAAAGAGATAATATTCTCTAGCAGTGGGACCATTCGGCAGCAGTGGGACCAACAGGCTACAGACTATTCATAGCCGCGCAGGAAACCGAGCCCATCTGCATGTTTCAGCGGAAATTTATTGTGAAACTTTCATTTTTATTTATATTTCTGTAAATTTAGCAGAAATCGGATAGTTGCAGCGAATACAGGGTCGGAGCTTTGCTAAACAAAACAGTGCTCTGTCTGTATCTGAATGTTCCCGAATTGTGTGTGGGGTTTCTGGTCTTTTATTTGCCTTCCAACTGTTTGACAAAATACCTTAACTGTTCGTAGGGTTTCACAGGTCAGGGACAGGTGCAGGAGCATCTTTTTCACAGGTACAAGGACATACACAGTGCAGCAACAGGTACAGGAACAGGGTCAGATCAGTAACAGGAACACACAGTTTACATGCCAACTGTTTGACAAAAATTTCTCAAGTAATTTACAATGACAGAACCTTCAACAAAAGAGGAGACACGAGTAATTAATCTGAATGCATCTCCACAAAACATGACCAGCTCTCCCATTGACAGAGTAACAATCCTTGAGGAACAATTGCAGGCTCTCAAACAACAATTGTTGGAGTTATCTTCAGTGGTCATGGAACAAAATAAATTGATTACTGCACAGGCTGGGCATATCAGCACTCTGGAATCCTCCTTGGTAGAATTGAAATCCTCTTCAACCTTAAACTCCATTAGCAACAACAATCAAGAAGAGCTTGCCCTTCTTCGCGCTGAACTTGTGGTTAATAGAGAAGAACAAAAGATTTAGCTACCAAAGTGGATTCTATAAATCCAAACGAATGGGTTCAGGTTGTTAAAAACAGTAAGAAACCAGCTCCGTTGGTTGAAGTTGTAATTCAAGCAAAGTTTGAAGAAGATAGACAAAGACAAGCCAAAGCCCTTAATCTGCGAGTCAAAGGATTAACCAATCAAGAAAATGCCATCCAAACAGCGTCCAACTTCATTACTAATGATTTAGGACTGCCTACTATATCACCAGATAGAGCTTGGTTCAATCAAGATGACTCTTTAGTTATTCGCTTTCGCACATCACAAGATAGATTGGAGGTACTTAGATCAAAGAAAAAATTGTTTGATCATGTTGACAAAATTTATCTAGATGAGGATTTAACTAAGATGCAACAGAAGAGGTAAAAGAAAGTAGGAAGAAAGTTATTGATGCCAAAAAGCAAGGGAAATGGGTTGTAATCCGTAATGGAAGGGCTTGGATCAAGGATTCTCCTCCTGATTGGTGGACTAAACCTTGGCCTATTTCTACATGACGCCAGAGCTCGAAACATGGTCTACAACCTCAATTACAATTGCAGTTTGGAATTGTGGAGGTTCTATCTTTTTGCCCTAGGGTCTTCTGAAGATGTGATTCTTAACTCAAATGTCATTTTTCTCATGGAAACTCATGAAACCAAGGAGAAACCTCTACCCTCATATGCAGGATACTCATGGATTAGTGTTCACATACCTCAACTTTGACATGGCACAAAAGGTTTTGGTGGAGTTGCTTGCCTTTATAGAGATCATCTCCATTCCTCTATTCAATTTGAAGGCTCTGATGAATTTGCAAGGTTCTATGGATATCACTTAAAAGAAGACCTCCTTTGCAAAATTGTATATTGTTGCGTGTTACTTCCCCCCACAATATTCAAATTATGCTCCAGCTCTTGATGGTGAATCTCCCTTTGTAGACTTACAACCGGAAATAACAAAATACTCTGCTTTTGGTGAGGTTCTTCTTCTCGGTGACTTCAATGCCCGGATTGGCCACCTTCAGTGTGCTAATCATGATCTTCACAATGACCCATTGATGATTTATGAAGTGGATCAACATGAATCAGGGCTTCAACGTTATTCTGCAGACTCTACGGTGAATGCTTATGGACAACACCTAATCAAATTGGGTGAATCTCATGATCTTGCTATCTTGAATGGTACGGAACACTTCCCTAATTCCAAAGGCTTTACTTGTTTCCCTTATTCTGGTGGAGCTAGTGTTGTAGACTATGTTATATCCTGCAAATCTTTTTCTTTGAGTATATATGATCTCCAGATTTCGACTTCTCCCCCACCTCTCACTGATCATGCCATTCTCTCTTTCCGTACGCCTCTTGCCACACCTATTGCAACATCCTCCCATGTACTCTCACAAAAACATACTACTATCCATTTTGACCATGCATATGATGAGAGCTACACTAATATCCTCAAAACCGATCTCATGAACATTTATGATATCTTAGATCCAGTTGAGAGGGCTACTAGACTATCATGGGTAATTATGGATGCGGCATTTAAGGCTTTCCCCCACTCCAATCATACTTCTCGGCTCCATACCCATGGTCATTGCCTGAGAAATTCTTGGTACGATGTGGATTGTAAAAATGTTCACAAGTTAACTAAACGTATTATGACCGAAACTCCCTCTAAAGCCAAGCTGGCCCAAAAGCTTTATAGAATCATTCTTAGAAGGAAAAAACGACAATACTTGTATGATAAACAAAGAGCTACCATATACCAAATCCGGTTTAATCCCAAGTCTTTCTGGAGATCATTTTTACCCAAAAAATCTACTTGTGCCATTACCGACCCACATACCTGGTTTACCTATGCTACCTCTCTCTATGATGCTCCCAATCAGCCCTCCATTCATTTGAATCCTAGACCGCCCAAGTGTCATTTCTTCACCGATAAGATGGTTCTTAAAGCCATCTATAAACTCAATTCCAATAAAGCCCAAGATGTGGAAAATTTAAAAGCTGAATTTTTCCATCATAGTCCAATTGTTCTTGTTGTCCATATTTCCAATCTTTTTAATTTTATTGTTCCTCATGGTCTTCCTCCCTCTTGGACTTCCCATATTATTCATCCCATCTTCAAATCTGGAGACTCTCTTAAACCAGAGAACTACCGTACCATCATGATTGGGCATACTTTGGCTAAGCTTTTTGCTACAGTACTTGATGATTATATCTCACAATGGGCAGAAAAGAAACGGATCAGGGCAAAAGGTCAAGCAGGTTTTAGGAGGAATCACCGAACTATTGATCACATATTCACTTTGGTTGCCATTATAGAGGAAGCAAAGGCTAAAAAATAGAAGGTATATTGTTGTTTTGTGGACTTCGTAAGGCTTTTGATACAGTACCTAGACATCTTTTGATTCAGAGGCTAAAAGATTTGGGTCTTCCTGACATGGTAATTTCTCTTGTCATGACTTTATATGAGAAAATTTTTTGGGCATATTCGTACCAAATTGGGCACTACTAATGACATTCATAGTAACATAGGTGTGAAACAAGGTTGTCCACTATCGCCTACACTTTTTGGGCTCTATATTGATGAATTAGAGGATCTTATCTCCATAGAATTAGGTACCATGAATGGTTGTAGCCTCCTTGGGATCTACATTGCTATTTTATTATTTGCAGATGACATTATTTTGCTTTCACACACAATTACAGGGCTTCAAAATCAGCTTGATGCATTGAGCGATTTTTGTGATAAGAAAGGCCTGGAAGTAAATCTTGCCAAGACAAAACTCATGGCATTTAATACAACCAAGAAAGTAGCATCTACAATGAATTTGTTGTACAAAGGAAAACAAGTTGAGGTGGTGTACTCTTACACCTACTTGGGTGTGGTTTTCTCTGGTCCACCTTTTAGCTTTGTTCCGGCAATAGAAGCAAGACTGAGCAAAGGGTATGCAACATTGACGGTCTTGGAAAGACAATGTTTTCAGCTCCAATTTCAAGATATTCAGACAAAGATTCGACTTTTTCATACATTGGTTACACCAGCACTTTTATACGGATGTGATGTTTGGGGTCCATATTTGAGACAAAATGATTTCAATCGTATGGAAAGAGTTTTCATTTCCATGTTATCAAAGAATATTCGAGCCAAAAGAACAGTTCCTCACTCAATTATTTTCTTAGAGTTTGGGGTATGTCCTCTCTTTATCTCTTTGATTTTCAATGTTATCACTATGTTGCATAGGCTTCGATGCATGGCAGATTCATTTTCTGGTCAAACAGGTATCCATATTTGGCACTTCAATCTTCTGTACAACTTGCCAAAAAGGGTTGCAAATCTTGTTGGTATGCAAGAATTACTACTCTCCTTTAGAAGTTGAATATTGATATTGATAGACTCCCTCCTCTTGGGTTTTCTATTAATGCTCCTCAACTTACTAAACATGAAGTTAACAAGGGTATACGAGAGGAGCTCACTAAGTCTTATTTGAAAGTTACATGGTTTTCTCCAAAAGAGCCTTTGAAACCAAAGCTTCTTCACTATTTTCAATTGTATTCCTGCTTCCATGAAGATCAAAACAAAATTCCAGAATACATGAAGATGTTTTTGCCTTCATGCCTAAGGATCCCTTTAGCTCAATTTCGCATTTGCTCTCACCCTCTTCGGATGGAATCTGATCATAGCCTTCCACAACATGAGCGGATTTGTCAGTTGTGTTTTCTAGAACCTGAAAGCGAAGAGCATTTTATATTCAAGTGTCCCATCTATTATGAAATCCGTGGGAGATATCATTGTCTTTTCAGAGATTCCAATGGGTCTTTAAGGAGTCTCATTCGATATGAAGATCAAAAATGCTTAGCTTTATTTATTCGTGAAATACTTCAAATTCGGGAAAGAACACTCAAATTGCAGTCCTCAAATACAAATGAGTACAGAAATATCGAGTTACTTAGAAATATCAAGAGTTCTTACTTCCAGATGTGTTAGAGAACGCACTTTCTATTGATTTCACGGAATCTTAAGAGATCTCTTATTTATGTTTCTAGAGATGTTTCACACTCCCTTTATGTTTTGGTCTTGGTTTGTATGTGCCATTCTTGGCCTTCTCGTGGACATTAATATCTAAATAAATAAATAAACCCCTTCACTTTCTATTGGTTGATGGAAAGGCTTTTGAAAACGCATAACCTTCAGGGGACAATTTAAAATATGGGAGTTGATTTCAAATTATTATATTGCCTCTCAAATCACAATTTTGACGGTTGAATTTTTCGGAGATGTTTTAAATTCTAAAACAAAAATTGTTTTTGTTTTTGTTTTTTTTATATAAATATAAGTGGGTTGTATATTTCTAGGTATTTTTGTTTATAATCCTGCTCAATGTGGTGATCTATTTGATTAAATGTAAGGATAAAATATTTATCCAATATATTCGGGCCCGTGAAGTCTATAAAAGGCTCCTTCATGGCGTTATTCAAATACAACTCATGCTTGAAACCTCTTAACCTCATTCGAGTTAGGAGGAGTTCACAGAGAGGAGATGGGAGTCGGATGTCAAGGAGCTCGAAGAGTTGGACATGACTCGTGGAGTAGCTTAAGGAACTTGCAAAGTGGAGCTCGCAGAGAAGAGTTCATGGCGTGGAGCTCGCAGAGAAGAGTTCATGACGAAGCTCATGGAGTAGTGCGAAGAGGGAACTTGGAGTTGAGGCGGTCCTTGCAGTCTGCAAAGGATATTATTGCTTACATGTGAGCTCGTGAACGATGATTATCATCACTTGCAAAACCGTGAATGGAGATTATCACTGCAAAGCCGGTTTATGGAGTGGAAAATTTTTAAGCCCTTTTTTCTATGAAATGAAGAGTAATGGCCGTTATTATTATGGAAGTTTATAATCATGTCGAAGAGCCAATTTTTCAAACAACATTGTCGCAGAGCTCGTAAGAGCCCGTTGTAACGACATTATTGTCAATTTCAAGCATAGTACGCTATTATAACCGATCAAGTCGTCAAAGAGGTTGGAGAGCCCATAAGTAACAAGAAAACGTTGAGAGTTCGTTGAACTGTTATTTCGTTGACACTATTATCTAAGGCTAGAGAGCCCATGTGTATGTCGACATTATTGGGAAGAGGCCAAAGAGCCCATTGAAATCGTAGAGAGGCCATTAGAGCCCATGTACCAACATTATCATCGCAAAGGACGCGAGTGCTCATTATAGAGACATTGTGCCCATCATCCAAGTAAGTCACTTTTCAAGGTGGACAGAGTCATTGTCATCATCGGGTCATGTCGAGAGCCAGTGGTACTGAGCCAAGAGGACATTAAGACCGAGAGAGCCCAAGTCAACGCTAAGTTGCCAATAGTTAGTGCTAGAGCGAGAGCCAATGCCAAAGAACCAAAGCCAAGTGCTAGAGAGCCGGTGCTTGGTCATTCGATGTTGCAGATTGAGAACTGTTTGATTGGAGATTGTCGGTCATTGTCAAGAGCCCATAATATGGAGCCAAATGTTGTCTTGACATATAGAGCCGAGTTAGAGCCGAGTAGCCGTAGCCATTGCCGGTAGTAAGTATCATGAGTCATGAGCTAGAGCTAGTAGCCCGACCCAGGTGCGGGGCTAGTAACCGAGCCAAAAGTCATTAGACACTACAAACCAACATCAGATAGGTGATGTAATAATTGTATTTTCGACATCATTTATATATCGATTCATCTTTTGAACGGACTCAAGACGTAGTCCATTTTGAGGCAAACTCCATTATCATCTCGGTGTTCATTGTTGTTGTAGTTTTTGTGTTTTATTTTCTATTGTGTTTTACAATTATTTTAACCATTAATCACGTAATCGCAAAATTTTAAGGTATTGAGTCAATTATTATAACCCCATTTTCACATCACATGAATAATGAATATCATGATAGTATATTAAACATGAGCAACATTTCAAATATGGAATCCTAAGTAATGGTGTAAAAAGAATAATCAATTAGGTTTTTGACTAACAATACAAAAGAAATATAATATGCTTGGTTCTTATATATTTATTGAGGGTAAAGGTAACCCATAGCAAGGACAAAGATTGAACAACAGACCATGTAGAAAGGCTCCATCAAATCTCAACTAGATCATTGACTCTCGTGACATGTTTAAAATAGATAAATAAACATTTCCAGGTTTGAATTTGTACCAACTGACGGGTTCAACTTTACACCTATCAAGGGCTTATGAATGCATTTTATGTTTATTGGCGAATCCTGAAACTTCTGGTGTGTGATTGGTTTGAGTATGTACAATCGAATGAATATATCCTCAAATTACATTGGCAACAAATTTGAAAATTCTGAAACATTTAATGTCATATTTATTAGAGGATGTACCTTCTTATTCACATGTAGTGGAACATTTCAAAATAGTTACGAATCTTACGATCCTCTAAATTCCAAGGTTTGGATTTTATTTGGGTATCCATTCCACCTAAATTATTGTCTTAAGAATTTGAAAACCTAAAACAACAACATTGAAAACATCCCTAATCTTGGATTAAATTATCAAACAAAAGTTTGTACATATAAGTGGTAATATGCATAAGCGATTCATGGAATCTGAAAATCAAAACTGACCCCAAAAAAAAACCGAACTCATATACTAGATGGGGTGCAGCAAAATGCAAGACCTTAAAAATCCCTCGTGCGGAATCTGAAAATCAAAACTGACCCCAAAAAAAAACCGAACTCATATACTAGACGGGGTGCAGCAAAATGCAAGACCTTAAAAATCCCTCGTGCCAGATAAAATTTAACATGAACGGCTACCATGACGTCTGCTATTCCCAATGGTACTAAAATGGCACTTGTTCAGTGTGAATGTGATCATGTTGTTGAATAACTAATACTGAAGCGTTGGTTTGAATTGTAGATGAGGCTAGCAGATCCCCAATTGGACCCAGTTCAGCACACTCTGCAATTCTATCCGCCATATCTGCAACCAATGGAGAAGGAAACCGCCCTCTGCCCACCAAAATTAAGTTGTATTTGTTGCTCTTCCCAATTGCAAGGACTGAATCCACTGTGTTACTAATCTGTTGCTCTGTATACGCAATGGATCCCTTGACATCCTCGGTATTAGAAGAGTCCCTGTCATTGATGATATCAGCCAAAGCTTCCTCATCTAACATTCTTTCTTGCTCTGTATTGATTTTTGCAGTAGAGAACTTGTAGGCCTCAACATGGTCATGTGTAGGAAGGGGAGTTAAATTGAGCACAACATGGTCATTTCCTCTCTCAGGAAGGAACCTTATGACTGTCAATTTGATACCAGGATGTTCTGTCATTCTTCTTCCATAAACTAAAGCCTCACGGTCATCTGGACCTCCAAAGAAGAGCACGGCAACATTATGGGAGACACTAGAAGGTTGTTGTTGGGACTGACCCCAAGACTCCTGTTGATTAGAATGCCGACAGAGCAAGGAGCATTCTCCAATACTCTCTGGTTCACAATCCTTATTCCATCATTCACAGACTCCATGACGCCATCTACTCTTTGGTATTTGTGGAAAGGAAGAATAATCATTGCAACCCTCTTTTCTTCGGCAATGTTGCAAACATCTTCGTGCATGTCTTCAAATGTAGATATTTCAGTCATGGTTCTAACCGCTACCTTGCTTAGTTGTTCATATGCACCGAAAGTGATTAATATCTGGTCTTCATGTGACCTGTTTCTGTTCCAGAAAGGTCGGCCATTTTTTCTTGCCTTGTGAACCAACATGATGGATGAGGACCTTTCTGACAGCTCCACGAGGTGCATGATATAGAGGCGCATGGCAGACTTTTTCACTCCTCTTGAAGCTTCCATCAAGTTAATGATGGCAGGTATATTCCTGGTGCCATGCACACAGGCCAGAATCCTGAGCTCGTCTTTTAGTTTATCTCTTTGTATTTTCCGGTGCTTATACGGGACTTGCTTCCTTGCTGGTTTGTATATGGCCATTATAAGTGGGGTAGTGATGAATGTTGTGAACAGAGCCATCTGAACCATAAGAGCAAACACTTCGTCGTTCAAAACCTTAACATTGCCAAAAGAAACAAGGTGAGAATTTGAGAAAAAGAATAAAGAACGAATTGAATAGCAGTGCTGTACGGGAGCTAAAAAGTTCAAGATATCGTACCTTTCTTTCCTTGCCAATGTTGAGGACAATCAACTCTACCAACCCTTTGTGTTCATCAGGAATCCCAAGGTGAGCGCTTCGCGAAAAGGCACTCTTTGGGCTAAAGCAACAGTAACAGTTCCCAGAATCTTCCCGGCACAAGCAGTCAGTATTACTACAACAAGGAGACCCCATGATTGAGCACCGGTAATTGTCGAAATATTCGTCTTCAAACCACTAGAAGCAAAATACAGAGGCAAAAGCAGGACACCCACAAAATCTTCAATCTTCTCAATCAACATGCCTGCGAAGGGGCCCTCTTTGGGAATTGTGAGACCAAAGACAAAAGCTCCAAAGATAGAGTGGATGCCGATTGCATCTGTTACAAACCCAGATGCCAGAACCCCTGCAAGTGTTACACAAATGAATAACTCACTCACCGGCTCATTGACAGGTGACCGGTGGCCCATCCACGCCATCATGGATCTCACAGCCAACATCATGAAAGCCACAAATGCTACACCACAGAGCAGAACATAAACTGCTATGACCGGGCTCTTTCCTGACCCTGACAGAGCAACAGCAACTGCTAAGAGAATCCAAGCAACCACATCGTTGACAGCAGCTGCAGACATGGCCATCTGACCCACATCTCTTGTAAGAAGCTTGAGCTCTGCAAGTATCCTTGCCAGTACAGGGAAGGCAGTGACAGACAGAGCAACACCTATAAACACAAGGAATGTGCCATAATCCACACCCTTCGAAATGGTGGATTTCAGTAAAAAGGCAACTCCAATACCACCTACAAAGGGTAACGAGATTCCAGCAGCTGCAATTACCAGGGCTTTTCTTCCTGTTCTCTTAATTGCATTGAAATCCAATTCCAGCCCAACCAGAAACAGAAAAAATAACAGCCCGATATTTGCAACAGTTTCAAGGACAGTCCTACTGTTTTTGGGGAAACTAGTTCTCATATAATAATCGCTGCGGCCTATAACAGATGGGCCGAGAACAATTCCTCCCTGCAAACAAAAACAAAAAATTTAGAACAAATAGTTCTAGTGAAAATACCATCCCTCCTGTAAACTTTAAAATGGGTGACTTATTACAATGATTTCTGCAACGACACGAGGCTGCTTGAGCTGCTTGAACAGAAGCGCGAGGGTTCGAGCCACGAAAACGACGATACATGTTTGCAGAATGAGCAGCGGGAATGCAAAAAGGATGGGATTATCTCCTTCCCATAATCCGTGTGAAGAAACTTCATTCACTTTATTTTCCGCCATATTATTTCTTTATCCGCGCAGATAAAAACAATGCCACTTACGAGAATAGAAAGCACATCGGTACTTATAGTTTTCCTAATATCCCTTGTGGCCTGCGCTGCGCAGATGTTAAATGTGACGGCCGTTTTGACGTTTTTTGTGATTTCAGTGTTAAAATACTTGTAAATATTTGAAATACCCGTCACATGATTTCTAAATTTAAAATGTGACCGTAATTTTTGTATAGATTTGTATGTAAATTATATAAATATATATTTAAAAAAATTATATAAATATAAAATAATTGATATCAAAAACATAAAACTTTAATTTTAAAAAGTAATATTCAAAAATTATCGTCACCAAAAATTGTTAAACAGACGTGCCCATTAAATTTAACCTATGGCGGTAGCTTGTTCATCGGTGCTTTGTATTCAAAATGTCACTTTTGGTCGATCGCTTGTTACCATGTGCTTGTATTTTCATGATTCCTTGTGACCTCCACTCTCGTATTGCTTTGCTAGTGCGTCGGGATCTGGACCCTACGACCTCTTGCCTCCCATTTCCATGTTCTAGTAAGCGTGGGCAAGGGCTATCCTCCATGCAAAATGCACCTATGTACATGGAAAACACCATCGCAAGCATCATGTGGACCATGACGTCATTCACTACCACATGACACAATGTTTTATACTTAGTTTTTTTGGGGGTTGAAAAACATAGTGTGTTTTTCAACACTGTTGAAAAACACACTGTGTTTTTCACCCACGCACAAAGAGTCGCACTGAATCGAACTCCGTGACCTATTGTTCCCAACGCACACCCCCACTGGGCCCAGCCTACCACCTGCTGCATGCTTCAACCTAATTTGATTTCATTTTGTTGAAAAACACAACATACCACTGATGTGAACGCTAACGCGCGGGACCCACCAGGGCATGTGCATGCATGGTATTGTAATGTCCCCTTTTCTACGCCAAAGGCCTAAGGGTCAAGTCGACTCCAAGTCGGGTCATACCCAAGGGGCTGTGGACATTAGGGGCTATTGAGAAGGGGCTACATGGTACTGATATTCATGTTTGGCATTTGGGGGTCACTTTGGATCATGGCGACTTAAACTGGAAAAAATAACTTTAGTTACTTTTATTTTATTGGCCCCTCCATGGAAAGAAATGGGTCTAGGGTCTATTTGGGCTTTTTGCCTTAGAAGGTATATAAAGAGCTAGGAGAGAAAGGAGAAACACTTTTGTCACATAGATTTTATCCTCCTTCTCATGCAATCGTAGTTTCCACATTACAACTTGTGGAGTGAAATCCCACGGGGACCCTAGCTTTGGTGGTGAGAGACACATCCCTAGCTAACAAGGCATTCTTCTTACGTAGTGAGAGATCTACCCTAGTCTGTCATTTTGGAGCCGCTTTTAGAGTTGTGCTACAGAGATATTACTAGAGGGTTCAGAGGAAGGGTTTGAGGAATTTTGGGGGCATTTGGGGAAGATAATCAAAGGGGTTCCAGATCAAACTTACGGCGACCATTTGGGCTAGGCTTAACATCACTTTAAGGAGACTCCATCATTTTCCGTCCCCTTTCCAAACGAGGTGACTTACGGACCTTTATTTGGGGTTTTCCGGTTGGCCATTTTCATATTTGAAGGTGGAAATATTATATCTTATATCTCGTTAATGTTATTTCAAAGACCCTTATTTTGCTCTTGTATTTAGGGAGTTATGAACCTCTCGAAGTTTTTCCATTGCCTAGGGCACACTTTTGTACTTTTAAGTAGCAGTTTAATTGGTGTAAAATTCCAAAAACAATATTATTATGTCCTCTATAATAATATCAATCTCTCTTTAAATTTTCAAGTGATTCGAGTGGATATTTTGGGAGATATTGATTTTATATAGTTCACTGTCCTTACTGTAAAAATCTACATAAATCGGTGTTTTACTTTCTTTGCTGCAATTTTCATATATTTTGTGCATTTTTAAGTAGTATCCCATAAGGGATATTTCAGTTATGGTGTCTTTTGATGGGTCGTGCACCCATCCATAGGTGCATTTTGCCAATATGGTAAGTTTTTAGGGATTCAAACCCATTTTATGGTAATAGGTTCTATCTAGGTAATTACAATGATGTAGGCATTTTCCTATTATAAGAAGGGTGAGTCATTATTGATATGTCATACCAATTTGATATATTTCTCTACTAAAATTCACAATGAGGTATTTTTATTATTTGGTATGTAGTGGAAATGATAAGGGGTGCACAAGTAGCCCTCATAGTCTTATAGAGATCATGTTGGCAACAACATAACATTTTTTTGTGGTAGCTACGGTTGTTATCAACATATTTGGCAGCCATGTCAACCCCACCGTGATGTTCAATGTTCTTATTAGAAGCCATTGTCACCTCTAAGAGTCGTAATGTACTAGATAACGTAGTTGCTTAGCATCATCATTGTTTATGTGCTTCTCGAACTCACCAATGGAAGACTATTCGATTGTTTTAATATGATGTTTTGACCCTTTCATCACAAATCAAATGATTCAGCGAACAAATTATACCAACACGACAAATGGAATATTTTGTGTTGAAGAGTAAATGACACTTTCACATTTTCCCTTTAAAGGTGTCTGGCCTCTCCATCGTTCACTTTTGGGTGGCCAAGTTGTTGCATCATTCGTAACATCTCATCGATATGTCTGAGGTCCCCAAATTGTTGTATGAGATGGCATACAGTACATCAATGCTAACCACCTAAGCTTCAAAATGATACCCTTCACCTGGTGGCAAGATAAACTCTTAGTTGCTTATAAGTTCCAACAAAAGCACACAATTGCAAAGTCATTAAATATGTTTGGAGTAGGGATTGTGCTAAGTGAGATTGTAAAGATCTTCAAGGAAAGGGGCTTTTCCCTACCTCCACCCAAATGACAAGCCTTTAGACTAGAGAATGTATTAGTGGCTAACCCTCAAGGAAATGAGAGAGCTACTCGTAACCATCACTTATAAATGGGTATGAATGGACATAAAAGATGTTATGCTCGACAATAGTGATTGCTCTAGGGAATCTATGTACGATCTATCTAATAATGTTAGACTTCGATGTGTTTATTTTTGCATGGGCCTAATCAATTTGAAAAAGGCTTTTCACACCTTGTACAAGAGATTTTATGTTGTAGAACTAGGTCAAATATGCCTTTAGATTGTTTTTCATGAGAGTGAAAAATGATTTGGGGCACTTAATGAAGGCACAACATTTGCAAACTCCATACTTTTGAGATGTAAAATAGGGTATTCCTTCTACCATCTTTGGTAGAAGGGGAAGAGCACCATAGTGGAGATGACTCATTCTTTTGCGCCATAACTCTGACATCTAAAAATCTAAAAGGCTTTAAGAAAAGACAATATCGACAATATGTATACTTGAGAATATGGCACATGGTGTCGCAATCCCCACAATTCAATTTTTTGGGTTATATAATTTTATTCCTTTTTCTTGTTGAAAAATTTGGGATCCACCTAATCAATCATGAGCATATAGGATCATTTTCTCTAAGGGAAGGGAGAATGTGGCCTTCATGGGTAACAAATTGAGGCTTACCCTTTGACAGAGGTGTCAAGTTTTCCCGAGAAGGTTTTTGGCCTCTCCATCGCTCACTTTTGGGTGCCCAAATTGTTGCATTGTTTTCACCGCCTTCCCAATCCACAACATCCTATGGATTTGTCTCGTGCCCTCCACTGCCTCTGTGAGGTGGCATATCTACTTCACGTTGTTCCTCTTATAAGGATGTCACTCAACTATATGCTCTATTTACATTTTTGTTTGTTCTAGGGAGGAATATGTATGTATGTATGTATGTATGTATGTATGTATGTATGTATGTATGTATGTATGTATGTATGTATGTATTTGAGATGAAAGGAAACTATTGCCTTTCACGCTTTGTTGTTGTATGCAAAAGAAGAAGAAGTAGAAGAAGAATAAGTTTTATATTAGTAGGTGCTTCATTTAGGCGACATGTCTAGTTGCATTACCTTGGCTTCTTCTACTTCTGAGCACCTATACTACGTGCACTGTAGCCTTTGTAGCCACCACTTTGTTTTTCCTGCTCTTTTCTTTTATTTCAAGTAGTTGTTACTTTGGTTAAGACATTAAGAGTGCCTTTCCTGCTATCCCACTTATGTTCTCTGCAAGATTTGAATCTTTCACTCTTCCTTTGTGTGAAACCCTTTGTTTGTCCTTTCTCAGCCCAAATGCTTTGCCAATGTCTTGCTATGGTGGTAGGGGATTATATCTTTCTCCTCCATGTTGTTGTCATTCAGATTCATGTTTGGAATCTAGGAAACAAAAGAAAAAATAAAAATACCTTGTTGCGTTCATCTACCAAGGCAATTTTCCAAATTTGCATAGATCTCCGTGTTGTGGTGTGATTTGTCTTTTGCACGAAAGCATGCATAGTCTTATGACCTTCAATCTAACTACATCTAAGTACTTTTTTTCCTTCATCCTTCTTCTTACCATCTGGATTGCCCCCCTGTGCAATGGTACATAAACAATTGACATAAGAACATATTTGCGAAGTTGAGGAAGCCAACTCAGAAAAGGGGTCATTGTAAATAATTGTTAAGCCAAATTCCACAAGCTTTATGAGCATTCAACCCACCTATGTAAAATTAGGAGCTTTAAAATGAGATATGGATGCAAATGGAGGAATTTTGGTTTCACACAAATTATTTCTGGAATGCTTGAAGTTTATGCGGTCTCATCAAATGCTATGACCGTGAGTTTTGTGTAAAAGGTTTGGATTTTCCCTTTTCTTTTGCACTAAATTTCATTTTCATCATTTCCTTGGAATTGGAAATTAAATTTTTACTATCAGGAAATGTAACCCCACCAATGATAAAATCATACTTCAATTAGAACTGTTAAACATCGAAAATATGACCTCGAAAGTTACGTGCATGAGTGTTATACCCAAATGTACTACAAATCTGAAACTCATAACATGACCCCTAGTGATGTAGGACACCATGGAAAACCTTAACCAAGTTGTTTGAACTCATTTAATTCCTTTCGAGTCGAGTTTCAAAGCCCTTTTGGCATATTAGTCATTGGTGGTGACATGCTCATTTTAATAAAATATGATCGGCCGCTTACGGCTTTCGCTTAATTTGAGCAAAAATGAAAACTACCGCCACTTACCTCTAGAATTCCAATAAGAGAATTATAACCAAAATTCATTTCAATGAAAATGCCTTTGAGACTAGTTTTGCAAGTGGGTTTTGGGGTCCACTGGTCGCTATGCGACAAGAGTTCTTGACACAATTATGATAACCGGCCCCAGATTTGCCCTTGTAACTTGAGCTCTGCTCATCATAATCAACTTCCGCTTGAACACGATGAATTATATGTATATGGGAGAGTACGTAGGAATCATAAAAATTTGTGTTCAAACTTAAAACAAGTGTTTTCAAGGCCCAATTTGTGAGCACTTTAGATGTTTTGGCCAACTTGCACCAAAATTGTAACTTTAGCTAAACACACCTTCTAAGGGTTCTGTTGACTCCTAACTAACTGTGGAACCTTGTACATATCGTTTCCACACTTTATAGAGTATGAATTGATCAAATTATTGTATGAATGCTTTTTGGGAAATTATGATGTTTCTCTCTCTTCCCTTTCTCTCTAGAAGTAACTATGATATTTTGACTGGTTCTAAAAATGTAAATGAGTTATAAATGTTTATGGGTTGGAAACAAAATGAAATTGGGATAATGTATGTGGTTATGATATGATGAATAGAAAATAAAATGAATTCTAGACTTTCTCTCTCTTCCCCTTTCTCTCTAGAGATAATTATGAAAATTTTGATTGGTTTTGAAAACGTAAATGGGTTAAAATGTATATGAGTTTGAAATGAAATGAAAATTGGATACGAGATGTTATGGTGATTTGAAAAGAAAATGAATCCTAGACTTTCTCTCTCCTTTCCTTACTCTTCTCTCTAAAAACAATAGAATATGGAAGTGTGAATGTGTGAAGAAATGACCTTTCTCTCCCCTATCTCTATCTCTCTCTATTGTCTATTCCGATTGTTTGAAATGATGGATGCGTGGAATTTATGCTTGAGTGTAGGGGATTTCCATACCAGTCCTAGGACTGACCCTGCGTTGGTTGCAGGTACTCGAACAAGAGGAATTTAGGATGTGATATGTTGTAATTAATGATTTATCATTGTAAAGTTATATTCATCTTGCAATATGTGTAATACCATAGAATAATGATATGTATTGTTGTTTGAAGAATTTTTCTTTGTACATTTTGAAAGGGAATACCAATGTGGCTATATTTTATAGTGTCGAATTGGATGTGAAGTTGTACTCAATGTTGTACCTATGTTATAAATATATTAAACTAATCTTTTGCTATGTTAATTATTGATTTATCTCCTTAACACCCACAATGCTAGGTAGAATATCATCTCATCAAAACTATCGAAATTAAAAGAACGAGTTATAATGCCTATTGTACTTCCTCCCCCATTTGAGCCTTTTTCCAGGGTATAAAACATTAATCATGTTAATAAAATACTCTAATTTCATTCATCAACTTCTTGTTTCGCAGTTAAGATGTCTTACTACGGACCATTTCCTTGAATATTTTATGAGGCGGTGAATATATGTTGTGAAACCTATCATATTTGGACGAGTGAGTGATGATGTCTAGGTGTTGCAGGTATGGCCATATCATGAATAAGTTTAACCCCCTTGTGCGTAATTTCCCTTAGTACCCTAGTGGGTGGCCAAAGCCTTGCAAGATAGTTGGTGGTTGTACCTACGATTGATCTCTTGTGAGATCTAAATTATGTGAGTGGAGACTATGTGTCGAATTACTTGCGTATTTACCCAACAATTGAAATAGGTCCTTAGGAGGCTTTTGAAAGCATAAGATTGTTTGGGATATCTCTCTTGCAATATACACTTAATACTTGTGTGTCTAAGAGCAATGAAATGAGTTGTCTTGTGCGAGGTCGTACTCCTTATAGTCTTAAATCCCTAAGTGTTACGTAAGTGTTATAGGAATTACATTTGTTCCAAAATGATGTTAATACAAGACCAAAGTAACCGCGTAAATGTAGTTAGTAAAAGGGTAAATAAGATTAAACTAGGAAATGACCGCTATGAAAAATGGTACGCCATTGAGCGATGTCAAAACCAACTAAAATGCCTAATGTGATCATAAAATGAATGTAATAAAGTAGAGCTCCACGACCGATACAACAACCTAATAAATCAGAAAACCAAATATGAGGCATGATCACATGATTTGTACACATAAATGTGGTTAAACAACGATGCTAATGAAATAATGAAATGTAGCCTTGAGAATGGGATAACTTCAGCTATAGCCAAGGTCTTGTGAGTTAAGGAAATTGCACTCTAGTTGGACTTGTAAAAGTTAGTAGAACCCTTGGCATAGATAGGAATATATTAAACCTAGGATCACTCAAGAAGTAGAATTTATGGTCAAAACATGTAATTAACCCGTTCTTTATTAAGAGTGAATCCTTAAGATGATGAAACATAAGTAGTTTGAAATGTGAAATTCGTCACTTAAATTCAAAGAAAAATCTCTATAATGGGAACACAGGTGTAATGTACCCTTCCATGTGCAATATGATTGTGAAAATATGAATTCCTAATTGGAGCAACAGATTGTGAATCAAGAATGATACAATTTAATTAGTTAACCTACATAGTTGGTTGTAATAACTTGAAGATGAAAAGAGTGTACTGTTAGTATTAAACAATCCTATGAAATTAACTCGGGATAGGTTTTCTATTGATCTAGTAACCTTCCTTTTTCTTCCTGTGAATTTTCCTCCTTGTATTGAAAGTATATTGCAAAACCAAGTAAACACGGCTCTCGAAACAAATCCTTAAGTCAAATATTGGAAGACGCATGTGTGTATATACGTTCCTAATCACAATCATGCTATATAAAGTTATTTCCATAAGAGAAATGAGTGAATTCTAAAGGAACCACTATAGGTGAAATGTTAACAAAAATATGCATCCTAGTTTTAAGAGGAACAAAGGGTCCCATGTTAAGTGTTTTTAAGACAATTATAGTCAACTAATAAAAACATGATTGTAATAAATATGTCACCATGAAAAACATTGTGTTGTGGGAAGTGCATGTCAAGAAGTGTATATATCAGTGGGTCATTGTTATACTTTCTCATTTTGGGAAACGTCACTTTGATGTGCATCATGTGTTTCATGTTATATATGTGAGTCCATGGTTGCGCAAATGTATCATGTGTTATATATTATCCTAAGTGATCCTATGTCTAAGTGATCCTATGTGGTGTCATGTATCAAGCAATCTAAGCCAAAAAAATTTATCCCATTATTATGTGTGTTGTATTTATGTGTGTAAAATGTGGGAATTACAAAACACAACCAATCAAAATAAAATACTTGTGAAAATGCTAGAGCAATATTTACAAAATTGAATCTTCAATGTTACTTAATGATTTAAAAGAAAAAACATATATATATATTAAGTAACGTTGAAGATATATAATGTTTGTCGAAAACATGGGGGCGGTGGTCCTATATATTTACATGTTTTTCCTTTTAAATCGTTAAGTAACGTTGAAGATTCAATTTTGTAAATATTACTCTAGCATTTTCACAAGTATTTTATTTTGATTAGTTGTGTCAAGTTAATGTTAGATGCATTCCAATGTTTGTGACCTATATTTTATTAAATATTATAAATTAAAGTTTTGGAATTGTTACAAACCTTACAATATGTGTCGAAATTTACTCGAATGACCATGTTTTTCTATTTTGAAGTATTTTCTATTTTCATTGCGTTTACCCTTTTTTCGTATTAGCTCAATGCTTATAACAATGTAATTGTAGTTATCCCAAAAAGTTACAATAAACCATTTTTCACTGGCATTTTAAGTTCCCAAGAAAAATCCTTGGATAGGAGGAAGGTGAAAAAGTAATGAGTTCTATCGAGAAACGAGAATATAAGAAGAACAATATTAGGTCACATGTTTAAACACCGATATTAACAACACCATCAAATGGATAACTCGGTTTAAGAATTGGGTTTATTTCATGACAAGGGCTTACTTTCACGGTTATTTCCAAAAAAATTCCTTAAGGATTTGAGCCTCATGCCCCCCTTTCTCCTTTAAGAAATTCACACAAATGCCATGTGGTCCATATGTGACTTTTTGAATCAAAGAAGTGGATCACCTACTTTCCCTCCAACATTTCCCCTTCCCCTATAACTCTACTCCCTTTATCCCCTTCTACATCACCCCATTTGCTCTTACAATGTTTCTCCTTTTCTACTCTCTATTGATGTCTCCAATTAATCACTCCGTACACATTATATGTTTACACATTAATATATTATATTGAGGATTTATTGTTTGCGTTGTCTTCTAGAGATGAAAATGGAGGGATTTGAGTGGTTGAGAACTTTCTATTGGGTTGACCATCTCCCTTGGCTTCTCTCGAGGGAACCCCTTTGAATCCACTCATTTTGTGGTTGCCTCATGCCACGCGTGCAAGGCTTCGTTGGAAATATAATTTCCAAGGTGAAAATTCTCAAGCCTCTTTGTATTTCAAAGACAATATTTCTTTGATAGGATGTGGCTCCGTCATGTTCATTCATGGATCTATCCCCCACCATAATATGATGCGCTTTCCTATAATTAACGTATATAAATATCAATAGTTACAAATCTCTACAAAGGTGCACACAAAAGATTTCATTTGTTGGCGTGAAAGACGTGTCAAAATTCTTGTCTGTACATATTGTTTTGCTTCGATTAACGAATGTTGTGTGAAACGAGTTTTTAACAAAATCATGCTTCACACAGGGCATGTGGGTTATGTTTCTTATTCCCTCATTTTCCCCATTTCTCACAAGTTTCCCATTATGAAACTTGGAATCGGGCCGAACACACCTTGTTGTGCCATCATCCTTTTCATCATGCGAGGTTGCAACCAATATGTTGTAACAAAATCCATAACACTAATCGCCATGAGTAGTGTAAATAAAAAGAAAGGAAGTGTTATAGGCAAGAAAACGACACCAAAACCAGATTCCTCTGTCCCATCTTTGACATGCATATTTCGTTGTATTTCTTGGGAAGGTCCTAAGATTGCGGCGATTCAAATCGTCCCCTACTTTGAGTTAGTTGCGAAAATGGGCACCGTTAGGGAACACGACATTAATTTCAGTTTCTTAGGCCTTAGTTTCAATAAAAATATGCCACCAACCAGTGCAACGAACAAGGTGACCCACCCCTTAAACAAATTCACTTTATTAAAAAAAACTAAAGTAATTCACGGTGTGGAGCTTGGAAGAAAAGATAGAGAGCATATCAATTTATATGGACATATTTTGTGTGAGAATTAAATGGCGGATTTCAAATCCAAGACGTTAAGATTCAAATCATACTGCAAGAATTTGCAAATAAGTAAGTAAAATGTAAAATCCTTGACCTATCTATGCATTTAAACCTCCATTTTAACAACTAAAGCAAAGAAAATGTCTCCTCTCTATGTATTTCAACCTCTATCTTCACAATAACAAGGTTCAAATCCTAGAAAATGATCAATTCCTTCAAAATATTTTCGTACTAAAATATTCACAATCAAGCATGTCAAGAGTTCAAACCCTACGGGAAAGAGGTTTCGCTCACAAATTTCGCCATAAACAAACAAAAAATTGACTTTTCATAAAAAGTCGGCATAACTTTCAATATGAATTTTATCTATGCATTAAAACTTGTATTCTGACAATTAAAGCTAGCACAACCTATAAAAAGTGATCCTCAACGTATTTCACATTCATATTCACAACAAAAGTAAGGGAAACTTCACAACTGAAGTACCAATTGCACACATGTAACTTATGCAAGGGAGATTGAGACAATAAAGCGGAACACAAATAACATATAATATTTAGCTAGGATCATTCTAAGCCACGAGTGTTGAACATGTAGGTTTTTTCTTTCCAACCATTTTATTTTCAGTATTCCATTCACGTCTTCACCTTATCTACCTCTTTAAACACTGTCGAATCGAAACCGTTAATGCTTATAATATAATACAAAGCAACGCCTTTTTATGCTAATCACTCTTTTTCACCGCCACCTCCCTCGCACTTCTCCGCCCTCTAACCCCTTCTTCTTCACCCCTCTTCCTCTTCCATTGTTTATATCCCTCCAATATGAATCCTTCTAAAGATTCCCTTCGATATTTTCATCGTACAATTCACGTACGATTGAGAGTATAAACTCTTCCACTAAAGAACACTTTGCTTTCATTCACATCATTTAAAATATACGGAAAATCCATAAAGAGGAATGAAAGGTCACGTTAAAAGAACTAGAATGGAAAAAGGAAATCTTAGTCGAAGGTAGAAAGGTGTTACAATGTGTGAACATTCTAAGATTAAAATGTGTTAAACGTGTGAACATTCTAAGATAGAAATGCGTTAAAGATTTGATTCTATCTTGTTATCTTTGTTATCAATTTTTAATGTCAATCACCCACAAAGTAGGGACAAGCTATAATGGGTAAACAAGTGGTTTGTCATGACTCATGATACTATCCTATCTTGTGCGTTGTCTATTCTTGAAAATTGCATGCACTTTCTATGCATATATTATTGTACGTAAACCATCTTTCATCCCCACCAATCATACATCGGCATGGGCCCCTACACACCACTCCTTTTAGTGCCATTAAAATATTTTATCGCGCATCCTTTTATTTTGGCTTTCCCGTGCCGATTAATTTGGTCAAACATTTTAAATTTGGCCGATGAATTTTTTTGAAATGATAGGTAGTTTACTTTATCATTTGTCTCACTAATTTTATCCCTTTTTCCAATATGATTCTGTTAAAATTTTCAATCATAGACAATTAAGATTTGATGTTAATTTCAGACGTTTTTACTTATTTTAATTATATTTTACACATTGCAAAATTGTCAACTCAGGCTTATTTGATGTGAAAGAATTTAACAAAACCGTCATTATCACTACAAACATATTTAATATAAATATAAGCACAATATTACATAGATATGTGAATAACATATTTTACAGAAAATGTGTTTATATTGAGCATGATCCCTAAAACTTACCGGACACTTGTAAATACAGCTAAAAATAATGTATTTTTTTAATTATTAAATAAACAAAACGTATTTAATAACGATAGACAGTGGTGTTTAAAACTTCTTAATGTCATAGATTTTGGTTTAACGAGTGGGGTTAGTTGTCAAATTTCATCCCTGCATTTGAGTACTGTCATGTGTAACAACTTGTATTTGACATCACAAAATAGTAATAATTGTGGCTTTAAAATTTAATACATTGACTAAATAAATAGACTAAATCATTTATTTACATTAAAAACTAGTTGTGCAAAAAAAAAAATTGAGTGGTCCACATTAATGAATTTTCAAATTATATATATATTTCAAATTTTTAAAAATCAAATCTCTTATGTTATTTATACACTAAAAATTAAATAAATAAAATATATATTTATGTTCATTTTACTTTTTAAATATATATTTATATAACTTGTATATAAATTTATACAAAAATTATGGTTATATTTTAATAAGGCCATGAATGACAAATCCTATGTTGTTTTAAGAGTAAATAAACAAAGAGAAAAATAGTAAGATAATTGTAAGCTAGTTCTATGTGAAAATTATAACTAAAATTAAAATAGATTATCCTAACAATGAAAGATGGCAATGTGTTATTGACTTGCACTCAAAAGGTCACAAAATATCTTGAGTTTTCACTAACTTCTTTTAGTGTCTTCATAATACAATTTAATTACAATACAAATATTAATTTAAAAGATGATTACGCCGATAGGCGTTTCTTTTACAGTGGGGTTTTCGTGCACTATTGCAATCAATGGCGGGAAGTGATTTTTCAGGGCTTGCAAGACCATTGGGCGCCTGAGAACCGTCGATCGTGAATAGTGCCACGCATCTTTAATGCATTCACCTTCCATTGCCTCTTCCGTTGCCGTTTTCTGGTCGACGACACATTTTCTCCTGTTCCGTTGCCGTTTTCTGGTCTCAGGAGGTGTTTCGGTTGGGGTAATGGGTTCGTGTTGTCCATTCATGGGGTTTGAATGCCAACAGGTAGGTTGTGGAATAACTCCTCCACATTTTCGCCCATACCAGGTTTAATGTTTGTGTTTGCAGCTTTGCGTGAGAGACTGTTCTGAAATTCTGATTTGTGCCCTGCCCTGTCATGTTTCTGTGTTGGTTTGTTTGGAGGTCGCGCGCAGAGCAAAGGAAGCTTTTTGGATATCGCAGGTATCCCTCCTCATTTCTGAAAACTAGTTGTATTTCTCGGCAATGTTATTATCTGTTATTTTTTTCCTGGAGAATGCTCGCTTCTGCTATTCCACGCCATTTGTCTTGTATTTAGCTCGGCTTTCTGTGAAATTTGTTGGGGTTTATAGCCTTATTTCAGATATTCGAAAAACAGGGTTTGCTTGGGTTCCAAACACCATATGAAAAAAATAGAGGATGCCAAGTGTTTGACAAAATGTGTTGACGTGTCCTGCCCGCGTCATTGCTTCCAAAACTTGATAGGAATGAAACAAATGTCCTTAAGCTCGCCTCTTTTGATGGCTAGACACTACAATTCCCTAGCACAAAGCTACCTGGTTCTTAAGCTCGCCATTCTCTAATCTGCTTTGAAAATCTTCTTTTCTTTCTTCATGCGTGCCTTCAGCAATCTCCATGCTTTGTATTACCACTAAGAGTTTTTTGTTGACCGTTGAAATATTGATGTTTGGGGAGAACATGTCCATGATAAAAACATTTCTTTTAAGTTCTCTACTTTGTTTTCTTTCATAAAACACATGTTTTCCTGTATTTTGTCTAGAATGAAAACTATGTATGTAAGGAGATATTTTTGGGGATTAAACATTGTGCTGATAAGCAGGCAATTCTACATTTATGTCAAAACAACCAAGAAAACATAGATCGAAAACAGTACTACTTCAATGTGATATCAAAACAAATATAGTAGCATGCTTTAAGAACCCATTACATGTCTCAGTTCCTCCATATACATCTCCCAACATGGGTTTAAAAAAGAAGCATCATGCAAGCTAACCGCTAACAGCTAATGACTTGATGATCACATGGACGTTCTGTTTTAGGGATAAGTTTACAAAATGTGGATTTGAGAACTTTAGGAGGAAGGTAGTCAACCATAGTTTACATACTCTGCCGAGTAATGACTGAAATTTAAATTGGGTAGGGTTTGACTTTATACGTGCCCATACTCACAATTTTTATTTATTTTAAAGAAATTTATGTATGTTTTTAGTTGCCAAGTGATACCAAGTTGAAATTTCAAAAACAAAAATTGGTCCACTGAGTATTTGCCAAGGGCAATTACGATTTCCATGTTGTGAACCATTATCCCTTCATGATAATCTAAATTAGTGATCTCAGAAAATGATAGGAATCATAGCAGTCACATAACAGTCAGATTGAAGGAAAAATATCCAAAGTGGTAATGCCATTTTGTTCTATACCTGCAATACAACATCATAAACTTTGACTTATATGTTAAAACTTTCTTTCGTCTTATTTTAGTGTAGGCTGCTACATTTGTTGTCCTTTGCGACTGAGGTAACTTTGATGCTAAAGTCACCTGTTAATACTTCATAAGTGGCTACGGGTGCATGTTCGGTACATGACCATTTGCTGTAAAAAGACATTTTAATCACTGTATTCATTAGCATCCTGCCACTCGCAGGTATTTACATCAATTCAGTGTTGTTTACAAAGAATGTGATAAAAGTCTTCATGTCGCCAATTGCAAAGTCCAGGGTTTAATCTCCATAGCCTCTTGCAATCAAGAATGCATATAACAGCTCATTCCATGTATCTGGCAACCTAGGAAGACACCAATGACTACAATCCTTCCTGTGAATGGCAGCAGGTTCAGATCCATTGCCTAGATAATACAGTGATGAGTGGCCATCCTTTCTCAACTGTGACAAGTATGTTATATTTAGTAGCTACACATTTGTTCTGTCATGAAGCTTCTAGGATCCATATGTTTAACTACTGCTCTTCTGATAAATTGGAACTGTCAATATTGGGGGATGGATGAGTTGTTTGGTTCAAATATTTAGATTTGTATAGTTATAGTGAAGACACGACTTGAACCTCTATAATTTTACACTGAATTGTATGTGTGCGTTCATGGAGAAGACCGTTTAAAGCACTTATCTTTGTTTGAATTTGCCTCTTTTAGATGTTCTAAAAAAGAAACTATGTTCTTAGTGTTGATTGTTGCTTTGGTTGGCATTTTTATTGGCTTTTATAGCATTAGATAATTGGATTTTACTTCCTCGTGTTGTGTTCCGTGCTGCTCACATCATAAACTTTGAGTTATATGTTAAACTTTCTTTCCTCTTCATTTACTGGATGTTTCTACATTTGTTGTCCTTTGCGACGGAGGTAACTTTGATGCCAAATTCACCTGTGATTACTTCATAAGTGGCTACGGGTGTACAGATTCGCTACATGACCAATTGCTGTAAAACGACATTTTAATGGCTGTATTCATTAGCATCCTGCTGCTCGCAGGTATTTACACCAATTCAGTGTTGTATGAAGTTAAGCTAATCCACTGGCTTCAAATTTATTGTACTTGAGAGTTGCTTCTGGTATAGTGGAGTATAGTATGAGATCCAATACCCTGGAACCTGTGTTATGTTCCATTTACCCATCACACCGCACTGAAACATGCTACTATTTTGATTGAATTTTACAAATTTCGGCGTGAATCCATCAGTTACTGTACACTGTTGTCATCTTCACTTTTTCGTTGCTATAAATTTTAATCTTACTTGATTATCACGCTATGAATTTAGAACTCTATTTCATCAACTGAAATGTCATCGTACCGTTTTTTCTTCGTTGCTTCAACATGAGAACATTACTTCCTATGTCAGTTATTTTACCCGTTGCTAAAATATCTTTTCAGCCTGATTATTGTAATCCAAACATTTCAGTATTAAAATCAAAATCGCCAAGCCCCCTCCCTGCAATCCGAATATTCATATATTTATGCCTTTACTTTGTTCAGTGCGTAGATCAAAATGGTGTTGCTATAGACTATGATCTTAGTTGACTATTCCACTCTATATTTAATGTTTTCTTTTGTGCCAAATACCAAGGCTGGTAATGAAAATCTGGTTAATATCCTTGCATGATACATTTCTTGTGTACGTCCCGGATGCCAATAAAATCGACTTATCATTACTATATTCGTATAATATTTTTACTCCATTTTTTTGTTGATTCCTAAGCATATATAAAAAAATTCCATTCTTATCTAAATTAGATCCTAATGTATTCTTCGTTGGTGAAGGCCAAATTGCCACTGATGTATGCGGGTCACAACTTTACGTACATACTTCGATCGAGATATGAAACAAATTGCCACTTCGTATGGAATTCGTTACTTGCAATTGCTCCAGTATGCATGTTGTACATTGGGTTTTGATCATCATCCCAATAGCTTTTTGGCAGACTCGTATTCAAAAGAGTTCTCCTGGTAAACTTTGGCAGACGAGGGGATCTCGAGGTACGAGATGTTTTTGGGATTGGTGTTCTAATTAAATATTACCTTAGTACAACTCCTCATCTACTCTTCCCATAGAAAAATTCATAACATGCGCTGTTGATGAACTTAACTTGGACCATTCCTCATAACTAGGTGTCAGTAATGTCCTCTGTGTGGATTGTATAGTAATCCATTGTCGGTTTCACTTATTGCTCTCTTAGTTCTCATAAAATTTTCCTTTTGACAAATTGCAATGTTCTGGTTAATGCAAGATACATTCAAGACCAGCTTGGAAACTTCTTGCTCTTTAGCAAAAAAAATTGGTGTTCTCTTACCTACATTTGTATACTCTTTTTGCTGAATTGTATTGCCATTTCCCAAGTATATTCCAATAAAATCTCACTGCTGCTGCTGCTTTCCATAACAGATCATGATGTTGCTGGTTGGAAAAGGCCTAATTACCTCTGACACATATAGGTTGAAATTGAGCAAACAGGCATCCATGAAGGTGTACGAGTCAATGTCAGTTTTTATGGCTTTCTTTAATTTTCGCTATTCCAGTATGTATGTTGTGCATTGGGTTGTGGACATAATCCCGCATATATTTTTAGCTGGCTTAGATTTGTACGGAATAAATGTGATCATAGGGTCTTTGCTTTGTTCCTTAAACAGGAGAACATTACTTCCAATGTTGATTATTTTTCTCGCTGCTAAAACATCTTTCCAGCAAAATTTTAGTAATCCAAACATTTCAGTTTTAAAATCCAAATCGCCAAGGCACCCTGTCAATCAAGATAAATTACTTTTGAGTTTCTTCGTGCTATTTGACAGTCCCTTCGATCAGAACATTTTTTATATTTATAATTTTAATTTGTTCATTTCGTAGATCAAGAACTGTCGGAAGGGCCTGAATGATAGTTCTTCATCCTCCTGCTTTATTTGCGATGGAATGGGATCCTGTACCTACCCATTTGTCTATCTCCTTGATTTTTTCTTGTTTATGCAGGTTACTTACAAGGATGAAGGAAATATTCATTGGGATGATGGGAAGGTTTATTCCTACATAATAAACAACACCGAAAAATACTTCATTGCCTCCATGCGTTTAAATGGTCATCAGAAAACCTGAGCATGCTTGTAAAATTCCTCAACGTAAGAGAGATGGCCACCAACACTGAAAATATTCGTTTCTTTGATGGTTTTTGTTTCATTATATTTTCAAAAGGAACATTCGGGAAAGAAGCTAGATTGATGTGTAAATCCTTGAATAAACATTAATTAAAGACTTGCACAAACTTCAAACACAGGTTCATTTCCAAAAAAATGTAAACATTTTGCATTGGTTAAACACAAGTTCTTTTGTGATTATGTCAATTACTTCACGTTTACTGTTCAGTTTTTTCCTTCACATAAATTTCTTATTTGGCATTTCCTGTTTATTTATATGGACAACGAATGAGTTTTTTGAAATTCGTCCTCTTCAGATAAAATGAATGTAACTTGTGAAGTAAATATCGTTGATAACCCTATTGGTGTCTCCATTGCACCTCCAAGTGCAATTGCTAGTTTAGGTAGTTGTAAACATTTATGAATTTTTATTACTTTGTGTGTGTGTTTTATTTAAAATTCTAAATTAAAGTATGGTGTTCAAGAAGGAAAGAAAATAAAATTCATAAGAGATAAATAAATCACTCTATGATAAGAAAATGATCAATGTAAAAATTAGAAAATACATAAAATAAAAAAGTAAAAAGCATATGATTTTCTTCTAGTTCTCAAATAGTAAGTTTTGTTTGGCATTTTATTTACAAGGATTATATTTCAATTTTTGGACACTTCCAATGTTTTGATTGGTTGAGGTTAAAATAGAAAGTAACTAATGAAAAATCCTTTGCTCCATGAGAAATAAAGCTCTAGCCAATAGAATTATAGAAAAAGTCTTATAATATATATAGATCAATATCAAACTTTAGTCAAAACTTATTAAATTACAAATGATGTATTTTGATTAGCTATTGCAAAAGTGAATAATTATTTTGATGAAGATTATATTCCTGCCTTTGATAGGATAATAAATATGTAAGTTAGGCGTGATGGTTATTTCAAAAATTTGCAAGTTTTTAACAATTAAAATCAAGAAAAACATTTAGATGATTGTCAAATTTTACCCTTGACGATATGACACATCCTACAAAGCATCACCTTGATACACATTATAATGGAATATTAGTCAAAGTAAGAACTATTAATGGAGAGTTGCTTGTTTACAAAACATATAAAATATGACACATAACACAAAGCATCACCTTCGGCAGTATTTGCCATATCATGGCCTTGTTACTTAATGTATCCTCATTGCGAAAAGCAAAGAATTTGTTGGCATACTTACAAAGGCGATAATTTCTAGATGGGAAACAATGAGAAACAAAGAAATCGTGATGTGGGGAGTAGAAGAGGGATACAATAAGCATTATATGACTCACAATTAATTTGTTGAGTTATTTATTTTCATCAATGATTGGGTTGCTAGTATTGTCGACTCCCCTACTTCAACCATAGTTCAAACTCTCATGTGTTAGTTTTTAGCACATAACATAAATGTTTTTCAACCCTTCAAGTTTATGATTAGGCATGGGGTTTGGATGCAATGATAGATTTATAGAAAGTATATCTAATCGATGAGGGGACTATATTATTCTATATAAAAATGTGGTGAAAACTCTATTCTCGAGACACAATAACATATATTTTTGAGAATATTTTCATACTCTTCTCTGGGTACAAAGTTTATGTGAACTATCTCCTAGCCATTGGCTATTTTAGCAAGATATGCCACTTGAACTAGTCACCACAAGCTCGAAATTTTGTTGCTAGCATATAATATTAAGTATTATGATTTTTACACAAAGAATTGTTAAGAGTGGAATGTTCTAATGTTTGTGCTTAAAATATTTTCTTAACCTTCTCGGGTTACAAATTTATGAGCTCTATCTCTAGATATTCGGGGAAAATATCGAAAGTATGTATGATCTTATAATATCAAGTATTTTCTAATACAAAGATAAGAGATTTAATTGTTAGGATTTGTTGGGGTCGAGTGCGAGATCCACCTCTAATTTGAATTTTGTGGTTGTGAAAATGTAAAATTATAATTATACTATTGAGGATAGGATGAAATCCTCAATTTTGTCAAACCACATTATAGCGTGCCTTCTATTGAAGTAGTAAACACATTTAATTACAACTAGTAAACTATAACATGTGTTTGAATTCACATGTTAGTATCTATGACGAAGTTATGAGGAATAAATTGAGACCTTTACAAAGCATAACTTGTCACAAGACACAAGGAGAAGGTATGTTTGTAGCATATATGAAAATCCAACAAAAACATTAAACTCTAATTGTTATGGGGAATTAACTACAAAATTTTCTAATTGTATACATGTTTAACATAACGACATTATATGCATGCTTATATATATCACATGATTTAATCATATTCTTTAATTTATGGGTAGTTGTGGGACTTTCTCTCCACTTCTAATATGGGTTAGCATTATGAAGAAAATGATGTCTCACAATTATCTAGTATAAATTATTGATACTAGATGCCTTTGGATTATTAGAAAAAATGACAAGTTTGGCCTGTCTAGCCTTAATTGAATAATTGAATAGTATTTGTATGTCTAAATGGTATCAAACAAAGCATTAAATACCTAAAATGGCATATCATTGTACTATTTGAAGATTTAGAAATTATTAATGAGCTCATTGGATCCAATAACATTGATTAACAACATTATAGAGGTCCTCACATTAGATATAAGTTATGTAATGTCAATTATGAATAAGAAAATTGGATTCTATTTGGATAGGTTTGTCACATGTTAGAAAGGAATCTTATACTATGCCAAACATAAAATAACATGGGTTGATAACATGATGGTAATGTAGACTCTAAAAAGTGGAATTATCATGGGTTGATAACATGATGGTAATGTAGACTCTAAAAAGTGGTACGATAATTCCTTAATGAGTATGAACTTATTTCTTAAGCATTTTTGTTATTAGTTTACTTTATGAAGGTTGATTTCTTTCTTACATCATGTATAACTTCCAGATCAATGTTGATTTATTTATTCCTTAATATAAACACTATTTAGAGTGAAAAATATCACATATAAAGATAGATTAATGTTATTTTAGTGTCGGGTAATAGTCGAAATATTGAAAAAATAGGGAAATTTTCATTTCGAAGTTGAAATAGTAAATTCATGTAACTTTTGGATGTCAATATTTTGCATTAATAACGTTCTCTTTTAAGAAAACAAGTTAACATCGACCTAACGTCAAGCTAATGTTGGGCTAACATCACCCTATAGTTGGAAACTATAAGAAAACGTTTTCTTGACATTACCCTTCGACATGTTGTTCACTCAAAATTCCCCTGCTTTTGAGAAATTGAAAATTAAAAATTTGAAGTTCAATGTCTTTTCTGTTGTCCTGATAATGTGAAAAGTCAAGAAATTGGAAAAATCTGCGTTTTTGGGTCATTTTGTGTGATTTTCGGGCCTGTTGGACATTTTTGTCCCGCTTGTCCCAAGTTCATTCGGGCTCTCTGTTCCCCGATCGGCTGCTTTACCCGAAGTCCGTTTCTTTCGGGCCCGTCGGAACTTTTTGTCCCAAGTGTCCCAAGTTCGCCCGGACTCATTGTTCCCTTTTCGTCTGTTTCGGCCGAATCGCGTACTCCGCGTACTTTCGTCCCTCATGTCCCAAAAGCATTCGTGCATACTTTTCCCACATCACTGTATCAAGTAGGCTCGCGCTTTCGCGTCCCACGTGTCCCAAATGAACCAAAGGCCATTTGAGCTAATTTTTCCCACTCTTCACAAATATCTTGCTTTCCAAGTTGGTAGGTGTGTATTTAATGCACATTAATTGTCTCTCTCTCTCCCAAACGGCTATATAATGAACGCGCCTTATGCATTTTGCTGCTTTGCTTTCTTGCTATCCTTTGCTCATACCTTTGCGATCAAGATTTTTGTGCGCATACTCATTTCCCCTGCAATTTCATCCCGAGTCCAGATTGCAACCTTAGCTTTTCAAATTGCTAAAATGAAGATTAAATTCCAAGGCCAAGAGCAAGTCTCACCGCTCGAGTCTGTCGTTTCCGATATCAAGGACAGTGAGGTTCGCCACCTCGACTTTGGAGATTTTTGGGCAAGAATGACAGACGCGAACCCTTCACCTATGGCACAGATGATTCATGACAGTGGTTTGGCATTCGCCGGTGGTTTCCCTATCTCGGTGCAATGCGCAGATACAGTACTCTCCTGCGGTGCTCATTTCAACCCTGATTTGAGTGAACTGACGAATGTGCATGGAGAACTTATTGCTAAACTTGACGTTGCCGCTATTGGCGCTGCCCTAAGGATTCCAGAGATGGAAAATGCTATAGTAATTTCTCAAAACTAGGCACAAGCCCTCTTCGATCAGGACAGTGAGAAATATAAGGCGCGGGTGGCGAAGTCCTGGCTTAAAAACCCTAAAAAGGGGGCGTCTCATCTATCCAAGGTTCTTTTCCGTGTAGATTTCAATGAGGAATTGTCAGATTTTATAATCCTACTGGCTCGGGTCATGGGCTTACCCTCTACAAATGAGTTCCATTTTTGGATGTGCCCGCTTATCAATATGGTGTGCGAAGGGACTCAGAATATCAATTGGGTAGAGATCATTAGTATGAACCTAGCAGAGCAACTGTCCAATGTACAACAAACAAAGAAATTTTACATGACTTCATACTTGATGTATACTCTGGCAGCATCAAGGCAATGGTTTGGCTTCTCATACATTGATGCTCACAAGGGTGACCCCGTATATGCCTACTGCCCTCAGTTCACCTTGGAAACTAGCAACCGCAACTTCAGAAGGGTGAATGATGCCTTCACCATGTACATCGTCAGGCTTCTGGAGAGCGACACAGCGAGGAGATTTTCTGATGAAGCTATGAATCTGATATCGCACTACGGTGCCTACTTCATCCAATTTAGGAAATTTTCCTATATAAGGCTTGCTGGCTATGAGAGCACCCCTCTC
Organism: Taxus wallichiana var. yunnanensis; assembly: GCA_018340775.1. NCBI lineage: Eukaryota > Viridiplantae > Streptophyta > Pinopsida > Cupressales > Taxaceae > Taxus > Taxus wallichiana. Next base: position 965,034,746 of record CM031242.1, on the reverse strand, counting down.
AAGCTCCCCATGTTCTACAATGATAAGATGGCCTTAATAGAAGTATGCAGGCAATTGGACAAGTTGCATAGAACCTGCAGGGATAAGAAAATTACTGGCTTGCACTTCCCCATCACTTTGGGAAACTATACCTGCAAAATAGCCCTAGATGCTCAAAACATAGAAAGAGCCCTGGCTCCCATCACTGTCCATTTCTTCAGGCCAAGAACCTGTTTTGACTTGAAGAAATTTATTGAGCAGAACATTAAGATCACTTATCATCATCAAGGCGGCACAAAAGATTATGGGTTGTGTTGATGATTTTGAGGCAAGGAAGAGACACTACGACAGATTTTCTCTTTAATTAATTCAAGAGCTTAGCTTGTACCAAGTTCCTGAAGGGCTCCAGGATGATAATTCTGACCTGTACTCATATGAGTATGACAATGTGGTCAAACACACTCCCTTGGAGGATTTGGATTGGTTCAAAAAGGAGAAGGACGATCTGGTGGAAATCCTAGCTCCCGTCTTGGTAAGAACCAAAATATGGTTTGACAGGAGAGTTCGCGAACTCAGAAGACATTCAGGTGAGTCCTCCAAAGACACCTCAACACCAAGAAAAGAGGCATTGTCACCTGATTCGAGAGCACATATGCAGACCCCTCCTGCCTTGTTAACTCAAGGTCCCACAGTCTCCACTCCTTCCTCATCCACACAGGTATATCAAAAGAAAGTTAGAGAAGTCAAGAAGGAGCATGTGGAGGAAGATCCCTAAGGAAACATATGGAGTTGCCCTCAGGCCCAGAGAACATCATTGTTCTTAGTGAAAGTGAGGAGAGTGAAGTGCTGGTCTCTACAAGCGCTCCAGAAGCCCCCATGGATAAAGAAAAGGAGGTCCAAAGCACTGAGCTTCTGGGTGCTAGTGATTCCTCTGTACTTGAAGCCCCAAGCGCTCCACTCATATCCCAACTAGAGGCAACAGCAGTGCAAACCTTGGGTGCCATGAGTTCTTTGTCTCTTGGTCCTCTTGTCCCCTGTTTCTTCCTCTTCCTCTTTTGCATGGGTGCACCTCTTGTTGATAGTAGGAAGATAAAGTCTTCCTCCTGGATCTCGGACCCAATTTTGATCTTGTGGCGGCCTTATTAGGCACTACTCCTGCTACTCACGCCAAAAAAGCGTAACTACTACTGCGGGATAGTGTCTGATGCTCAGGGCCAACAATTCCTGGAGATAGCCAAGCCTAAGGTAGACAAGCCAGAGCAAGATTTGCAAGCATCCGATCTTGAGCTCTCAAGAATTCCCATGGGAGAGTCTACCCCTGAAGGCGAGATCCACAATCTTGAAACTTGATCACTAGAGTCATTGGGAGGGTAGAGAAAGGACAACAAACCATAGAGCGGTTGGAGGAGCAGGCCCAGATTCTTACAAGTTTCATCAAGTGCCTACTATCCAAGGATAAAGTTTTGGATCCTACCCCACCGACTACCCTTTCGCCGCTTTGTGATTCTCGGCCAAGATGAGGTCATGAGTATCAAAGATATGCACAAGTATTCCGTCTATGGAAGGGCTATGGAGGCCATGGTTGATGATATGCTTGTTGCAAGATTGAATTTCATTGATGAAGCCTTCAAACTCCACAGGAAGGTAAACAATTTGCAACAGAAGCTCTCCTCCACTATTGGGAGCATAGATAAAGAACTTAAACTTTGGAGTAGTTGTATAGTAGACCTTCACCTCATGGGACAAATAGATGAAAATATTTTAATGGCAAGCAAGGTCTTCGATGATGCAAAGGATAACTTGTCAAATTCATGGGTCTACAGCGTGGAATGGAAAATCAAGGTGCTGGAGAAGGCTTTGGGAGAGTTAAGAAATAGCTGGCAGAAGGGTGAGGCCTTCAAGACTCTAGTTGTATCTGCCTTCAAGGATATACATTTCCATCTTCATGATGAGACTTCTGGTGTGCCTCTCTCTTTACAAGAAATCAAAGCTCAATTCAGAGCTTTTGTCAAAGGTGATCTGTTCAAGGAGAGTTCCATTTCCAAGGAAAAGATGAAGGAGATTTGCTCTCTTCAATCTGCTATAGAGGAAGCGAATAAAGATTATCATACTCATGTCGAATTCGACAAAGAAATGGAGAAGTGCCTCAGATTTTGGACTTAGTCCACTGCCAACACATCAGTCCCACGAGGCAGAGACATAGCAGAGGCGTTGAAAAGATTCAGACAACGGATCCTAAAGTCAGTGGGCCCCTCCCAGTCATGAACGCTTGTCTTCTTCTCCTGATTCTTCTCTTTTTCCTTTCTTCTCTTAGGGTATTGCGATTAGCAGCCCTTTAACTAAACATTAGTTAAAAGAAGTAGTTACCAAGAGTAACTAATTTGTAAACTATATAATGGCCTCTCCTCGCCATTTTTGAGGAGGAGGAACTTGGCTTATCTTTAAAAGTGTAAAGAAATCATAAAGAAATCAATACAGAAGGATTTTTCTTTCTCTGTCTATCTGGTTCTTTTTATTCACAAGCTATTCATTAAATCTTGTTAGATCATTTGTCTGTATTATGCTGAGAAGCTTTGTATTCTTATAGATGTTATTCATAGAACTTTGTGTCTCTTCAAATTTCATCTTATTAATGTGATACAAATGATCTTATTCCAATTCGCTGTACCCTTGCATGCATAAGGAATTATTCTGTCATCTATAATTCTAAATGGTGCCTTTCGCTCGTTTCTCGCATTTTCATTCTTCTCGTCCTTTTGCGATTGATGATCTTTTTAGCAAACACTTTCATATTATCCAAGTTCCATAGCGAAACCATGCTTTGTATACTTGTAAATAGGTTCGTTTTGAATAAGGGAACCTCTCCCATTAAAGAGGAGGGACTTCTTGTCCCGACTGTTGCTCTTCTTTAAGTTCCTTTTCGACGACCGACCATAAGGTGATATTGTCTTATGACAATAGCTTTATTATACATCAACCTTCATGCGACTTTGGATTTCATGATAATCATGACTATATGAAGACTTTAGGAATCAACTATAGGATGACTTTAGATCTCGATTATAGGCCAACTATAAGTCAACTTCAAGATGCAAATACATATATCGAATTTATTTGTTGACTATAACCCAAATTTGGACCATACTATAGCTCGATTTTGGCTCTTGACTATAGCTCAACTATAGAATCTATCTATAATACAACTATAACATCGACCATAGGTTGACTTTAGTTTGAATTTTATAAACATAAGAATATTAATGGTTCATTATTCATTAAAATTGAATAACATTATAATTTTACGTTTTAATATAAAATTATAATTATTGAAAAAATGTTATTCATGTTGGATAAATATGATATAACTTTGTTGAACATAAAAATTAACCCTACTTGAAGCGATTGTGATGCGGTGCAAAGATATGAATAAAATATCCACACTACATCACAACTACTAATTAAGACAAATTCTGAGTTATGCTTGTGTTCAACAATATTGAGTAAATTTGAATGCTAAAATACAAGTAGATTTCAAGGCTAAAGTGCAAGTAAATTTGAATTTAACAGAGTTATAAAAAAATACCATAACACCATGTATACCATGGAAAATGTAATAAAGAGGAAAATTAAACACAAATAAATTAACAACAAACCTTCCTTTACTAATTCCCAAAGCAACCTCAGATTGGATCTTTTGAAAGAATGAGGTTGAGTGACGTTCTTTGTAGGATCTGTTTGAGTTGTGAGATTTGGTTGATTTGTGGATGCTCTAAGTATCCCGAATATAATAATAGATAAGCCATGAAGATGGATGTATGAGATTGATATGATTTGGGAAGCATACGAGTTGGAACTCAATTTTGACTCGCCAAAAAATTACACAAAATGGCAGCATGAACTCTCAAAAGCTTTGGTGGATTATTTTCAAAGGGAAGATCATTGATTTATAGTTGAAGAAAGTGAATCTTCAAGCTAAGTTATGATTGGAGATAACTAAACTTGACTTGGATTGTTTAGTTGAGTTTCCATATTTTATTGGAGAGTTCTTTGTTGTTCTTTGATTGCAAGAGTGAGTCAAGGCTAAGTTGGAGGGTTGCACATGTTTTTGATTAATAATTCCATTTTTGCTTTTTATTCACCCAAAATGTATCATGAATAGTTGGAAGGTGGAAGAAGTTGGATTGAATTTGATTTTTCATGACTTGAAGATAACTCTAGTTAATGCAATTAATGCTGATTTGCATCAATTAAACACATATGTTTCATTAAGATAATGATTTTTAGTTCTAGTCAAAACTTGAGTTAAATAGAATTGGGTAGGTGGATATGATTTGATGAATATTTAAATTTATTTAAATGTGTAATGCGGACATGTGTATTTTTATTTATTTTGAAATAAAAATAGCTATTAAAATTTGCTAAGGGGGTGATGAGCATGTAATAGAATTAATTAAATTAATTCTATGTAGGAAAAAGGGGTGTAATGATATTTTGGATGATTACCATGCATAGTGGTAACTTGGGGGTGTCTACATTTGCCCCTCTTTAAAGTGTTATTATGGAGTAATAATGCTTTAAAGATAATAGACACTTGTAAACAGTGGTCAAATGATAAAAAATGGTAGGGACTACCCGATTTGCCCCAGTGAAGCACATAGATGTCCCAATGAGTTTGAATTAGTTGATTGGATTTCCCCCTTGAGTGGGTGAGTGATGTGACGTAGTGACGAACAACCGCTCAATAGAGAGAGTGAAAGTGATAGAAAAACTTTAATATTAACATCAAAGAAAAGTAGTGATTTCGGTCATGGAGGTAGAAATCAAAAAATTAAGGTTAGTATGGGGTATAAATAGATGGGTGGGAGGGGTAGAAAATATCGCGGTTCATTTTTTCTTATAGATTTTATTTTCGTTTGTACATTGTGTTGATCATTTTAGAAAGTTTGGATGGAGACCAGACAAAGGCAACACTGGTATGTAACTCTCAAAATTGTCATTCGATCACATTTATTGCTAGTTAGAAGTAGGAGAAAATTGAAAAATGATGCTAGTGCATGCACTTATGTGCGCTTTAGCATAGCCTTACGTGAAATGTGGCAATATACTAGTGTACACACACAGCGTGCTACTAACTTGGCATTAGTGTTAAGCGGTAAATGTGCTAGCGTGTTAAATGCACTAGCATAAAACTAGTAGCATGGGTGTTGAAGTGAACATGCTAGCGTGGATGGGTGGCATTAAGGTGAATGCACTAGCGTAACATTTGACACGCTATCATAGATGCCCTAATGTATGCATGCACACACTAACATATCAATGGGTGCGCTAAAGCATAGTTAGGATGATATAGAAGAAAGATATAAGGTGAAATAGAAGAAATATGGGCAAACAATGTTGTTTGGATGGTTTTGAGAGAGTCTATTATCATTAGACGTCCATGAGTGCCATGGATGAATACGGTCGTTCCAGGAGGAGTTTTACTTGCTAAGAGCAAAGATAGTTGTGTGCACTGTTGGAGGTGATAGGGATGAAATTTATTGCACAGTTGCTAGATATTATAATTGATCACTATTTTTTGATCGTGTTGGCCAAGTGATGACACAACGAGAGCTAGAATTTTAGGCCGCCAATTGGTGAGATGATTGTGACATTAGAGGACGTTCATCAAATTCTTTAGGTGTTGATATGGGAAAATTACAACAATGAGATGGACATGTTGGATGTATACAAGGACACATATGGTCATTTTTTTTTAAGGGGACATACCTAGAGAAGGGATGGTTGTGCATCTATATGAGTGTATGGATGATGTGATAGTGGCACAATTACCAGTCTACCTTATGGATCTTATCGGTGGCTATTTACTACATGATAGGATAGCCAATCACTTCCGGATGTGCTTGACATAGTTGATCTTATGGAGGAAAAATGTTTGCATGGAGACATTGTATACTAGCTCATCTTTACTGAGGATTTTCACTTAGTGGCCTATAAGGAGAAAATGAGTCTCGAGTCCAATGACACTGCCGTAAATATGGTCATGGGAGCACTTTGTAATCGGTCGACTAGTAGGTATATTTCATGATATACAACCCGAGGAGCCCTCATCATTCAGATAGGAGCAGTGGGTGCCAACCAAAGAGGCCATCGGGGTGACATTGTGTTTTACAAATGGGATTTTGGCAACCTACAACTTCATATGGTGACATGGAGACCATACATACGATATAGGTGGGGCTATGATGATTTTAAGCCATTTATATCGTACAGGTATAACATTTTATCATCGCTAACCGGGAGCACATCATGGAGATGTATAGGGCAGGGAGTCATGAGACAATGTGGTGTTGTACAAAATATACAGTGGTGAGCAAAGCGATGCGCGTAAGTAATGCGTGAGATAATTGGTTTTGGGCCACAAATTAGGTAGAGAGCACCCAAGGCCAATTTCTTTGGATTCATTCCATATTCATGGGATGCACGGTATAGATTGCTAATCCAATGAAGACATTAGAGTATGTTGTATGGTACGGAGGATTATGCCTATATGGATTACTATACCACATGAAACCATAATAGTAAGGATAACGACAACTATGGGTGGATAATAGAGAGGGATAGGTATACTGGGCTAGGTTGAGGTCGAGGCATAACTACAAGGATAGGGTGCACAGGCTCAGACACATGCACAAATATAGGTACATGGGTAAACAAATGCACAGACAAAGGCTGTATGAGTACAAGAACATGCACATGGTGCATAGGTTCAGTGGCATATATTTCATTACATGTACTATTATAGGTTCCAGTTCAAATGCCTATACATGTTTCAATTCGGATGTCGGTACATGTAATTCACACAGTGGCAATACAAGCTTCATTCAGAACCATCGAGGCCAACTAGTCTAGTAGTAAGGCATGCAAATGGAGATGGTGTTTATGATGGTTGGGGGATGAGGATGAGAATGAAAACCTGTGAGAAAAATGCACTTTTTCCTTCACTAAGACCATCGATTCTTTGAGCTTTTTATACAAGCTTAGAGATAGAGTCGTCATAGAGAGGGATGCCATCCTGATTTTGTTACACAGAACAAATCAACAGGTGCAGAGGATGATTTTGGAGGTAAACCAACTTATCATAAAGTTACAAAAGAATACAAAAAGAGAGATGTCGCGTGTTATGTGGTGGAGTAAGGTTAGATGGTTGATGTTCTCGAGGATATTGTTATCATATCACATGAGATGGGATATTATAGAGCATTATATGAGGCCGCAATTCCTAAGGATCGGATACCTCAGGATATAGTAAGTGGGCAGCCGGTTGATCTACTAGGAAAAGTATATCAAAAAGGCCATCTAAATCAGTTAGATCAGTGTAGATGCCACCGCCGAGAGAGGTGGTGAGAGACTAGAAGTCCCAACATTAGTAAGAGTCATCCATGACTCTATAGATATAAATTTTGTGTTGTTGATGTGTACGCTTGATAATGAAGGTACACGGTTTTATATGTAGATACCCCTTGATGGCACTTTTGATATGTATATGTAGATGACACTATGATTGTAGACATTTTACATGGAATCGATTGATGTATATGGACATTGTTATTGGATATATGATGATGTGGTGATTGTTTTGGTATTTTCTCGCTTTATTAATATGATGAGACACTTAGTGTAGATGATTAGTATGATGTTGTATTGTGATTGATTACAAATATGTGATGATATCCTCATAGATTATCTTTCAATATGTACTTTTGGGACAACCTATTTTGATATTACACATTATAAAGTTAGCACCATGATTATTGAAAAGCCATGATGAGAAACCCATATGATTAAGGAAAAACTATAAAATGAACCCAATATACATAGTAAAATGATATACACCAAGGCTATATAGGAACCAAGATCTTGACAAACTACTTGTAATTGATAAAAAAGAAGTACAAAACAAACCCAATATGATGAATATACACCAAAGTTATATATGAAATAATATGATAACAATTCACAATGATTGGTAAAAGACAGAGAAACAAAGTAAAACAAACCCCATATACATGGTAAATGATAGACACCTTGATTATGAATAAGTCAAGATGTTGACAAAATACATGTAATAGGTCCAAAAATGAAGACAACATTTGAAAACAAGCCCAATATACAAAGCAAAATGAGCCAAGATGACAACAAAATACTAACAATTGATCAAAAATGAAAATGAGGAATGAAAGACAAACCCAATATACAAGACAAAATGATTACACCAAGACTAACAATGAGCCAAGATGGTAACACGATACCTGCAATTGGTCAAAAACAATGACAAAATTGGAAAACAAGCCCAATACACAAAACAAAATGAATACACCAAAGCTAACAATGAGCCAAGATGGTAACACGATACCTACAAGTGGTCAAAAACAAAGATAAAATGCAAGGAAAACCCTACACATACAGTAATTCAGACACACCAAGGTTATATTCAAGCCAAAATGCTAACAAGATTACTTATAATAGGCCAACAAACAACAACAATGCAACACAACTTGAAATAATGACATCTAACTATGCCCTTAATGTGTTCCATATTAAAGAATAAGAATATATGAAAGACCCCAAGAAAGGATACATATAAGGGGATTAGATCAGAACAAAGAGTGGAGTTAAGTAGTTCCTCATGACACTCTCATTAGATCATGTTGAAGTTTGATCTAAGATTGATTGGGTCATTTTTCCAAGCAATGATTTATGCAAGGAAGAACATGAGAGCTGAGATGCCCTAAACGAGGATAAACATGGGGGTTTGATTATTTTTTTCCCCAAGAAAGGATACATGCAAGGGGTAAGAAAAGTGATAATCATATGACAATCTAGAATGACCACTAGGATTGTAATCAAGAGTGTAAAATTGTGTAATTGTGTTCATAGTTGCTAAGAGTTGTTTGAAACATTTTTTGAATGTTTTTAGTTTTTTTAATCGCTTTGATTTTTGAGTTTTGAATGTTTTGATTTTTAAGGATTTTGGAATATATGATTTTTATTTTTAAATGTTTTTATTTTTTGGAGTGTTTACTTGGTAAAGGGTGCACTATTTGAACCTATGTTCAAACAATTGTAAACATTTCATTCCATTGGTAGAATGTTGATATAGTGATTAGGATGTCTTACTCCGCCCTTGACTCCATGTAACTAGTAAGATGCGAGGGCTCACCACCGAAAGCCAAGAAGGGTGAGACATATGAGATAGTAATGTGCAAATTAAGATGATGGATACAAAGACATGAGGTTAACAATGGTCCATTTGAGAAAATGTGACTCATTTTCTATTAAGATTATCTGATTCCAAGATGATTTCACTTTATAGGTCTTGACTAGAATTAGATTGGTAGGTGGCCTCTTGATTAACAAGATTAGGTGTAAGGAATGATTTTCTCTCTTAACATGAACAACTAAATTTATTCTTTGGGATTTCGTATGATTAAGCACTCTAGATTTGGAAGGATTTCATTTGTATATATTTTTGAAATGACCTCATACATTTTTCCCCATGCCACTGTAAGAGTTAAGGATTAAACACCGAAGACAAGACGTAGGTGAGTAAGGGTGAATTTCTCTATTCCTAGTCTCACGCTACCAGTAAGAAGCATGGGCTCAACACCAAAGTGTGAAGGAAGAAAGGTGTAAAATTTTTGATTTTCTTTGTAATTTTGATTGATTTTACCTTGTTTGTATATTGTACTTGTTGGAATTACCCCCAAATCTTAGCCCCACATGACTAGTAGGACACAAAGGCTCATCACCTTAGACTGATATGGGAGAAAAATTGATCCGAGTAAAGAAGTTTAGTACTTTATGTTAGATAGAGAGCTTACTTGGAAGGCATATTTTCCCTTAGTAAGCTTTGAGACAAGAATATAGGTAAAATATCTAAAATGATGGGAACTAGAACAACAATGAGATTCACAATACCCCACTAGAACAAGATTAACCTATGTCTTATACATGAAGAGTGCAAAAATATGATAATGAAATGATAGAGAAATTTTCCACCACTTGAGTTCTTTTCATTATCTGTATGAGATGATTTTATACTTTAGATCACTACACTACATTACACATTATTATTTATTATTATAAACACATTACATGTTGTAATCAGAACTCATAAATCAAGACCTTGTAACATCATGTACGTTTAACCAATTAACGGAGGATCTTGTTGTCGCATTGTTAAGCTTGATCATTGGTCATTATTAATGTGAATAGTAATTATATATATTTATAATATATAATTTATATAATAATGATAATAATGATATTTTAATTTAATTGTCGATCGACCTTTATTTTATAGTATTATTATTTTACCTTATTGTCGATTATCATTGATATTTTATATTAATTGTCTCTATATTATTTCTTTGGTTGTTTCATTCTGATCGTGTCATAGACCGAACCTTGTTCCATGCTTTGAGAAGGGGTTATCCCATTTTTGTGTTATGGTCGGTCTTTGCTCCGTGTTCATCTTTGAACGTTAACCTCTAGTTTCTCCCCTTGGTCATTTAGGCATGCTTGCTTTTCATTTCAATTTTTTAAAATTAAAGGAAATTATAATTTTGCTTCCTCCGGCATGCCATTCGTATGCAATTTAACCTTTTGGTTGGCTTAGGATTAATTGGATTTCTTTTTTTGCTATCTTGAGAGTGTATAGGAGGTAGTGGGTAGTGCAAGATTTGATGGGATTGTTATTTGTTTTAAATGCTAAACTAAATCTTTCTAGCTACCACCTATCATTTTCCCCTTCACCACTTTGGTAGTGAAATGTCCCTATGCGTGAGTTTAAAAAAAAAAAAAAGAGATTTTTTTTTCTTGCATGGTTTATCTAGAAGTTGGTGGCATTTCAGTCTTCAATTAATGTTTTCTTCAATGCGTATGGTTGGGAGGTGTCTTGTTGGCATGTCCCTTTTTCGTGGGATGCATTTGGGAAAGGGACCACATTCTTTTTTTTTTTTCTTGTGGTGCCCATGCATTGGTTATCTTCCATCAATTTCAAGGGTTGAAGAATGTGGTCAATGGGGGACTTTTTGATTTTTTTAGAACCTTTTTCCTTGTTGTGAAGGGCGTTGAACTATGGGAACACATTGAGATTGACTTAGAGCCTCTCAAATGCTTACTCCTTGGGTCTCTACCACACCTAGTGAAAATCTAATCCCCATTTTTCTCGTGTGGTCCATTTGCCATTTGGGTTGGGAGGCCGCTTGATTTGTGTGGGTCATTTTTTATCCTCTTTTGGTAATCATTGGTTGCACCATGGAAGCTTCATAGGATTTTGCACTAAACCCATTTGAGTGTATTATTTTGGTGTGCACATTCAAGAAAATGTGTGGGGGCAAAGAAAGGCCATCTTCACCACAGACATTTCAACCATGTTTTTTTTCCTGCCTATGCAAGTGACTACTTTGAGCATGGACGTTTTCTAGCGAGAGAAAAGGTGATGATTCCTGGATGTCATAATAAGCTCATGGTTGCATCATGGAAGCTTATTAGGCATGTTAAGCCTAAACTCTGCAATTTTCTACTACCATTTCTATAATCCCATGAAATGTATGTTCTCTTCTTGAATGATGTCTTGGAGTGGTTTGGTTTGTGGTTAGTTATTGTTTTCTTTGGGAAAATTATAGAAACATTTTAGTTGTCCTCTAAAAATCATTGAGTTTTTTGGGAATGGATTTGAGACTCCTTTCAAGCATGGTTTACTTTTCATTCATTTTTATTTCATTTGGCTAATGAATGGGTTTTCCTTGAGTAAATCCTTTAGTATGTTTCACTAATGTAGAATATCTAAATTTGTGATTCGAGTTATATTCATAGATGGGTGCAAATCGATTAAAAAAAGTTGTTTGTTAAGCTATTGAGGTGATTATTCAATTAGACTCTCGTATATTCTCATAGTGTGGGGAAAGCACTTTTTTCTAGTTATTTTCTTGATAGCTACCCTTATATGGATTTTGTGTGGTATTATTTTAAATATTTTCCAATCAAGGAAATATACATTTAGATTTTTTTAAATCTAGAAAACATAGATGGAGTGTTTGAATCGAACCCTTCTCACCTTTAGTTGTTGGATTATTTTTGTAAATCATAATTTTTTAAAATGGCCTAAGTCTAATGGATGTTAAATTATACTTGAATTCCCTTTTTAATTTGGAACCCTATGATTCAACTTGCCTTGATTTTGTTTAATACTTGATACTGAAGAGGTTTATGAGTTCTCTTTTAGATGATTGAGACTTGTTTGATAAGAGGTATTAATGATCTCCTTTTTTAACTCAATCCGAGTTGAGTGTCCTGAAGATGTTGATTTCATAAGTAAAATCTTTATCAAAAATTTTGGGAACATGTGGAGGACAATTTAGTCTTATTGATGAAGTTGTATAAATATGTTCTCCTTAAGTATTGTTCTAACAGAACTTGAATACTATCTATTTGCATGGATGTGTTATACATATCCGATGTTGTGTGATTAATTTTCATGCACGTGCACACACACACACACACATATAAAGAGGAAAAGTGGAAAAAAAATAGTGGTAGTTAACATATTACCTGTTCTAATACAGACTCAATAAGAAGTGATTCAAATACCTTTCTCTCTCTTTGGAAAATTTAAGGTTGGTATTTATTATTGTTTGTACGGAGTGACTAGACCTTAAGGTTATTGTTGGGGTTTCTGTTAATTAGTGGAAAATATAAGAAAATTGGATTACCGCTTTGTTGAGTGACCTTAATGGATTATAGGAATTCTAAGAATAGTTTAGTGTTTCTTGGTCAATGTTGTTACTTTTGTTCCCTAGTCATGGTTCCCTAGAATTTTTTTGTCTCTTGGGTTTGTATGCCATGTCGAATACCAATGATGTAACTATGTATAGTTTTTTTAAAAAAAAGGAGTAATGGTAAGCTTTTCTCATGAGGTAAAAATGTTGTGTTGTGAACCCTTCTTCGACATAGTAACAATGCAATTTTTTAAAACATTATTAGAAGGGTGGGTAATCCTTTTAAAATTTCTTTATGAGTGAATTAATATAGATGTGACCTACTTGATAAAAATTAATTCCATAAGTGATCAAAGAGGGAACTATCCCTTGTAAAGTAAAATTATATACCTTGTTATCCCTAGCTAAACTAATGGACATTATCTTTTGGGTGAATTCTTAAATGATCATAAGGTGAAATCTATGGTTAGATTTTAGAAGATAATAAGATTTATTAAGTAGGAGGAAATAGTTTAGAAACCATGCAATCTATCTCTCAGTCATTTGCAAGGTAAATTGTCTTCTTTTGTAAAACTCATCCAAGTGAAGCCTAAGTGAAACCTTTAATCATTCTAGATAAATTCTCAAGCTTCAATAAAATCATGGTTGATAAGTGGTTTTTCTTTGATCCATTCTTGAAATAGAGCATTCCTTTCATGATATTGTTAAATGTTAGCTTACTATTGCAATGGGTAGTCTTAGCATGCTCAGTTCTCGTGAACTGACTCAAGTTAATACTTGTGCAGATGGATTTATGCGAGTAGATAAAGGAAAGAGTTGTAAAGGTTTCATCGGGTTGATTTATGAAGTTTCTTGTACAAATGTCAAATGTGTTGTAAATCTTGTAATGGTGCTTGTAAAGGAGTTTGGAAGGCCTCTTTCCTTGGATTATCGATATTTGTGAAATAAAGTTGTCTTGTCCTTTTGTAGTGAAACTTGTAATTATCTTTGTGAGAAATAATATTCAATCTTCACCTTGTTATGAGTATTCTTTTGATAATTATTTATCAGTCATGAAAATGTTGTAGCATGGCTTGACCAAATTTTTTACCTTTTGTTCTTAGCAAAGTTCTTTTGAATCTTGTGATACCTTTGGTTTGTGTGCCATGTTGAATAGAAATGTTATAACCGTGTTTATCTCTCTCGATTAACAATGGTAGTTTCTTTTTTGAGTCATAAAACTTTCATGTTTTAATAACCCTCCATGGTGGTCTTGGCACTAGTGCAATTCTTTGTATATTTTAGTGAGTGGCAATCCTTCTTCTAAAGTTAAAAAAAATAAAATAAAATGAATTCATAGATAAATCAATAAATAAAATAACAATGAAATTGGGTTTCTTGTTGAGAAATTTAAGAATCTTAATTTGGAAAGAAATGAGTTTTCTACTACCAGTGTAAAGAAACCTACCCTCATTACCCCCTCGTTAACTTTAACCCTCTTATGGATTAAATTTCTTTATTCTGTTTTTTTTGAAACCTTAAGTCTTGTTAGCTTCCATTTGATTAAGGAACTCCCATACTCTTCTTTGGGGACCCCATGTGTTTCCATTGTCAACTTAATCAAGAGATTGCTAAATGAAGCTTTTACCCAAATCTAGTTGAACTCTTAAGTCTCATTAAAAGACCGGTTAATAACTAAATAGATCATAATGAAATAAATTGACCTTCTCTCTCTAACCATTGCCATAGTACTTTGTAACCATTTCTTAAGTTATGATAAATTTTAATCCTTGAACAAAGAAGATTAGTGTTTCGAACCTAAATGATACTCCACTTCTTTTGAGCTTTGCTGCATCTCCTTATGAAAAGAGAGGTTGAAACAAGGATTTTGTAGCTAGTGGTTGTTGGATAGATAGCCTTGTGGAATTGATTTCCTCCTTTGTTTGTAATAATTAAACAAAGTAAATGTCCTTTTTGAGATGATTTAATCTATAGCCTTATGTCTCAATAGTATAAAAGAAAAGAAATCTAGCCCTATAAGAAGAATTGTATGAATCATAACATGAATCTTCTAGACCCAAATTAGGTCTTGAAAGACTATTTTAGTGAATACATAACCTTAAAGGATTTTTTTGTGGAGTGTCTTAAACTGTAACTAGGTATTATGGGTTGGTCTTTTGTGGTGTCTTGTCAAAGAGAAAAGTGAACTATCCTTGATGGGTGTTGAGTGTTTCCTTGTTGCCCTTGTGGTCATCGTTGTGTCAAGTTGTTCAAGAGCTAGTTGTAGCCATTGTGACCACTTGTTGTGTCGTGCTATGTTTCAAACAAGTAAAAAAAAAAATTATCCTGTATTTTCTATGTTGTCTTGTGTGTGTTTGAAATAGTGGGTGTTACACTTGGTATCAAAGTGGAGGTTCATGCTCTCGAACCTCTGGGCCAGTTTGGAGTTGTGATGGTGTTACATGATGGTGCTGCATGATGGTGATGGTGTTGCATGATGGTGGTTGATATTGGAAGAGTAATGTGATTTAAGCGTGATGTGAACTATGTCGTAATTGTGATATTGTTAGCGCACATGTTGTGTATGTCACTTAGTGTGTAATTGTTAGCATGTTGATGTGTTAAAGATGAGAGTATTCTCTCTCCTTTTAGAAATTCTATGTGAATTTGAGTGTGAAACACTATTTTTTTGTTGTGTGTGTGGAAGAAATGTGATTATTGATTTGGAGTGTTGGATCCTTTTGGCATTTGTGATGTGTGGGTGTGTTGATATGTTGTGTGACCAGGTTGGTTGTAGTGAATTGGATTTCTTAATGATGTCATTATCATTTGTGTAGAAATGTGTGTATTTCCATGTTATATGGTAGTTGACTGTATGTTGAGATTGTGTTCATCATAATTGTAATTCATGTGATATGTAATGATTAATGTCGTAAAATTGGGACATATGGTGAGTATATGATCCCTATCGTATATGGTGATTGCACTTTGGGTGCAGCATGTGGTGATGTGATATGTTGTAACTGTGAATGTAATGTATGTGATATACCTTGTATATGTACCTTGTGAAGGTGCTATGATTAATGTGTGTGAACCACCATTGTGTTAGTGATGTAGTTGCATGTTATGTTGTGAACCTTACGCTAACCGACCCTGAGGGAAATCGGTAAGAGTGTATGTTTGGAGTGAGGGGATGTGTACCATGGGCAAGTAACTCGGGCTGACCTTAGGCTCAATAGATGATGACCATGCTCCTCCTTCTCTCTCTCCTCATACACATATAAAATGACCAAACATGTTTGTATGGATGGATGCAACCTAAGTGTAGTTATGACTGTGTTTAGCCTTGTCGAAGTGGTGGCGGGATGATTCAGATAGAGATGACGATAGTTTATGATATTGTTATTGTTATTTTATTTTACGATCGAGGCTCGATGTTCCGAGTGCAAAAACTCGTTGAGTACCCCCTTGGTGGCCAGATAAGGCCACATAGTTATCATAATGTGATATTATTATATGTGTATTTTATTCGTAAATTGAATTTTTTTTTATTTTTGCAAGGACCAATAGTTTTCTTGATTGCCATGTTTTATATTTTGGGCATTTCCTTGGTTGTGGTACTAACATGTGGATTTTTGACACTAACTATGGCTATTTGGCCATTTGTTTTGCTTGGTTTTGGATCTTCTTTTAAATTTTAAGATTTTACCACCTTGCCCAAGGCTTGTACTTTGCCACTTGGCATTTGGATTGGATTGCTATGCTAGTTCTATTGTTGTGATGTGTGGAATAGGGTCATGGGATGCACCATGGAATGGTTGGACCTATGGACCCACTTCATTGTATGGGGTATGCCCCAAGGAGTTATAGATAACTAGCGGGTTATTGAACCACGAGTTATTATGTCACTTGGGTTAGGGTGTGCTGGACTCTATGTGCCTAGGGCCATAGGGAAACCGGCCTCTTTGAGGGAGGCATAAGAGATTTAGGGAGGCATAAGAGACTTGAGGGAGGCATAAGAGACTTGAGGGAGGCATAAGAGACTTGAGGGATGCATAAGAGCTTGAGGGAGGCATAAGAGATTGAGGGAGGCATAAGAGATTTGTGTGTGTGTGTGATTGATGCTTCAGGAGGTATGCAGATTTGTTATGATGTTTTGGTTGTGGTGTTATGATATATGTGTTACTCATGTTAGTTGGGTTTTTTTGTGATGTTGTGATATGGCATTGATGTCCTTGTTGACCCTATGTACATATATCTATTTTGAGTTATGTTGAATCGTCATTTGTGGAATTGTGGAAATTTTAGGTTGTTGTAGTACATGTTTGTTCGAGCATTATTTGACAGTCATAGATGTGTGACAAGTACTATGTTTGTGGACCGAGTCTGTTCTCATCTATATTTGGTTAAGCTCTTGTGGTGTGGTACCATCTCATGAAGTATGTACTTGTATGTTTGTGAATCTGTAGTGTCTTGTATGACCCGGTAGGGTGTTGTGTTAGAGTTCATGTTGGGCACCCACAAGAAGGAATAAACTAAAACTCTACAACAATGAAATTTTAAAAAACTAAAATTAGGAATAATGTTAATGGAAAGAGACTAATGAAATAATGAATAAGAGAGAACTGCCAATCTTCACAGAACCTTGAAAGTTAAAATTTTTGCCAAATGTTCCCAAGGCCACCCCGTGGCCATGCTTTACATCTGAAATCTTAACCATAGAGTGTACCTTTTCCCCATCTATTCCTTGTTGCTTTCACTTTCTTCCCTTTGTGTTATGTCACATCGAGGATGATAATTTTCTTAAGGGGAGGAGAATGTAATGCCCCGTTTGACGTTTACCTCGGTTCTTATCGCAGTGACCCTTTTTGCTGAGTGTCGAATGGCTGTGTGTAATCCGTTGTCTTAGACCTTGTCTCAGTGATGAATTAGCACCCTTCCTCTCCATCTTGCCTTCTCGAGTCATTATCGACACCTGTATGTGGACCTTGTAACGTCCTGTACGTTTAACCTATTAAAGGAGGATCTTGTTGTCGCATTGTTAAGCTTGATCATTGGTCATTATTAATGTGAATAGTAATTATATATATATATATATATATATATTATAATATATAATGATAATAATGATATTTTTAATTTAATTGTTGATCGGCCTTTATTTTATAGTATTATTATTTTACCTTATTGTCGATTATCATCGATATTTTTATTAATTGTCTCTATATTATTTATTTTGGTTGTTTCGTTCGATCGTGCCATGACCGAACCTCGTTCCACGCCTTTGAGGAAGGGTTACCCCATCTTTGCACCATGGTCAATCTTTTCTTTGTGTTCACCTTGAACATTAACCTCTAGTTTCTCCCCTTGTTCATTTAGGCATGCTTGCTTTTCGCTTCAATTGTTTAAAATTAAAGAAAATTATAATTTCACTTCCTTCGACATGCCATTCGTATGCAATTTAACCTTTTGGTTGGCTTAGGATTAATTTGATTAATTGCATTTATTTTCCTGCTATCTTGAGAGTGCGTAGGGAGGTAGTGGGTAGTGAAAGATTTGATGGGACTATTATTTGTTTTAAATGCTAAACTAAATCTTTCCAGCTACCACATATCATTCCCCCTTCACCAATTTGGATGACCTATCCCCTATGCGTGAGTTCAAAAAAAGAGATTTTTTTCCTTGTGTGGTTTATTTGGAAGTTGGAGGTGTTCAAAGGTATTCAATTAATTTTTCTTCAATGCGTATGGTTGGAAGGTGTCTGGCTTGTTTCGTGGGTCTGTGTGCATTGGGAAAGTAGACCACATTCTTAGTTTTGGCTGTTTTCCTTGTGATACCCATGCATTGGATTATCTTCCATCGACTTCAAGCCTGAAGAATGTGGTCACGTGGACTTTTTTTCTTTGATTTTTTTGCATACTAGTTTCCTTGTTGTGAATGGGCGTTGAACTACTGGGAATGCGTTGGATTGACTTAGACCCTCCTGGCCTATTGCTTACTCACTTCCTTTTCCAACATGCCTATTTTTTTCTCTATGTGGTCCTTATGCCATTTGGGTGCTGGCCGCTTGGTTTGTGTGGGTCATTTTTTTAATCCTCTTTTCTCGATAGTTCGATTGATAGGGTGTGCCATGTCATGCCTTGTGAGATGCTTTGGGGGAGTGCCTTTGGAGGGTTGTTGTTTTGGTGTGCACATCCAGGAAAATGTGTGGGGCAAGAGCAAGGCCATCCACCACGACTGCAACCACGTTTTTTTCCCCGCCTATGCCAAGCGTGACTATTGGAGCATGGACATTTTTCTAGCAGAGAAAAGGAGATGATTCTGTCATAACAAGCTCATGGCTACATCGTGGAAGCTTATTGCAGGCATGTTAAGCCTAAACTCTATAATTTTCTGCTATCATTTCTATAATCCCATGAAACGTATGTTCTTTTCCTGAATGGCATCTTGGAGTGGTTTGGTTTGTTGTTAGTTATTGATCTCTCTGAGTATACTAGTTTCCCTCTAAATCGTTGGTTTGGGCATGGATTTTCACTCCCTTTTGTTTTTTGGATATTTCATTTGTTTTAATTGCGTGGCTAATGAATGGTTTTCCTTGATGAATGTTAGTAGTTTCCTAATGTAAATATCTAAATTTGTGATTCAGTTATATTCATAGATGGGTGTTCGATTCAAGTTGTTTGTTAAGCTATTGAGGTGATTATTCAATTAGACTCTCGTATGTATTCTCATAGTGTGGGAAAGCACTTTTTCTAGTTATTTTCATTGATAGCTACCCTTAGAAACTGGGTATTATTTGGGGTATTTTCAATCAAGGAAATATATATTCTAGATTTTTTTAAATCTAGAAAATAGAGATGTCACATTGTCCGAAGCCTTTCTGGTGACTGTGTATTCTTTTTAGTAAATCATCCTTTTTTTTAAATGGCCTTTAATGGTCGTGCAAGTGTCGTACCCCTATAAGGGAAAATAACTTGATTTTGTTTAATACTATGAAGAGGTCGATGAGCTCTCTTTTAGATGATTGAGACTTGTTTGATAAGAGGTAATAATGATCTCCTTTTGAACCCAATTCGAGTTGAGTGTCCTGAAGATGTTGAGTTAATAAGTAAAAGCTTTATCAAAATTTTTGGGAACATGTGGAGGACAATTTAGTCTTATTGATGAAGTTGTATAAATATGTTCCTCCTTAAGTATTGTTCTAACAGAACTTGAATACTATATGTTTGCATGGATGTATTAGACCTATCCGTTGTTGTGTGATTAATTTGCTTGCACATGCGTGCACACACACACACACATATAAAGAGGAAAAGGGGAAAACAAATAAAGTGGTAGTTAATATATTACCTATTCTAATACAAACTCAATAAGAAGTGAGTCAAATACATTTCTCTCTCTCGTTGGAAAATTTAAGGTTGGTTTTTATTATTGTTTATACGGAGTGACTAGACCTTAAGGTTATTGTTGGGGTTTCATTAATTAGTGGAAAATATAAGAAAATTGGATTTTTGCTTTGTTGAGTAACCTTAATGGATTATAGGAATTCTAAGAATAGTTTAGCGTTTCTTGGTCAATGTTGTTACTTTTGTTCCCTAGATTTTTCATTCTTTGGTTAGTTCCTGTCGAATACCAATGAAGTAACATGTATAATTTTGTCTCTTGGGCTTTTTTGTAAAAATGTTGTGTGTCGAATACCAAAATAATGATGTAACTATGTATAGTTTTAAAAATTTAGGAGTAATTGTAATATTTTCAAAGAGGGAACTATCCCTTGTAAAATTAAATTATATACCTTGTTATATCCGTAGCTAAACTAATGGACATTATCTTTTGGGTGAATTATTAAATGATCATAAGGTGAAATCTATGGTTATATTTTAGAAGATAATAAGATTTATTAAGTAGGAGGAAATAGTTTAGAAACCATCTGATAGGTAAATCTCTTTTCCTCATCTAGTTTGCTAAGTAAATTGTCATTTAGATAAATTCTTATAAAACTCATAAGTTGAATTCTAAGTGAATCCATTCAAAATAGATAAATTCTTTCATGATATTGTTAAAATGTTAGCTTATATTGCAATGGTAGTCTTGCTCATTTCTTGATCCATACTGTGAGAATAGTGCAAGTAGATAAAGGAAATATTGTAAAGGTTTCAATGTTGATTTATGAAGTTTCTTGTATAAATGTAAATGTGTTAATCTTGTAATGGTTTTTTAAAGGAGTTTGGAAGGCCTCTTTCCTTGGATTATCGGTATTTTTGAAATAAAGTTGTCTTGTCCTTTTGTAGTAAAACTTGTAGTTATCTTTGTGATAAATGATATTCAATCTTCACCTTGTTATGAGTATTCTTTTGGTAATAGTATTTATCAGTCATGAAAATATTGTAGCATGGCTTGACCAAAATTTTCACCTTCATGTTCTCATCCAAAGTTCTTTTGAATTTTGTGA
This sequence comes from Taxus wallichiana var. yunnanensis, assembly GCA_018340775.1. NCBI lineage: Eukaryota > Viridiplantae > Streptophyta > Pinopsida > Cupressales > Taxaceae > Taxus > Taxus wallichiana. The sequence continues at coordinate 965,013,554 of CM031242.1, read as the reverse complement.
CACCTGTGGTTTGTGTGTGCCATGTTGAATAGAAATGTTATAACCGTGTTTAGCTCTCTCGATTAACAATGGTATTTTTTCTTTTTCGAGTCATAAAAATTTCATGTTTAATAACCCTCCATGGTATTGGCATCCATACTATTCTTTGTATATTTTAATGGGTTGGCAATCCTATTTCTAAAGTTAATAAAAAATAAAACAAAATGATTTCATAGATAAACCAATAAATAAAATAACAATGAAATTGGGTTATTGTTGAGAAATTTAAGAATCTTAATTTGGAAAGAAATGAGTTTTCTACCAGTACATAGGAACCTACCCTCATTAACCTTAACTATGGATTAAAATTTATTCTCTTTTTGTGAAACCTTAAGTCTTGTGCTTCCATTTTGGGAACCCCATGTGTATCCATTGTCAAACTTAATCAAGATGTTTGCTAAATGAAGCTTTTACCCAAATCTAGTTGAACTCTTAAGTCTCATTAAAATACCGGTTAATAACTAATTAGATCATAATGAAATAAATTGACCTTCTCCTCTAACCATTTCCATAGTACTTTGTAACCCTTTTTCAAGTTATGATAAAATTTTTATCCTCGAACAAAGAAGATTAGGGTTCCGAACCTAAATGATACTCCACTCCTTTTGAGCTTACACTTGCATCCTCATGCAATGGAGGTATGAAACAAGTTTCAGTAGTGTGGGTTTGGATAGATAGCCTTGTGGAATTGATTACCTCCTTGTTTGTAACGTTTTAAACAAGTAATTGTCAAATTTGAGATGATTTTAAGCTAGTTACTCAATAGTATAAAAGAAAAGAAATCTAGCCCTAAAGAAGAGTTGTATGAATCATAACATGAATCTTCTAAACCCCAAAGTTAGGCCTTGAAAGATTGTTTTAGTAAATACATAACCTTAAAGGATTTTTTTGTGGAGTGTCCTAAACTATAACTAGGTATTATGGGTTGGTCTTGTTGTGGTGTCTTGTCAAAGAGAAAAGTGAACTATCCTTGATGGGTGTTGGGTGTTTCCTTGTTTCCCTTGTGGTCATCGTTGTGTCAAGTTGTTCAAGGAGCTAGTTGTAGCCATTATGACCACCTATTGTGTCGTCTTTATGTTTCAAACAAGTCAAAAAAATTATCCTGTATTTTGCTATGTTGTCTTGTGTGTCTGAAATAAGTGGGCATTACAATACATGTGATAAATCAATATCTAAATACAAGTAATAACCATATATATATATATGCACATTTCTAATTCATATATCAAAATCTCATGTAAACACTATATACATATACATGATGAAAACGAGTACAATATATCAACTAGATAGTCTTCATCGTGTAGTAGAGGCGAGTACTAGATCCCTCACTAGGCTCTGCGCACCCTGCATTTATAAAAATAAATATACACATCATAAACTATATATAACATAACATATTAAAATTTATAAGTGAAATTCTACAACAATTTCTTGATTAATTGAATAAATCATATAACAGAGATGTAATTGAATACCTCAGTATCTATCCGTAGGTGGCTGTTGGGAGTAACTACACTATGTGTAGATCTATGTCCGTAGATCCTTGTGAAACAAAATAAATCAAATGTAAGAAGTTGATAAAAAAGTTTTTACAATACAACATTAATTTCAAAAATTTCAATTTAGATTAAATATTAAATCTAAAAAACAATTATATATATATATATATATACCTCAGTGAAATGTGACTCCAAATCTATGGGACCACAACAAAATTGTATCGTGTTTGACCCATGACCTCAACACTAGCAAATAACGAGCCAAATGAGCCAAGTTGACTTAGGCCCTCAACATCAAGTGATAGATCATGGTTGGGCTCATTCAAGAGTTGTGTATATGTCATATGTGGATATGATGTGGGTTGTGAAGCACCACAATACTCACCAACATGCACTGGAGAAAAATCCTAAACACATAAGTAAACGTTCAATATTATATGTCAACACTAGATCTTATATATCTATTTAAATATTAATAAATTATAAAGTAATAATGAAATAAAATAAATTTTAATTAAATTAAGGTTTAATTTTCACACACCGAAATAGAAAAGTGTTGAACATCGGTGTCACAATCCCGAGAAGCAGGAGGTCGATTGTGCATTCTACAAAGTACCCTAAATAGAAGATACACTACCGCGAATAGTACTTTAGTCCATAAAATCCAAAACCCCGATAGTGGAATGCCACATTGCCTTGCCATTAGCTCATATGCACGCAACAAGTCAAGCAACCATGATGCGTCCTGGCCAGCGCGATCTCGAGTAACATCCGCAACTCCCTCAAAGTTGTCGGGTAATCAAATGTGCACGAGTGTATAACTCACTATGTGCATCACTACTGGTACTAGCTCATCCACTGCTAGTACCATGTCTCTCAAGGAACTGACCCACATAGTCAGAAGAGATAAATTGGGTCTCACGAGAAATGCTCCCAAGACCCTCTATAGCACCCTCTTGGGCACTCATAATGATAGGCGCAACGACATCCTGAAAGCTAGATAAGAAAGGTTGTGGCCTCTCTACAAGTTTTCACGCATCAATAATGATTGGAGATCCTTCCTATCGATATGTAGGCATGTTGCTAATGCGGCCACACCCCTACCTGAAATAACCATGGATGTCTAAATAGTTCACCTTTAGGTTTAGGTGAACCTCAATATGTAGCATCAATATGAAATATAATGGTAACTGGTCATTATTAGGAAATTGGCCTTGAGAGGCCACAAATATGGGATAAATCAATGGTGTGCAAGGAGACATGTACAATTTTTACATAATATTCCCTAATTTTATTTTGGCCTACATAACTCGACCAACATGATCTCTTAACGACTTCCTTATCGGAAGTCTAGTTACAACCTCATTATATCCCACATCACCTGTCACACTTGATTTTAATTCATCCATAAATTTTTTAAGTGACTCGGGCTCGAAAGGGTTGTATGTTTTCAAGTTTGTTTATATTTTTGAAGATCTTTCAATATGTTTTCACAATGTGTTTTGTATGGCCCAACTGTAGTCGGAAGCTCAAGAATAGATGATAGTTTTTCTATCTCTAAGTCAGTCCTCTCAAACAAATTAGTAGAGGAAGAAGCCATAACTGTACAAAAATGAAAGTAAAATTTAATTTAGAATACTGTAAAACAAAAATTGATAAAAATTCACATAAAGTTAATTTCTTTTCAATTTTTTTAAAACATATAATTTTTTTGTCTTGAAACAAAATTCTTTAAAATATTGTGTATGTATGTTAAAATATAGATTTTATTATACGTGTATTTAACATATTAATATACAAAGTGTAAACATAAACTAAGAAGAAAAAACTAGAGTTTTCATTAGAATTTCAAAATTGATACATGGGTTATGTTTGTTATGTTAATGGTTGACAATCAATAAAGATATGTGATATTAATTTAAATGAGAATATAATTTTTATCCTGACCATTTTATCAAAATTTATGAATTCCTTGATGTTTTCAGATATTCATGGTATGGTATGGTATGGAAGAATAGGAAAGAAACAAGTCATACAAATGAAAGAAAGATCCCATGTGTATATTTACATTCATATTCACTGAATAAATTACATTGTTTGATGTGATTCATGTACTTTACAACCATAAATTTCCACAAAATTTGAGAAATTGCAAAATGACAAGAATAGGAAAACCAAACACAAAGTTCTCATTAGCCTCTTATTCTGTCCTTCATCAACACAATTTTTCTTATGATACATTCTCTCCACAGCGCTGAGAATTCATAGAGGAAAAATATATGGTTCATGATTAGCTTAATAAATGACACAAGGGCTTAGACTCATATTCAAACATGATAAGAGAAGACTTCAAAACCTTGACACACCATGACCTCAACACAAATAATTTTGACAAGGACTGACATACTTTTATGAGAACACCAAGGAAATCATCCTCACAAATCTGTGTCAGATTGGGGAAGAAATTGTAAACCCCATAATCCTTTCAGAGTAATGGTTTATTGGAGATTGTAATGGTTTATTGGAAACTGTGACAGAGTAATGGAAATTTTGTTCCTTTTCCACTTGCCCAAGAGGAATGTTTTCATCAAAGCTAAATTAATCCACTTCCGATACATGTAGTAGTACACTCTTATGCTGATGTCTGCTATAATTGTATAAGGTTCCAAAAGAAAAATAGTTGGATCAAATGACATCAAACAAGCTCATGTTGATATAATTTTTGCTAAATTGGACGAAGAACATCGTGTGTAGTTCAGACCAAGATAAACTTAATTATAGATATAATTATAAATAAATGACAAGAATAATATGCTTATTGGGTTTGTGTTCTCTTTAAATTATTTTCTTGCATGATCCCAGGTCATGTTGACATGGAAAAGCATAAATATAGGTCCAGTATTAATCTTGTGATGAACTTCCACTTGGTTGGAGGATTGAACTGATATAACAAAAAAACGTATAGTAGTTGATTATTGTATTAATTTTGTGAAGTAAAGAATGACAGTAGTTGGGGATTGAATTGAAATTTGGGGATTCGTTGCATAGTTGGGGATTGGAGAGAAATTTTCTCTTGGGCTCACTCACTATTGATTATTAGCTAGGGTTTCAATATTTTGTAGGGAAGACTATTTTTACAAAAAAACCAGTATAAAAATGAATTGGGTGCCATGTAATATTTATAAAATAACCAACTTTTACAAAAACTAGTATAAATACCTAGTGCGGGTGATGTTGGGTGACGTTGGACTAGGATGAGCATCACTTATTGATAGAGGCGTTAGGGTGATCATCCCTCGCACAAAGATTGCGGGGTGGAGGAAAAATTGAGAACCTTTGCACCCCACAAATATATAAACAAAGGTTTCATGCGAACACCCCTTTGTGCAAAAGGGTGTTTGCATGAACATTTTTTCGTCACTTACATAACAATTTCGGTGAAGGGTGTTCACGCGAGCACCCCCTAAATCCCAACCCGCCCAAACTCCTACTCATAGTTTTGGAACACCAAGTGGGATAGGGTATTATGATTTCACTAGTCTCAATGTTGGTTTAATACTACCACCAAAAATATGAATATGTATCAATACACTTTCAACACTCAAACCAAGTTTTTAAAGAAAAACTAATTTAAATGGGTACGAAAGTGGTGGACAAAATTTTGGCAGTACTTCAAAGTTTTCTCTTTTGACCAAATGATGTCAAAATATCAAGGAAAATGTATGAGTGGTGATGAAAATTACTTAGTGTAACTTCGACAGAGTTTTTCCTTATTTGAATAATAAGGTTTTAACTTCGAGGAAGTTTGGCTAAGTATGATTTGTGATGAAATATTTATGAGGCACAACTTCAATGTACTCCCACTTTGTTCTAAAAATAAGGTTATGACTCCAAGAAATGTTTACTTTATAATATCTCTTTGAAACATGATTTTGGATACGGTCAAGTTGGCCCCAAAGATAAATGGCTCCCTAGGATTTTGTTGTCAACACTCACTAATAATTTGTTTAAAATAGGTACACTTTTAAAGACTAAATCTTAAACAAAGGACCATTACTCCACAATAAAATTTCATGAAAGAGGCCTCATACAGACAACATTTAGCACTCCTCACAAGAATTTTTAGTCAAGTAGGTAGTGGGGTACTTTTCGTTTCATCAACCAATTCCCTCAATTTGTTGACTACTTTGGGGTTCCTGTGGTAATCCTCATAATGATTTTTATGGCTTATGCCAAGTTACTTCCCATGATTAAATCGATTGGATCGTAGCCTTCTCGGTTGCACTGTAAATATAGTGTGAATGAATGGTGTTTTTTAAATCTTGATCTTAATGTGGTTTTTCACGCCATTAGCAAGTCAGCATAATGTAGCTAGTTTTGTTTTGATGTTTAATCTTTGACAAGTGATTTGGTTCCACACCTAAGTGGTTAGTAGTTTTTCATGCAAAAAGAGGATCACGGTTTCTTTTTATTCTCAAGGTCACTTGAAAGCATAAGAGAAGAACATACACAACATTGAATCCAACTAAGTAGAAATGGGAAAATCGTAACTAAAAACAAATAAATGCCTTAAAAATATTGATTTTTAAATGACTCAAATGATTAGTTTTGTGCATGTAAACCAAAATGTTAGAATGAGGACCATTTTTTTTTCTAATTCTCAAGGTCTCTCAAAAGCGCAAGAGAAGAGCATACACAAAGTTTGATCCAACTTAAGAAGCAGAAAAAAAAAAATCACAATCAAAACATTTAAGTGTTAGAAACAAATTTTAAAATAACAACTCAAATGATTAGTTTTTCCATGCAAAATATCAAGTGTTATCCATATTTCCAAATGAAAATCAAAATGTTAAAAGAACATCGAAAATCATCGACATTTTTGATTCTCAAGTTCACTCGAAAGAACAAGAGAAGAACATATGCAAATTCGATGAATTTATAACAAAAAGAGATTTCCAACAAATATTTAAAATGATAACACTATTTCTAAACAAATGATAACCATAATGTTAGAAAAATATCTATAATCATATCCGTTTTTGATTCTCAAGGTCACTCAAAAGCGTAAGAGAAAAGCATGTGTGGTGTTGATAAAATTAAAATGAATCTAACATGCAAAGAAAATGCCTAACTTTTTAATAAAGGAAACCCTATATTTTCTGTAAGGTTAGATCCCAAATTTATGTGTTCATTGGATACTTCACCTCAAGAACCTTCCATCACAAAATAGAGTCATTTCAATTTTAGGAGAAAAAGTTATGGCCTCAGAAGATAGGTTACACATATTTTACTAAACTCATGAGTATGCAATTAACATGTACTACAAAAATGTCAAAAAAGTCTCAAACTTTGTAAAAAGATTAATTTTTTTCACCAAGATCCCATTTTGTGAAACACATCTCCATAATATGTGCAAAGAAGACTAAAAATATTAAACATTAACATGTCAAAACATTTGACATTTTCAACAAATTGACAAAACTAACATGTAAAATGATGAAAAATGAAGCTCTAAAAATGAAAACATGGAGAAAGCTTGATTTTTTCTCATCAAGATCTCATTTTGACAACAACCCACCTCCTTAATATGTGCAAAGAAGACTCAACACTATCAAATATTAACATTCATGATAAAAAAGTTAACATTTTCAACAAATTGATAAAACTAACATGTAAAATGATAAAAAAATGATACTCTAAAAAATAAAACATGGAGAAAGCTTGAATTTTTTTTTTATCAAGATCCTATTTTGACAACACTTCACCTCCTTTATACCTACAAGGAAAACTCAACACATGCAAACTCAACAAAATAGGTTAAGAAAGACAAGTTATTTCAATGTGTTAAAAAGATGTTAGTATGCAAAAAAGAAACTTAACAAAAACTAAAGAATGCATGTGAGACAAAGTGGCACCCACCGAGTATGCTAAATGTATGCATGATAAAGAATCTAAGCTAATTAATAGAATCTAACACCTAATAGATCTAATAACTAAGTTAATTAATCATAAACATCAATATAAAGCTATTAAAATTAAAATATTAACTAATGCATCTAATATTAAAAACATGAAATGCTAAGCCATCCTTTGATGTTTTTGATGGGATTTAGATCATAGAAACTTCCTTAAGCGAGTTGTATGAAGCCATGTGCGTTCAAAAGATTTCTCCAAGGGAGAGGAAGAGGTCTCACCATTATGGCTTAATGGTGATTTTGGTTCTCCTCTTACTACTCTTACCAAGTAGAAAATGGAAAAGGGTTGCTAGATCAATAAGATTTTCAACCAGAAATACTTTTATCTTATGCTAATGTCTTTCCAAGGACATGGGTGTAAAGATGTAACCTTAGAAAGGAGCGGGTAGGGTTCTATATATAGTTTTCAAGTTTGGTGAAACTATTATCTTCATGAATGTGGGATAAAAGAACTTTATTGATTAGCAATAACTAATTAGATTTAGAAAGGGTTAAGTATGATTAGGGAGGTTAATTAGATTTTCCAACTTAAGTGAGTTGGGTGTGATTTAAATTAATCAATTAGATTGATTAATAGACCAAGTTAGGCTTGTAAAAGCCAATTGGAGAGAAGTTGATGGATTCGAAGGATCAGAGAGGGGGAATGACCCAATAGGAGGGTAAATTCTCATTTAGAGGATTAATTAATCAATATTGGTCAATTAATTAATTAGAATAGGATTATAACTAACAAAGTAATGTTAATTTGCATCCAAAATGAAGGGAGAGACTAGTTAATTAACAAAGTGTTGTTAATTGACCGAGATGGAAGGGAGTGTTAGCTAAAATTAGTGAGAAATACGTTAAGTATAACCAAATTATAGAAAAGATGACAAGTGAAATTTTAGAGTTAAAATTGCGTAACTAGATTTAGATGTATATAAATTGCATAGACAAGCTTGGGACTTTCTCTTGTAAAATATGCTTAAATTATCGGTGGTTGTATTATTGGGAAATCATTTGTGAAACTAAGCGGGGAAAATTCCTTACAAATGGTATGTATTGGGGAGTTTGTATTTGGGATAGATCATATTACCTCATCAACTCTAAATTTTCCCATGGCATCGTGGTACATGTTGACAATGATCTTGTAACATGTACATTAACACTTCTACCTAATCGATGCTTTCCTTCTTCTAACATATGTGAATAATGCTTCAACAAGTTCAAAAACCCTTTCATAGTTGATAAGATAGGTTTTCAAAGTTTTATGAAACTACATGTAAATAATTCCTTGACAAGTCCAAAAACCCTTTGATAATTAACAAGATAGATTTTCAGAGTTTAATAAAACTACCAATAACTATGAATAGTATATACATTTTAAACTTGGAAGTGAGTATGTTAATGGAGAGACCCTAATCTAAAAATATAAAGGCAAATGCAAGTATTTTTCTACTTTCAAGTAGCCTATATCACATCTATAGAAATTGATAGCTTTCATTCCACGAGTTAGTTGGTCACACATATTCAATATCCACATATAAATGTGTAAATTTATTACCCTTGATCGTATATTATATCGTAAATCTTTTGCAGATAATTTATAGAAATGAATTACACAACAAATTGCATAAAGAATGTCAAGTCCATTTCAAAATTTTGGAGGAAGCAATACATAAATGTGGAGAGAGAATTTGACATATAATTTGAATCTAAAAAGACTTTGATTGAAGCCAATTTGTTTGTCACCCTCTTCAAATTTGAAATTTCCTACATGTCCTCACTTTAATATTGTTAACTCAAAAGATAGGTCAAGGAATTTCTCTAGATTTAATATATCTTTAGGATCTCCATGGTTCAACCAAATTATCATTTTACGTTTAGATAGGAAACTCATCATGCATTTTTTATTATGGTTCATGGTTTATGATTCATGATCAATTTATTCCTTTTTTCTATTATGCGAAATCACAAAAGGGTCAAAATTTACAATGAATAAGTTTCAACAACTTGGAATACTTGACCACTCGACCACGAAGTTCCACAAATTCAACCAACATTATCAAAATTTTCCAAACAAAAGAGCAAGGGACTTTAGTTGCTCGAAATCGTGTACAAAGATCAATTGATCAATGACTACAGTACAAGAAATTGAGTTGAAGAGAAGAAAAAAATTCAAAATATTTTTCACCAATGTCCTTCCTCCTATGCCTAGAGGCATGTGCAATAACAATGACATAAACAATAATAATGAATTAAGAGAGAAACATGTTACTAAATATGCACTTCCTTATTAGGATTGAGCTACATTGATATGCCGAATCATGCACAAACATGATGGATAAGTAAATGGCCATTGATGATTCTAGTTACAAAGTAAATGAATATGTGACAAGGAATAATAAAAACTTGCAGATGCTCAAGCGAAATTCTTGGAATTTTCCAAACAAAAGAACAATGGGCTTATGTTATAAAAATTTGTGCACACGAATGATTTGATAAATAACAATGGTACAAGAAAAGGGTGCATATATAAATTTACATTGAAGTATCTACAACCCTCATCCAATATATCTACATGGTTGCATAATAATAAAAAAAATGATAAATGGTCAAGGTATGTTCTAGAGTGCTTCATTAATTCAAAGAGTTTGAAAACATACTTGCAAAAACCATTTTGTGCATATCTTGTAATCATGGCAATCCATGAGACCACATCTCTTTGAGGCACTTTTTAGAACACGTCACATATATTTTGTATGCTTCCACATTTTGCATACAAGTCTACTAAGGCATTTGCAACTACATCTAACAAAATTCTGCTTTCCATTATGCTTTGATGGATGTCCATGACCTATTCTAAAGCTCCCATTTTTGCAAGTGGATGGAAGGATGCTTGAAAAGGTTGTGAATTTTGGATTTACCCTAGCCATTGCATTTTCTTGAAAGCTTCCCAAGGCCTTTTCAACAAACCCAATTTTTCGCACATCTTGCAATCATCAAATTCCATAAGACCACATTTGTTTCAAGAATTTAGCCAAACAATTGGCATGCCAAGTGTATGCTTCCACATTTTTCATGCATGTCTCCGCAATAGTTGAAGATAAATAGAATAATTTACAACGCAATTGTGTGTAGTCAACATAATGGGCAACGCCTCCTTAAAGTGAATTTTTGTAAGATGTTATAGCTACAAACACTCTATTAGACATACACGCAAAATGTGGAATCATACACAAGGCTCACAATTTGTTTGACAAAGTGCATAATGAAAATATGTTCTCATGGACAGTGATGATTGCAAGATATGCAATGCACGGCTATAATACACATTCATTTAAACTCTTTGAGATAATGACCCACTTGTGGATTCAATCATGTCCACGTAAGTTTGCTTTGTGTTTTATTCCCATGCAAGCCTAATGGGTAAGGGTTATAAATACTTCAATAAAATGAATGATTCTTAGTGCATTATGACTCGAATAGATCATTATATGTGTATGTTTGACATTCTTATATTTTCTTATGGATCTTAAAATTATTGGACCTTATGTTCTTGTACCAAACATTTATGCATAGTGGGAATGTGGGGTGATGTTTAAAAGGTAAGAATACCGATAGAAGATAGGGGAATACAAAAATGCTTGGATGTAGTTGGATCTAAGTCTAGAGATGGATCACACCCACAAACACAATAAATAAATGCAACATTTAAGGAATTGTCTTGGGAGATGAAGGGAGCAGGGTTTTTAATGTGTTTTGAGAGTGGATGTTTTATGTTAGTTGTTACAAATACCCGATAGACATGTATGCAACAATGTGGTAGCATATCAAAGGTGAGTGAACATAACTCCTAACAAAATATGAACAAGTCCACTCTCTCATCACATGGCATTTAAGGTTTTTTTAGAATGTAAGTTAAAAGCCTTGACTGCATTAAAATTTTAATTTGAATGTCAACGACCAAGACAATTTTAAGGAAAAACAAATGTTATTTGAAGTCTAGAAGCCCTTGTGATTTTTTTCAATACCGAGGTGTCAAGAATACACAATATAAACAAGGTAAGCAATTTAGAGATGAAAATTTTAAAGATAGGGAAAACCTCAAATTTATATAGATTAGATATATAGAGATGATAATTTCAAAAATAACGTATGCTTGAAATAATGGTTTTGTAAATACCATAAGGTAGTGGTCGCGTAGAGGGAGCAAACTACAAATTTATGTGCAATTATTGTAACTATATTTTAGGAGGTTTATTTTTGCAGGGTAATGTTCCTATGATTTGTAAAACTTTCTGGATTTTGGAACTGGATTTTGCTTCTAAAATTTAAGAAGTGTAACAAAGTTATTAGATTTTTTAAAATAAAATTTAAAAATTAACTTGATTAATGTGCAGTTAACATTTGACAAAAAGAAACTCTACAATCTCTTTGCATCTGCTGCAAATTTTCAGTCACCCATAACTAGCAAGAGGTGAGAGTATTCTTCCTAAATAGTTATTGGTCTACAAACATAGGAAAAGATTCTATTATTTACAATTTTGTAATTAAAAATTGTATGTGACCACCTGAAACATAAAAATAAGAGAATCAATCCCATCTATGATACCATTGCCTATGAGCTCGAGAAAGAACATAATCTATACTACATTTACTATTTTGTTAAGGTTCAAAAGAATGAGGAATGATTTAAGAAATATATATTTAAAATAGACAAAAAGAACCACATTTTCACCTCAAGCACACGCATTGTTGTATGAACAGAAAATAGTTTTCTGGTTAGATAGGTTTTTCAAGAATACCAATACAATAGCAAACAAAGTAGGATGAATTTGTTTGAAGAGAGAAGATTCATAGCCTGAGTAAGGACTGAAACATATCCTTACCTCACTCCCAGTTCATTCTCTCTAAACGTCAAGACCGCCAATTTTCTTTGTTTCCAAATTATCGGGTGTGGAGCTCTCCATGAAATACAAAAAGTCACAAAATTTTAGTGCGAATCCAACCCTAGACTAATTTTTTTTGGAAAATGACAAGTATTAGTATTATACTTTAGAATGAAAGATCGTATAGAGAGATCCTACATTGTAAGTGTGATAATTAATAGACCAGCAACATTTACCTGCATTTTTATCTGTCTCATTTGAGATTTTTCAGACAGTGGGGATTCAAAAGAACATGGTTTTGTATCCATTCTTGTTCTGATGGCACATCATTCGATGCGAGATTTCCTTCAGAAATCGTTTTGACATATAAGCAATGAAGTGGCGAAGAAATAAAGAATGATGGGCGTACTAATTGACATATATCCATACCCTGTTCTAAAAAAACATCAAAAATTCACTTAGAATCTAGAGGAACAACTCCGCCTATGTCCGCTCGTGACCTGATTGCATCCGCTGCCGCTTGCTGAACTCATACAACTGCCTTCCAACAAAATTGCAGTGTGTTCCCAAATGTGTGGCTTTCTATGAGCCACCAATACTGAAAATGTGATATATACATTGAATCATACATGAACTTAAGAATATGCGGGCGGCGACAGAGCTGATACAATGACGAGGTTTGTATTGCTTAGAGTCTATCAGAGGTGAAACTAGTTTTGAGGGCTTGAGCATCTGATCTGGTTTCTGCATCAATATCACTAGATGTCAAGCCATCTCTTCATCCTGGTTCAATCACCCGTATAACATCCCCGCCTCTCAAACATTTCAAAATATGAAATGGAAAATAGAGAGGACAACAATGTTTCTATTTTTATTTTTATTTTATATGTTGGTTACATTTATTTGGAGAATGTTGATTGATATGAAGGCTTTATATTGATTTAAAATGTATTTCATATTGATTAAAACTTCATTACCATTGGATTATAGTTTAATTGTTTGTTGATAAAAGACGCACACATTCTGATACCAAATAATATGAAGGCTCTTATATTGGATTTTAAATGTATTTCATAACCCATAAAAGCTTGATTCAAACAAAATAAACTTACATTATTTCCCATCGATCAAATGAATTATAGTTTAATTGTTTGTATGAAGGTGTACGATTTTTTCAAAGGTGTTCTGTTATCCTAATCATTTACTCACGGTGTGATTGGATAACATGGGTACTATATCTCCAGTGATTTACTTGAGATAGACCGAGAATATAATCCCCTCAATCCTTGGTACCTAAGCCTAAGAATTCTATGCATAAACCTAACCCATAAAAGCTTGAGATTCAAACAAAATAACACAATTACCTTCTCCAAAAATTTCCCATCGATTGGATCCTGACAAATGGCATTAATCTAGCCACACCAATATTCTTTAAAAATATAATCCAAGAAAATAAGGGTTGTAAACTTAATATGTGTGGTCAAGATATCACATGCAAATTTTTCATTGACAAGGGCCTCAAATTTTCACAAAGCAATTTTGGTAGAAAAAACTACTATGTGATTGCCCAACAAATAAGAGCTCTCTACAGAAATCTATCCTTCCACCAGATCAAATTTAAGATTGAAATTCCTATTATAATTAAATGAGTGAAATATCATATTTGATGTGGTAATTAATTGTTTATATACTAAACTACATTAATATGGCCCTCCATTACTCATCAAATACCTTGATTTTTATGCATCGGGCTCTGAGCCCGATTTCAATGGTAGAACACTTATTAATGTAAAAAACAACTATTTTTACATCTTTTGATAACATCTAATATCTTTATTTTAAAAATATATCTAATGTTTTTCTTAGGTTGTATAATGTTGTTTTCAATAGTCAAAATTACTACACGCAAAATCGGGTCCGCGTGTCCAGTACACATACATAGTGTCATCTCCGCACGTACTTTTGTCCTGGTTGTCTCTGACGAAAATCTCCGTGACCGATACCTTATCTAAAAAATGGCATAAATGTTTCCATCTCTTCATATGGTACCCAATTGACCTACGGGACAAAAACATAGTTGATTTTCTCTATTGCCATAATGAGCCTCGGTATGACCCGCACCTGGTACGATCCGCACCCTTCGGACCGAAATGCTTTAAAACTACAACCTTATTTTGCATTTTTCTATTTTTCTAACTCGTTGGGGCTTGGATGGGAGACTTATATTGACCCTCTTTTCTCCAATCAATTTATAAATGCTTTCAAAATTCTCTTGAATGAGTTTTATCTAACTACTATGTGATTTTAACAATAAAGATCACATACACATTAGGTGTGATTTTAAGATTTACATTGTCATATCATGGTTGGTTTAGGATGTTTGTTCAAATATTTTAATATAGCCTTCCATTACCACTCTCAACTCCCATTGTAGAACACTTATTAATGAGCTCTTTTGATAAAAATATCTTTATTTTAAAATTGCTAATGTTTTGTTGGGAAAACTAGAGAAAATAAACGATTACTAGAGATTAGTGTCATCGAGACCGATAAACTTATCTAAAAAATGGACCATAAATGTTTCCATCTTCATATTGGTACCGACACCATACATGTCTCTCTTGAAATTTTCTATCTTAGGTGTTAGACCCTCTTTTCTTCGATTATAAATGCTTTCATACTCACATCTAACAAACATTTCTTACAAAGGTTGGGTAAGATTGCATTCACGGCTGCTTTAGGATTTTCATGTTTTGACCCTCAATTCATTTATCTAAAGTGTGTCTAAAACTAGAGAAAATAAACTTCTAGAGATTATGATGTGAGAGCAAAACTTCGTGAGAATCTTTATGTTGGTTTTGTGTTAGCACTTAGAGTTTTAATATCGACATGGCATTTTTTGCCAATTTTTTTTATGTAATAATCTTTATGCAAGATTTAACATACACCTTAAGTTTTTATCGTTTGCTTTGTTTTATGTAATAATCCAAGATTTAGCATACCTTAATTTACAAAGGCATATTTTGTACACAAAAATTGGGGTCCATCCGAGGTGTTTTACTTTTTAGGTTTTTTTTTTTACATTTTAGGGTTTTCTTAGAGATAGTGGGAAATAAAAGGAAGATTGTAAGGTTGTAAAAGATTAGTGTGGATTCGGAATGAGAAGAAAACTATTTTGAAGCTTCTGTTTTTTTTTTTTGCAATTTTTTTGTGTCTGGGAGGTATTTCAACCTCTTGTAGCTGGATCACATCAATTGGTATCAGCGCAAGATTTGGATCTTGTGGGAATAATGAAGGTAATATATATTAAATTTGGTTATTTAATTTATTACCTCTATTTTATATAAGCATGGCTAGATGCGGAGGGGAGGTTATGCCCATATGAATAGGTATATGTAGAAGCTACAAAGACAAGTCATTGAGCTCACAAGAGAAGTTACACACCTTAGAAGGAGACATGCAAATGGGGATGCAGGCCCATATAATGATATTGAAGAATTACCTCCGTTAATTAATGAAGGAGGCAATGGAGAATAAAATTAGAGAGATAAAGAAACATTGAATGAGTGGCATTTTGAGGAGAGATTGATCCAAGCTTTGGAGGGAAAGAATGATGGTATTAAGATTAATGTTCTAATTATGGTGGAGGGTTATGAGGAGCTAATTAATTGGCTGAATCGCATGGAAAATTCTTTGAGTGGAAAACCCTTTCAGAGGAGAAGAAGGTTAAGTTTGCATGCACTAAGCTGATTCAGCATGTATTGATTTGGTGGGATCACCTACAAAATGAAAGACAAAGGAAAGGAAAGGGTAAGATCGAAACTGGAATAAAATGGTGAATACGTTGAAAGAAATTTTTTTCTTGTAGATTATGCCGTGAAACTATTTCGAAGGTTTCAAAACCTAAGACAAAAGCATCTCAACATCAAAGATTATACAAATGAATTTTACAAGTTATTAATCTGGGTGGAACAAAGAGAGTCTAAAGAACAGAAGGCTACAAGGTATATAAATGGGTTGAGTTATACCATACAAGATGAATTGAGTATGCTTGGATCCATAGCCTAGATGATGTTTATCAACTTGCATTAAAAGTAGAAGAAAATAACAAGAGGAATAATTTTAGAAGAGGTGTGAAGAGAGGGCCATCATCATCTCTAATGAGAGGTAGAGGTAGATTTGATTCTATAAAAGGTGAATCCTCTAATGCGTAGAAGGGCATGAAGAATTTGGTCAAGCCATGGTAACTACCAAAGAGGTAGGGGTTTCAGAGGGGAAGATGTTATAATGGAGGATAGGGTTGGAATATCCCCCAAAGGTAGTATACATGTTACCAATGTGGTGAAGAAGGGCACAAAGATTTTGAGTGTCCGCACTATCCTACACAGATAGATGGCAAGCCGAACAACCATGAGTAAACCTGGTTAAAGCTAAAGAGGAAGAAGAAATGGAGGTTGCTATAGATTTGGGTGAAAGCCTCATGATAAGGAGGACGATGATCATACCAAAGAAGGAGAAAGAACAAGATGGTGCTAGTGTTGATTGTTCACCGCATATAAATATATTTCAAACAAGATGCGCGTCTTTCTCCATCTTTCATGGAGAAGCAAGGGATGTGGGAAGTGCGGGTGTGTTCACCTCTTCATCCGAGATTGCAATTACCAGAGAATGCCCCTAGATCTCTTCGATATTTTCAAACCCTTAGGGTAAGCCAAAAGTGGCATCATAGAGAGGGATAAAACCTAGGGGAACAACGTCGCCTATGTCCCCTTGTGACTGATTATATCGCTGACACCTAGTGAACTCATACAAATGCCTTCCAAAAAAATTCTAGTGTCTTCCCAAATGTGTGGCTTTCTTTGAGCCACCAATATTGAAAATGTGATATATATATTGAATCATACATGAACTTAAGAATATGCGGGCAATGAAAGACATGATATAATGACAAGGTTTGTATTTCTTGGAGTCTATTAGAGGTGAAACCGGTGCTAAGGGTTTGAGCATTTGATCTAGTTGTTGCATCAATATCACTATGTTTCAAGCCATCTCTTCATCCTGGTTCAACCACCGATATAACATCCCTGACCACTCAAACATTTTAAAATATGAATTGAAAAATAGAGAGGACAACAATGTCTCTATTTTTATTTTTATCAATCGGGTGCCATCACTTTTACTTCATTATTGGTAAATTATGAGATAATAAGGATCTGACCTATAACATTAAACCATTTTAGTCATGGTTAATGCAAATGGCACCAACTAATTTGGGATTCCCCTTTGAAGAACCATCTATATTTAATTTCATTATCCCACTCTTTTTGGTAGCCATAGGACATCATGTCTAGCAAGATTATAGGATTTAGATACATTATTTGTAAGAAAAGTAATCTTTGGCCATCTTTGTAAGATCCATAATTCCTTGATTCCCAAAATATATTTATTAATTTTAGTAGAAAAAGAAACATTCTCATAGACTGCAATCTCAATCTTGGCCTAACACATTTCCCAATTCAATTCCTTATCCTAAAAATTTAGTTATTACGATCCTTCCAAATATTCCAAATCACATTTTTGGAAAATCCACCCACAATTCTTCCTTCCACTTAAATCTTTAGGCCATGCACTAAATGACCCCTTTACCATTATTGGAAAAACTCATGATTGCTCTAAATAGGAGAAAATAATAGACCAAATATTCTTGTAAAAGGACAAAGTGAGGAAGTGGGTGCCCAAATGTTTCACTAACTTATTTGTGAAGAATACAACCGAAGGCCTAATAAAATTCATCTTCAATAGCCTATCTTGTGTAAATAAATTTTCTAAATAGCCCAACCATGCAAACACATTTTCTCTTAATGTACTAACTGCAAAATAACCAAGCCACTCAAATTACCTTAACTCCTCCTTAGCTAATACATCATTGTAACTTACCTTGACTATATATCACCCTAATTTTTCCTAGTCCATCTCAAAGTATCTTCAGACTATGTTGTTACAACCCTCCTAGATTCAAGAATATGAATCAAATACAATATATACTCCAATGGAACCTCATAAGACTCCAAGATTTTCAAATTCCTCTCCTAGCCTGGGGAAACCTCTTATTCTTCCCTATATTGTTTCACTTTACAACCCCACGTATGTAACAAAAATCTTCATATATCATCCAAATCACTCTGTCAAAGAAGAGAAGGTTCACCTTGCCAATAGTTCTCCCAAAAATATCTTACTCACAATTCCCATACTTCCCAAGTAATGCTTTCATAGATCACATTTCTTGCTTTGATAATGAAGTTCTATATATGTGATTCCTAGGGTGGATTTTATAATGTGAATTTTTTTATCTCCCATTATCCAAATATTTTCCTCTTAGAATTTGAATTCAAGGAATGGAATCTTCCCCATAGATGCACCAATCTAATTTCATACTAAGAGCCATGTTATGAAAATGTAAATTCTAAATTGTTGTTGCCTCAATTTATTTTAATAGATAAGCATTCTCACATCTTGTTAGATAAATATTCCACTTCTCCTCATTGCCACTCCATAAGAAATGACATATTATTATTATTATTATTATTTTGTGTATTACCCCCACCAGAGTCTGCAATACCAAGAAGAGATAAACAAGGATAACATGCAACACAATCTACCTATCAAGCTTAGACACCTTGCCTTCCATCCAACCAAATGTTGGTATATTTTCTCAATCAAATTATTCCACAACACAGACTTAGACTTCCTTGTGAATTAAGGAATCCTAAGGAATTTATTAGGGAAGGTGATAATTTTGACACCCAATGTTTTTGCAATCCATTTGTGACTTTTCTATGACACATTTATAAATAATACCCTTGATTTGTGTAATCTGATCCATTGACCTCACATCTTTGTATAATATTCCAAGATTATTTTTATAAGCAATGTTTCTTTCATCTCATACCATCCAAACAAAGGATGTCATCCAAAAATTGCATACGAGTGTTAAAATCATCATAGAAAAATAATTCAACCCACGAAGTTCACTACTTTCTCTCAATATTCTAGAATATTACTGTTGTCATGGAGGAATTTACCCTTTGGTGAGTGGTGTGATGTCTCCTCTTCCAATGGACAAAATAGAAACACTCTTAGGCTGTGGATGACCTGTATGTTCGAGTGAATCTCTAGAGAGGGTCGGTTCCCCTAGTGTAACACCTAAAAATAGCGTATACTTCTAAGACTACTCTACTCTACTTAATCAACAAGGAAAAAGGAGAAGGAATTAAGGAAAAATGGAAAGATAGTGATACACCAAAAAGTTTGAGGATCTCAAACTTGTTTGAACCACATAGGGAACCACACACACCATAAGCAAATTACAATGGGATATGTCAATGCATTTGTTATCCAAAATTCACCCCTAAAGGTAATTTTGATAACTTGCACAATTTCTTCAGGCTTGAGCAAGCAAAAATGGTTCAAGGCCCAAAATTAGGTTTTGAGGGATCCCTTGGCTTTTCTCTAACTTCCTATCCAAAGAAAAATCCAAGGAGTTAGTGAAAATTTGCAAAATTTGAAAAAATGAAGTCAAGGGCCTATTTTAGTGCAAATCGGGTCTAGGGGCTATGGATGGAACCAATGCGGATTATACTAGGGTTCGTCGTACCTAGTTTGGGTTAAATTTATAAAGAGTTAGTTTATTGTGGCTAAGTCGGGTCGGTGCTTCCAAGGCATTATAGGTTCACTCGGGCCGTGAGTTCTCCGCAAAGCTGAAGTAGCTGATCAACAAAGCAACCAAGTGCAATGCGGGTAGGGTTGAAAGAATTTTTCGGGGACAATCGGGCCCAAAAATCAAAGTAGCCAATCGAAGCGCAGTCAAGAAAAAAAATGCGGAAAAAGCGAAATTTTGTGCGCGGGACACAGTTTGGACAAAAGTACGCATGGGTCTCAAAAAAGATGAAATAGCTGCAACCAAGTGGAGTGTGGAGATGGTGGAGAAAATTTCAAGACAATCTGGGACATGCGGACTCGAAATAGCTGAAATACCTAAGGGTGAGTGGTGCAGAGAAGTTGGCAGTCAACGACTCACCTAGCTTGTTCAACGATGAACGCGTAATGAAAGAAAATCCAAGCAAGTGTGACACGGAGAAAGGAGGCCCACACGGTCCAAATACTGCGGGGACATGAGTTCCCGAAAACCCACAATACCCACAATACAAAGGGAAAGTGGAACTCTCGACCCCGAACTTCAAACGATTAGAAATTTTGACTCAAATTTCTAGTTTTCACAAAATTTGACTTTTTGGAAAGGGCACGACATCCTCTACGTCAAAAAATATTTTTAATGAGGGTAGGTGGGTGAAAAGAAAATAAACATATCCATCTCCAAAAATTTAAATGCTCATTCCCGTAAAATGTAAGAAATCCTTGACAAACTCAAAATAGTTGCTCACACTTAGAATGCCATATCTTTTGCATTTCTCAACGAAATCATGCAAAATTGGTCAAGTTGGTATCGTAGCTCGATCCGATGCACATAAATTGATAAATATATAATTTGATTTGGATTTGATAAATAATTTTGAGGAAAATGGACTAGGTTCAAAACAATGTTTTAATTGGTAGTTGGGAGTGTAATTATGAAGCATGGGTAGACATTTTTCACTGCTGCAAGTCATGGGACAGTATGGGGAGCCTCTTGAAAGAAACATACCATCATTTACTTCATTTATTACCTCTTGCAAGTGGTTAAAAGGCAAATTTCAGGATTTCAATACTCTCTCTTCCAAACTCTATAAATTGACATATTGGGCTGATTGTAAGGGAGATAGTTTGAGTAGAAAAACTCTGTCATTTTGGTTTTGTGAAGCTAATGTGCTTGTAGGCTCTTGTATTGGACCCCTTTCATGGTGATCCATGCCTTTTTCTTGCTTTGTAAATGAACTTTTCACATGTCAGTGAAGTAGTAGATGCAAAATTATGGATATTCTCTTCCCTTGTCTGTGTTTATTGCATTCTTCTTGCCTCTTTATTTCACTTGCAGGTGTATTTTGCCTACTTTATGCTCTTATAGGGATTCATTACTATTGTGCACACATGGAAATGTTATTGTGAATTTGCATTTTCTAGATTGTGGATAACTATTATCACCCTCTCTACTATGTACTTCGCTTCCATTTCCCACACATTGGAAAGCTATTCTCATTCCCTCATTTTTTGGTGTATCATCATTTGACCATTTAGTATAAGCTTTACCTTCATGATCTCTCTCTCTCTCTTTCTCTCGATCGTAGGGTCCAAGGGCTTATTAGCATGCTAAGTTAACTCCCAAAACTAAAAGGGGTCACTTAAAATGCCATAAATAGCCCAATTTCAGGTTTGGCACATTTGGGCACATATGTAGAGGATGTGGGCCCAACCAAGGGTGCTCGTGCAACCCCAATCCTCCTTAATTAACAATACTTTCAAGAGAGGTTGAATACAATCTTTTGATTTATGATCCCATTTTTGGACAAACTTCAAACATGGCAAGTCGGGACTTCAACAATTAATAGAACTTCATTTCAAACAAGTCATCCAAAATTGAAACAATTAATAAAAACTTCAATTGGGATTTTAATTTGCGTACTCTGGTCTTCAAGCTCCTAAATTGATATTTGTTAGAATGATGCTGAAACAACTTAGTTCATTTATAATATCTTAGCCAAATACATCTTAAAATATCAATGATTTAATTCCTTTCTTAAACAAGTTATATATTGACTTAAAATCTCCATTAATGATTCTTATTATGCCGAAAGGCATTCCAAATGGGAACGAGGCTTCCCGCAGCTGATGGGAAAATTCTCATTGGAGTTTAATAAACCTCAGTAACTGTAAGATGAGGTTATTTATACTGTCATGTTTTTTGAATGCATATTTATACATCAGAAATTATTTGGTTAAAGCTAATATCACTTCATTTTTTAAGTTTAGCATATTTACACCCACAAAAAATGGTCAGAAGTCCACCATGAAATAGATCGGAGATAACACATAGGATTAAATCAAAGAAAAATTCCAACATCAGTAATTAAATGTGCCATCAAGCTTATTTATAAATAATCTATGTTGGGCTTATAGATGGTCGTGTTTTCATGGGAAAATTCCATTGTCAAAACAAGCAAAGAAATATTATTCTCTAATTCTCTACGTCGGAGTTGGATAGCCCTACCAAGAAAGAAAAAACATCTTCATCTTCGACATCATCATATTCTTCTAATAGTATGGAACAATGTGGCATGGGTTTCATTTTGATATCCGTCATGCTCAAGTGTACACCTTAATCATTATACCACAACATATCATAGATAGAATTTCTAAGATTTTTAAACCTCGGTCATACATGAATGTCCCCAACAATTATTACATGATAACTATGGTCATGTCTGAATATACATCACAACCATTACAATACAAACTTGGTAACACTTGATTATACTCATAAATACTCCGAAATACATGCATATCATAGTGAAGTAGAATCCCTTGTAGTTGATAATTGTAGTGAGAACCGAAAGTGGGATCCATAGTGGAGAGGAAATAACTGACAATGTCGAATTACAAGTTCATGTCAACCTTTGATTAAGTGGTATGAAACTTGATGAGCCTAATACACTCATAATTACCATGTAAACCACATACAATTTTTTATTAATCATTTACTTTTTTTATATTTCATAGTAGAGATTGAGTAATTCATTTTCCATGTTGTCCCCTAATGACATTTATTCGAAACCCGTGTGAGAGATGGAGAAGGTCTTCACACTATCCTTCATTTGATAGCTATTCATAATCCCCGATGCATGAAGAGGGGTTGAGATGAAGGTTTACGTGGCAATAATATTGATATGGTCCAATTGGAGGCCTATCTTGGCAAAGAGACAAAAAAACGATTGTGAATCATTTGTGCATCTTTTCCCATACCACCTCCAGTGTAGCTTGTAACTCGCTTATTAAAAAGGGCTCCTAGCCTCGCCCTTTTCACTCCCCAACCCTTATTATAGGTACACCTTCCTCTTCAGTTCCAAATTCTATCATAGTTAGCGACCACATGGATATTAGGGATAATTATCCATTAAAAACAAATCTACTCATTTTATTGTGAAATTGAGTTTTAACAACCACCTTTAAGGGACCACATGGATTTTAATTGTCACTAATCTTGTGAAGCAACCATTACAAAACAAGCCAACATAATTTAAATGAAGTGAACATTTGGGGCAAGATATGGAGGAAACGAGTACTCATAACCAATCACACTTCACTTTAACAAGAGCTCTATTAAATGAGAGATGATTGAAATTTATGTGTTTATAAGTATAGTCATCCCATCTCATGAAATATCCGATATAATTACTAGGTAATAGAGTAGAATTCCTGAATCTAGCATACATATCACAAGAGTCAAATGGATGAGTTGCTAATTTATATGCAATAGAGATTAACCTATTCAAGGGCACAAAAAGTTGGACATTAGCTCGACTAGGTTTATTTTGAACTAGTTTGAGTTTTTATAGCAATCAATACAAATGAATCCATCACGAGATCTAATCCATGGCCACAAACATAGAAAATTCCCATTTTGTGTATATCCTGAAACCCTGACATCCCATGAAACATAATACTTTTGGGCATTCTAGCCAAAAAATTCATGTGCCATGTGTATGCTCCCACATCTTGCATCTTATTGAAAGTTATAAAGCTTTTTCAACAAACCCACTTTTAACACATCCTAAAGTCAATGTTCCCGCATGGTCTAGACAAAGAGAAAGTTTTTTTGTAGAGACATGGGGTAGTATGAAGGGCACGTTTAATGTCTTATCAATAAAACAACTTCTAAGAATAAAATATAAACAACAGGTAAAAAAAAAAACCATGAAGCTCACAATGCATGTAACACTGGAACTCGAAGCAACAAATCAATACCAAAAGAAAATATGCCCCAATGAAGTGCCTCATACACCCCAAAATTCTTCTTCTTATGCATTTAACAATAAAACAATACAACAAAAGTAATAATTCCTTTTCAAAATAATAAAAACAACTTTAAGATGAAGATACACATCCAATCAAATGATTTGTATGTGGTAAAAGGATAAGAATTTTGGGTTTTACATGCAAGAATAATTAAACCCATATCATACTAGTTATAGATGGCTATTGAAAGAGTTATTTCCAGCACTGTCCCATGTAACGTTCAGTTTATTTAATTTTGAGGGTGCAGATCCCTACTTTACCATTGGCAGAAAATCAAATCTCCTCGAGTTTACACTCACTTCAACTATCCAATTACTACTAAATTACCTACGTTAACTTGGGTTACAATGTGGTTGATGCCTGGATCTCAATAAAGTGCTTGAATTATTCTTCAAGGAAAAATACATGTCTAAAAAGGATTTTAGGATGAGTCGTTGTCCATGTTCTACTAGAAAAAGGGTTTGTGTTTCTCCACACTCCAAGATCTCGCAATATTCTAACAAGGGACACCGACCAAGAAAATGGAGTCATGATTTACACATGTGGATTGCATTAGGAGAGAATTTTGGGGACTACATCTCCCCCCTTATAAGAGCATTGTCCTCGATGTGATGAACGACGAATCTTAAAGGATACGTAGGAAGAAAATTCTATCATGACACATGTAGTTTAATAAAATGACTTCTTGGTACAATGTGGCCGTATAAGGAAGCAAATTAAATTTTGAAATATCTTAAATTTTAATATTTTGTGAAGATTGGTAGTTAGTTTTTAGTTTATTATTAATTAGTCTTTTTTTTTTACAATATTTCTTAATCTCAAACTCTTAGTATTTATTGTTTATAATTTCAATTATCTTATGTTCGTGGGTGCCCAATAGTAATTGGCCTCAAGATGTCACACAAAACTCAACACATCACAAATGACTCAGAATACATCTTGCTACATACTTTCACATCTGTATCACATCACAAGACCTTTAATTCCACCATGGAAAGATAACAAGTAGTCCACATAACAAAGAATTTCTAGAAAGTATGTCATAGGAATAAATCCAACACACATGTATGTGAAAAAAACAATCATCACACTAATACAAAGGAAAATTATATCACATGACCTGGAAACCATGAATATACCTACACAGTTTGAAGATAATATCCAATAGTACATACTAACCAAGGGGAATCATCAAACCTCAATCATAACAATGTCTAACAAGACTCACAAGAGTACACATAACTCATAATACCAACTCCACACATCACAAAACATCATGAAAAAACTCCATATATCTCCCAAAGCATCAAAAATAACTCCATATACCTCCCAAAGCATCACAAAATAGATCCATATACCTCAAAAGAGAAAGAATCATAGTGCCAAAACCAATCCGGGTTCTTAACCATAGATCCCCATAGGGAATATTAGGTCATTCAACCAGAGAGTGCCATCAAAAATATCAGGTCACTCAACAAAAGAGTGCCATCGAGAACATACAAATCACTCTCCCATAGAGCGCCATCAAGAATATCGGGCCACTCTTCCCTAGAGCCCCATCTCCTTTCTCCATTTAATGAGGCTTAGTCACCCTATGGCCCTGGGCACATAGATCCCCATCACCCCTAACCCAAGTGACATAATAACTCATGGTTCAACAACCCATTAGTTATCTTGTAACTCCTTGGGGTATACTCCCACACAATGAAGTGGGTCCATAGGTTCCACCACTCCATGGTGAATCCCATGACCCTATTCCAACACATTACAACATTAGAACCAACATAAAAATCCGTCTCAAATGCCAAGTGGAAAAATCCCAAGCCTTGGGCAAGGATATAAAACTTTTAAACATGGAAATAAAATTTAAAAATAAGCAAAACAAATGGCTAAATAGCCATAGTTAGTGAAACATCCGCATGTTAGTGTAGCAATAAAATTAAATGCCCAAAATATAAGAACACATCAATCAAGAAAACTATTGGTTCTAACAAGAAAAGAGATAATGATAAATTTACAAATAAAATATGTATATAGAAATAGCACATTACAATCACTATGTGGCCTTATCCGGCCACCAAAGGGGTACTCATCAAGTTATTGGAACTCGATGTTGAGCCTCAACTCACAAAAATATACATACATAACCAAAATTATTATATAAAATAATGTAATCGCCATCATCTCTCGCCTGAGAAATCCTCCATACTCCCACAAGGCTCAACATAGTCAAAATCACATAGGATTGTTTGATGGAAAACCCAATAGGAAAGATTAGGGACACTAGTTTGCATAAGTTGAGCCTAAGGTGGTGCACATCCACAATATACTGAGAAAGCTCAAAGTATACTAAACAGATAAAAGTGGGTTTTCATTCTATATAAGACTCCACTTCCTCACTCATACTCGGCTCAATATTATGAAAACTTGGTCCATGCCTCCTCTCTCCACACATACACTCTTGACGGTTGTTCCCCTTAGGGTCATCTAGTGTAAGGTTCACAACATAACACATAACTACATTACTAATACAATGGTGATTCACACACATTAACTATAACATCTTACGTATGGTATTATATAAAAGGTAAAACACAATCATTACTTACATATGGTATTTATATAGGGTAAAACATAATCATTTTTCATGGCATAATATACATAAGGTGCTAATGCATAAAGGGCAAGTTACTACACAATCACCATTTGACCCTAATTCATGACATAAACCATCATATATTACATGAATTATACATTTGATGAAAAAATTCCTAACATTACAACATATAGACAATTGCAATAAAACATGGTAATGTACACAATTCATCACACATGACATCACAATATAATCCAATTCATTATACACTAATTTTTCTCATACAACACATCAACACACCTACATATTATAGAATAACTAAAACACTCCAACACTCCACAATCTGCAATAACATTATTTTCACACACAACTAGGTGGTACATCACATGTGAACTCCTCATTAAATCCACAAAAAGGAGAGTGAATACTCTCATCACAAGCACATCAACATGATAACAAATACGCACTAAGTGACATGCATAACATGTGCATTCATAATATCACAATTACAACATTGGTCACATAACAACATATATCACATTACTCTTCCCATCTCCACCACCACCATGTAGAATCATAACATATCCAATCCATCCCAGATGTTTGAGAGCATGGACCTTGCTCGATACCATATGTAATGCCCACATTTTACACACACAAATACAACACACATAATAACAAGATTTATATATTTTTCTTACATTTCTTGATACATAACATCACATAGGCTCACTTAGGATAGTGTATAACACATGAGACATTTTGTAACCATGGACACACATATATAACATGAAACACATGATGCACATCAAAGCCACATTTCCAAAAATGACAAAGTACAACAACAACCCACGACAAGATACACTTACTCACAGTGCACTTCCCACAACACATCATTATTCATGGTGAAATATTTATTACAATCCTATTTTTATTAGTTGACTATAATTTTTGAAGAACACATAACATGGGACCCTTTGGTCCTTTACAACTAGGCTATTTGTTTTTGTTTAACATTTCACCTATAGTGGCTCCTTTAGAATTTTCTCATTTTTCTTATGGAAATAACTTTATATAGCTTGATTGTGATTAGGAATGTATATACACACATGTGCCTTCTAATATTTGACTTAAGGATTTGTTTGAAAGAGCCATGTTTACTTGGTTTGGAAAAATACTCTCGTTACAAGGAGGAAAATTCACAAGAAGAAAAAGGAAGGTTACTAGATCAATAGAAAACCTATCCCAAGTTCATTTCATAACATTGTTTAATACTAAAAATACACTCTTTTCATCTTCAAGTTATTACAACCAACTATGTAGGTTAACTAATTAAGTTGTATCATTCTTGATTCACAATTCGTTGCTCCAATTAGGAATTCATATTTTCACAATCATATTGCACATGGAAGGGTACATTACACCTATGTTCCCATTATAGAGATTTTTATTTGAATTTAAGTGAAGAATTTCACATTTCAAACTACTTATATTTCATCATCTTAAGGATTTACTTTCCATAGTAATTTGTTAATTACATGTTTCGAAAATAATTTCTACTTCTTGAGTAATCCTAGGTTAGATATATTCCTATTTATGCCAAGGGTTCTACTAAATTTTACAAGTCCAACTAGAGTGCAATCTCCTTATCTCACAAGACCTTGGCTATAGTTTGAGTATCCCATTCTTAAGGTTACATTTTATTATTTCATTAGCATCATTATTTGATTCATATTTATGCAAACAAAACATGTGATCATGCATCATATTTGGTTATTTTTTATTTATTAGTTGATTTTTATTAGTCGTGGACCTCTACTTTATTGCATTCATTTGATGATCACATATGCCACTTTAGTTGGTTTTGACATCACTCTAAGGTTTACCATTTTCGTAGTGGGCATTCCATACATTAATCTTATTTACCCCTTTTTTCTAACTATAATTACACGGTTACTTTGGGCATTTATTATCATCATTATGGAACAAATGTAATTCCTATAACACTTACGTAATACTTAGGGATTTCAGAGTACAAGGAGTACAACAATGCACAAGACAACTCATTTCAATGCTCTTGGACATGGAAGTATAAGTGTCTATTGAAATAGAAATAACCCAAACAATCTTATTCATTTCAAAATACTACTTAATAACTATTTATATTGTTGGGTAAATACGTAATTAAAAGTCATAACGTAGTCTCCAATCACATAATTTATATATCACAAGAGATCAATCGTAGGTACAACCACCAATTATCCTACAAGGCTTTGGCCACCCATTAGGGTACCAAGGAGACTACACACAAGGGGGTTAACTTGCTCATGATATGGTTAGACCTACAACACCTAGACATGATCACCTCACTTGTCCCAAAATGATAGGTTTCACAACATAAAAACACCACCTCTAAAATATTAAGAAAAAGGTCTTTAATAAGATGCCTTAGGTGTGAAACAAGAAGATGATTAATGAGGTTAGAGTATTTTATTAACATGATCATTGTTTTATAACCTAGGAAAAAGACTCAAATGGGAGGAGGAAGTACAATAGGCATTATAGCTCTTCCTTTAATTTCGTTAGTTTTGATGAGAGGAGATTCTACCTAGCATTGTGGGTGTTAAGGAAGTAAACCAATAATTAACATAGAAAAATATTTGTTTAATATCTTTATAACATAGGTGCAACATTGAGTACAACTTCACATCCAATTTGACACTATAAAATATAACCACATTGGTATTCCCTTTTCAAAATATACCAAGAAAAATTCTTCGAACAACAATACATATCATTATTCTATGGTAATACATGTATTGTAAGGTGAATATAACTTTAGAATGAAAACTCATTAATTACAACATATCACATCCAAAAATTCCTCTTGTTCGGAGTACTGCAACCAACGTTGCATTAGTCTTAGGAATGAGTATGGAAATCCCCTACACTCAAGCATAAATCCACACATTCATCATTCACACTTTCATATTTAGTTGCACTTAATATTTTGGTACTAGAGAGAGAGTAAGGATGAGAGAGAAATTTAAGAGACATTTTATTTTCCACTCACAATGTCATAACCATTTGAATTTCATTTCCATTATCATTTCATTTCAAACCAATTCATATTTCCCAATTCATTTACGTTTTCAAATCAATCAAGTATCATAGTTGTTTCAAGAGAGAGAAGAGGGTGGAGAGAGAAAATCACCATACATTTCAAAATTCATTTATATAAGATAAAAGATCAAATAAAATTCTACATAGCATTGCAATGGTATTACGAGGTCACACACGTGGCTAAAAGTCAAATGAGACTCAAAAAGGAGATTCTAGCTATGGTTGAGAAAATAGTCCAAAACAACAAAAGTGCTTGCAAACGGGTCTCGAACACACTTGTTTCAAGTTCATTAACAAATTTTATTGATTCCTAAATATTCCCTATACATATAGAATTCATCGTTTAGACGGAGGTTGATTACAATGATCAAAACTCTAGCTACAAGGGCAACTTCGAGGCCAATTATTGTAATTGCGCCATTAACTCTTGTTTAACGACATGTGGGCTCCAAAACCCACTGCGCAAAGATAGCTTCTGAAGGTGTTTTTATTGAACTCGGAGGTTTATTATGATTTTCTTGTTTGGATTATAGAGGTATGAGGTAGTGGTTTTAAGTTTCTCTCAAGCTAAGTGACAACCGTAAGCCAAAACCGATCGTGTTTTATTAAAACAAACATATCACACAAGTGAATATTAAGCTAAGAGGGTTTAGGAATACGACTTCATAAGAGAATTAATTAATTTTAAATAACTCGTTTAGGGTTCCCTAAGGTGTTCCATGTTACTAGGGGTCATATAGAGAGTTCCAATTTTGTGGTACGTTTGGGTGTGGCACTCCATGCGCATGACTTTCAAGATCCTTTTTTTTTGTTTTAACAGTTCATGTCAAGGTAAGATTTTGTCAATTTTGGGGTTACATCCATCTATCATTCAACATTATATTTCTAAAAAAATGGAAATGATGAAGTGGAATTTAGTGCAAGTGAAAAGGGGAAAACCATACCTTTTTCATGAAACTCATGATTCCCGCATTCAATGAGACCGCTTCAACTTTAGGCATTTCGGTAAAAAACAAATTCTCACTCATGCTTCACCGCTTAGTGTTACCTAAAATATTTAAACACATATGGTTTCATCATTATTTCTTACAAATCCATATGCCAATGGAGCAACAGTAGGTTCATTAATAATGCTTGGAAATTCCCACACAACAAAGCATCCCAAATCCTTGGTTCTTGTTCTCCTAGAGTCACTGAAATAAGAAGGAACAAAACTATAACTTGGTTAACCTATTTCAATGTAGCTACATAACTTTCCACATCAGCAACCATGCCCAATCCACATAGCCCATTAATAACAAGAGGTCAAGGACTGACCATTCCACACTCCTAAGAGACACAAAATTAAGGGCATCATATACATTCAAGGTCAAAGTGTCTTGCATGTTATAATGACCAACATGGATAGCTCAACATCCCTATCACTAAATCCCCTGAAGCAACCATTACAAAACAAGCCAACATACTTTAAATGAAGTGGACATTTGGGGCAAGATATGGAGGCCACGAGTACTCATAACCAGTCACACTTCACTTTAGCAAGAGCTCTGTTCAATGAGGGATGATTGAAATTTATGTGTTTATAAGAATAGTCATCCAATCTCATGAAATATCCAATGCAGAACTGGGTAATAAAGTAGAGTGCTTCAATCTATCATACATCTCACTAGAGTCAAATGACTAAGTTGTTAATTTATATGTAGCAGAGATTAATCTATTAAGGGCACGACAAGTTGAACATTGCCTCGGTCAATTGTTTTTGAACCAGTTTGAGTTGTTATAGCAATCAATACAAATTCATCCATCATGATATCTAATCCATGGCCACAAGCATAGAAAATTCCCATTTTGTGTATATCCTGCAACCCTGACATTCCATGAAACATAATTCTTTTGGGCATTCTATCAAACAATTCATGTGCCATGTGTATGCTCCCACATCTTGCATCTTCTTGAAAGTTATAAATATTTTTCAATGAACCCACTTTTAACACATATTACAGTCATTTTTTCCCGTGTGGTCCAGAGCAAGCAAGACTAATCTTTTTTGTAGAGACGTGGGGTAGCATGAAGGGCACATTTAATGTCTTAGTAATAAAAAAATTCTTAGAATAAAATATAAACAACATGTAAACACAAAGACCATGAAGCTTACAAAGTGCATGTAGTACCGAAACTCGTAAGGAACAAAACAATACCGGAAGAAAATAAGCTCCAATGAAGTGCCTCATACACCCCAAACTTCTTCTTATGCATTTAACACAAAACAACACAATGGCAAGTAGTAATTCCTTTTCAAAATAATAAACCCGCTTTCGGATGAAGATACACATCCAATCAAATGATTTTTATGCGGTAAAAGGATAAGAATTTTGGGTTTTGCATGTAAGAATAATTAAAACCATATTTTATTGGTTATAGATGGCTATTGAAAGAGTTATTTCAACACTGTCCCATGTAACGTTTAGTTTATTTAATTTTTAGGGTGTAGAACCCTACTTTACCATTGACAAAAAAATAAAAGCCCTCGAGTTTACACTCACCGAAACTATCCAATTACTACTAAATTACCTATGTTAACTTGGGTTCCAATGTGGTTAGTGTCTCGGATCTCAATAAAGTGCTTGAATTATTCTGTAGGGAAAAATACATGTTGAAAAGGCTTTTAGGATGAGTCGTTGTCCGTGTTTTGCTGGAAAAAGGTGTTTGTGTTTCTCCACACCCAAGATCTATAATATTCGACAAGGACACTAAACAAGACAATGGAGTCGGATTTACGCCTCTGACCGCATTAGGAGAAAATTTGGGGCATACATCTCCCTCCCCTTATAAGAGCATCATCCTCAATGTGAAACAACGTTGAAGCTTCAAGGATACATAGGAAAGAAATTCTATTTGACACATCTAGTTTAACAAAATGACTTGTCAAGATAATGTGACCGCAAGAAAGCAAACTAAATTTTGAAATATCTTAAATTTTAATATTTTGTGTAGATTTGTAGTTAGTTAGTTTTTACTTTATTAATTAATTAGTCTTTTTCCTTTTATAATATTTATTAATCTCAAAACATTAGTATTAATTGTTTAGAATTTCAATTATCTTATGTTCTGTAGGTGCCCAACAATAATTGGCCACAAGATGTCACATAAAAATCAAACATCACAAATGAATCGAAGACATCTTGCTACATAATTTGACATTTGTATCACATCACAAGACCTTTAATTCCACCATGGAAATAAAAACATAGTCCACATAACAAATAATTTTCAACAATTATGTCATAGGCATAAATCCAACACACACATCCGATGACTAAAAAAATCATCACGATGATACAAAGGAAACCGGTATCACATGACCTGAAAACACCAAATATACCTGCAAAATTCCAAGACAAGATCCAATAGTATATACTACCACAAAGGGGGATTTCCAAACCTCAATCATAACAATGTCTAACAAGACTCACAAGAGTACGCATAAGTCATAATACCAACTCAACACATCACAAAAATCATGAAAAAACTCCATATATCTCCCAAGGCATAAAAAAATTCCCATATACTTCCCAAAGCATCAAAGAATAGCTCCATATACCTCACAAAGAGAAAGAATCATAGTTCAAAACCAAGCTCGATCGCTCAACCATAGAGCCCCATCAAGAATATGGTCACTCAACCATAAAGTGCCATCGATAATATCAGGTCACTTAACCATAGAATGCCATCGAGAACATGAGGTCACTCTCCCATAAAGCTCCATCAATAATATCGGGTCACTCTCCCATGGAGCCCCATCTCCTTTCTCCATTTAATGAGGCTAGGTCACCATAAGACCCCGGGCATATAGAGCCTCGTCACACCTAACCCAAGTGACATAATAACTTGTGGTTCAACAACCCGCTAGTTATCTATAATTCCTTGGGTGTACCCTCACACAACGAAGCATGTCCACACGTTCCACCACTCCATGGTGAATCCCATGACCCTATTACAACACATTACAACATTAGAAACAACATAACAATCCATCTCAAATGCCAAGTGGAAAAATTCCCAAGCCTTAGGAAAGGCTATAAAAATTTTAAATATGAAAAGAAAATTTAAAACTAAGAAAAAAAAATGGCTAAATAGCCATAGTTAGTGAAAAATTTGCATGTTATTTTAGAACCAAATAAAATGACCAAAATATAAGAACACATCAATAAAGAAAAACTATTGGTTCTGACAAGAAAAGAGATAATGATCAATTTATGAATAAAATATGTGTACAAAAATAGAAAATTACAATCACTATGTGGCTTTATCTAGCTACCAAAGGGGTACTCATCATGTTGCTTTGACACTCGGATGTTGAGTCTCACTCACAAAAATATACATGTAACTAGAAATGAGTATATAAAATAATGTAACTTTCATCACCTCATCTTAAATCATCCCTCCATACTCCCACAAGATTTAACATAGTCACAATCATATAGGATTGTTCATTGGACAACCCAATAGGAAAGAGCAAGGGATGCTAGTTTTTATAAGTTGATCCTAAGGTGGTGCACATCAAAAATATAATGAGCAAGCTCAAGTATACTAAATAGATAGAAGTGGGTTTTCGGTCTATATAAGACTCCATTTCCTCACTTGTACTCACTCAAGATTATGAAAACCTAGTCCACGACTCCTCTCTCCACACATACACTAATAACGGTTGTTCCCCTTAGGGTCATCTAATGTAAAGTTCACAACATAATACATAGCTACATTACTAACACAATGGTGATTTACACACATTAACCATAATGTCTTACACATGGTATTATATATAGTGGTAAAACATAATCATTACTTTAATGGGTTATGATACATCACTTTTTCTCGCATTAGGCACCTAAGGTGGAAGTACTACACAATAGGGGTTATGCAATCACCATATGCCCCTAATTCATGACATGAACCATCAAATATTATACAAGTTTTACATATGATAAACACAATGACTAACATTACAACATATAGTTAATTGCAATACAACATGGTGATGCACACAATTCATCACAACATGGTGGTGACATCACGATACAATCCAATTCATTATACATCAATTTTTGTCATACAACACATCAACACACCTACATATTATAGAACAACAAAAACACTCCACCACTCCGAAATATACAATAACATTATTTTCACACACAACAAGGTGGCAAATCACACATGAACTCCTCATTAAGTCCACAAAAAGGAGAGAGAATACTCTCATCATAATCACATCAACATGATAACAAATACGCAAGTGACATGCACAACACGTTCATTCATAATATCACAATTAAAACATAAGTCACATCACAACATATATCTTATTACTCTCCCCATCTCCACCACCACCATGAGGAATCATCACATATCCAATCTATCCTAGAGGTTCGAGAGCATGAACCTTGCTCTAATACCATATGTAAAGCCCACATTTTACACACAAATACAACACACATAATAACATGATATATATGTTTTCTTACATTTCTTGATTCATAACATCATATAGTCTCACTTAGGATAGTGTATAACACATGAGATGTTTGTGTAACCATGAACACACATATATAACATGATATAGATGATGCACATCAAAGCCACATTTCCAAAAATGAAAAAGTACAACAATAACCCACGATAAGATACACTTACTCATAGGCACTTCCCACAACACATCATTATTCATGGTGAAATATTTATTTCAATCCTATTTTTATTAGTTGACTATAATTGTCTGAAGAACACATAACATGGGACCCTTCGTTCCTTTACAACTAGGTTGCATGTTTTTGTTTAACATTTCACCTATAGTGGTTCCTTTAGAATTTTCTGTTTCTCTTATGGAAATAACTTTATATAGCTTGATTGTGATTAAGAACATATATACACACATGTGCCTTCTAATATTTGACTTAAGGATTTGTTTGAAAGAGCCGTGTTTACTTGGTTTGGAAAAATAGTCTTTTACAAGGAGGAAAATTCACGAAAGAAAAAGGAAGGTTATTAGATCAATAGAAAACCTATCCCAAGTTCAATTTATAACGTTGTTTACTACTAACAATACACTCTTTCCATCTTTAAGTTATTATAACCAACTATGTAGGTGAAATTTTTAAGTTGTATCATTCTTGATTCACAATCAGTTTCTCCAATTAGGAATTCATATTTTCACAATCATATTGCTCATGGAAGGGTAAATTACACCTATGTTCCCATTATAGATATTTTTATTTGAATTTAAGTGACAAATTTCACATTTCAAACTACTTCTATTTCATCATCTTAAGGATTTACTTTCAATAGCAATGGGTTAATTACATGTTTCAACCATAAATTCTACTTCTTGAGTGATCCTAGGTTAGATATATTCCTATCTATACCAAGGGTTGTAATAAATTTTACAATTCCAAATAGAGTGCAATCTCCTTATCTCACAAGACCTTGGCTACATTTGTATGTATCCCATTCTCAAGGTTAAATTTTATTATTTCATTCACATCATTCTTTGATTCATATTTATGTAAACGAAGCATGTCATCATGCATCATATTTGGTTATTTTTATTTTTAGGTTGTTGTATTAGTGTGGACCTCTAATTTATTACATTTATTTTATGTTCACATATGACACTTTAGTTGGTTTTGACATCATTCAAAGGTGTACCATTTTCGTAGTGAGCCTTCCATAGATTAATCTTATTTATCCCTTTTTTCTAACTGCAATTACGGTTACTTTGGTCCTATATTATCACCATTTTTAACAAATGTAATTCCTATAAAGCTTACATAACACATAGGGATTAAAGAGTACAAGGAGTATGACCTCATTCAAGACAAACTCATTTAAATGCTCTTGGACATGTAAGTATAAGTGTATATTGAAATAGAAATAACCCAAACAATCTTATGCATTTAAAAGCCTCCTTAAGACCTATTTCAATTCTTTGGTTAATACGTAATTAAATATGAAACATAGTCTCCATCACATAATTTTTATCTCATAAGAGATTAATCATAGATACAACCACCAATTATCATAAATAAACACATTATCATTTTCAGAGAGAGAGAGAGAGAGAGCACATTTTTGTTGATTCCTACATATTCCCCCATACATATAGAATTCATCATGTCCGACTATTGCAAAGCATAGCTCTAACTACAAGGGCAACTTGGTGGCCTATTATCATAATTGCATCGCAGATCTTGTCTCATCGCGACTAAAGTGGGCCCCAAAATCCACTTGCAAAGATAGCTTCCAAAGGTGTTTTCATTCAACTGGAGGTGTGTTATGATCATCTTGTTAGTATTATAGAGGTATGAGGTAGTGGTTTTTAGGTGCACTCAAGCTTTATGACAACCGTAAGCCGAAACCGACCGTGTTTTATTAGAATAAACATGTCACACGAGTGAGTTTTAAGTTAAGAGGGTTTAGGAATGTGAATTTCAAGTGCATTAATTAATTTTAAACAACTCGGTTAGGGTTCCCTAAGGTGTTCCATATTACCAGGGGTCATACAAAGAGTTCTAGTTTTGCAGTACGTTTGGGTGTGGCGCTCCATGCACATGAATTTCAAGATCCTTTTTTTTTGTTTTAACATTTCACAAGAGGTTAGATTTTGTCAATTGTTGGGGTTACATCATCTATCATTCAACATTATATTTCTAAAAAATTGGAAATGATGAAGCAAAATTTAGTGCAAGTGAAAAGGGAAAACCATACCTTTTTTGTGAAGCTCGTGATTCCTACATTGACGAGATCGGTTCAACTTAGGCATTCCGTGCAACAATGTTTTTGCTCTCTCATGTTTCACCACTTAGCATTACCAAAAATATAAAAACACATACAATTTCATCATTCTTTCTTGCAAATCCATATGCCAATGAAGTAGAAATGGGCTTATTAATAATGCTCAAAACTTCCCACACAACAATTTATCCCAAATCCCTAGTTTTTGTTCTCCTAAGTCTTTGAAATAAGAAGGAAAAAAACTATAACCTGGTTCACCTCTTTTGATGTGGCAACATAACTTGCCACATCAACAACCATGCCCAAGCCACATAACTCACCAATAAACAGAGGCCAAGGACTAACCACTCCACACTCCTAAGAGACACCAAATTAAGTGCATCGTATACATTCAAGGTCAAAGCGTCTTGCATGTTATAATGACCACCATGGATAGATCAACATCCCTGTCACTAATCCCTCAAGTAACCATTACAAAACAAGACAAAAAAATTAAATGAAGGGGAAATTTGGGCAAGATATGGAGGCCACGATTACTCATAACCAGTCACACTTCAGTTTAACAAGAGCTTTTTCAATGAGGGATGATTGAAATTTATGTGTTTATAAGAATAGTCATCCCATCTCATTAAATATCCAATGCAAGCACTAGGTAATAGAGTAGAGTTCTTGAATCCAACATACATCTCACCAGAGTCAAATGGATGAGTTGCTAATTTATATGCAACAAAGATTAACCTATTCAAGGGCATGAAAAGTTGGACATTGGCTCAACTAGGTTGTTTTTGAACCAGTTTGAGTTGTTATAGCAACCAATACAAATGCATCCATCACAAGATCTAATTCATGGCCAAAAGCATAGAAAATTCCCATTTTGTGTATATCATGTAATGTGACATTCCATGAAAGATAATTATTTTGGGAATTATGTCAAATAATTCATGTGCCATGTGTATGATCCCACATCTTGCATCTTCTTGAGAGTTATAAAGAACCCACTTTTAACACATCCGTAGCTGTAGTCATCATTTTAAGAAAGAGAAAGTTTTTTTAACACATCAGGAAGTAGTCATGTAATGTCTTAGCAATACAACAACTTCTAAGAATAAAATATAAATAATAGGTAAACACAAAGACCATGAAACTTACAAAGGCATGTAGTATCGGCACTTAGAAGCAAAAAATAAATACCAGAAGAAAATATGCCCCAATGAAGTGCCTCCTACACCCCACACTTCTTATTCTTCTGCATTTAACAACAAAACAATACATTGGAAAACAATAATTCCTTATCAAAATAATAAACAACCTGCTTCAGATGAAGATATAGATCTAGTGAAATGATTTATGTGTAAGAAAAGGAGAATAATTTTTGGTTTAGCGTCCAAGAATAATTAAACCCATAACGTATTGGTTATAGATGGCTATTGACAATGTTATGTCCAACACTGTTCCTTGTAACATTCAATTTATTTAATTTTTAGGGTGCGTGATACCTACTTTACCATTGGTAGAAAATCAAATCCCTCGAGTTTGCACTCATTGAAACTATCCAATTACTACTAAATTACCTATGTTAACTTGGGTTCCAATGTGGTTAGTGCCTTAGATCTCAATAAAGTGCTTGAAATATTATATAGGAAAAATACATGTTTGAAAAGGATTTTAGGATCATTTGTTGTCCATGTTCTACTCTGGAAAAAGGGGTTTGTGTTTCTCCACACTCCAAGATTTGCAATATTCGACAAGGACACCGACCAAGACAATGGATTAAGGCTTTACACCACAACTACATTAGGAGAAAATTTGGGGCACTATATCTCCCTCCCCTTATAAGAGCATCGTCCTCGATGTGACACAACTATGAAGATTCAAGGATACGTAGGCAAGAAATTATGTCTCGACACATGTAGTTTAACAAAATGACTTATTGGTACAATGTGACCACAAGGAAGCAAACTAAATTTTGAAATATCTTAAATTTTAATATTTTGTGAAGATTGGTAGTTAATTACTTTTTACTTTATTACTCAATTATTCATTTTCCTTTTACAATATTTATTAATCTCAAAATCTTAGTATTTATTGTTTAGAATTTCAATTATCTTATGTTTGCATTGTGGGGTTCATTAAGTAAGGCAATATACTAAAGACGTGCATTCATATTGAGGTAATTAAAATTGATAAAACCAAAGTCAATATACCATTAGACAGGGGTTGAAAGGGTTTAATTTATTAATATTTTGAATTAGGTATTGGGGGTAGGTTAGAGAGGTGGGCTAGAGAAGAGGTAGGGTTAGTTTTAATATAAAACTAAAACATTTCAACCCTAGTTTTTAAAGGTAAATACTATCTTATAATCTCTTTTTGAATAAGGAAAGTGAATTAAGATTTTCTTAAACAACAAATAATAAGATGTTAGAATAATAGGATTGAGTATGCTTTTCAACAAAAATGATATTATTTCACCATATTAATTATTTGAAGATATTGATAAATGGTTAAAGCTTAACATTCAAGTAATTGGTAATAGGTCTTAAATGTCTTCAAACTCACTTTCTATAGAAAATGCGCATTAAGAAAATAATAATTGAGTGTGAAACATGATATATTTTTTTATTTGATATATCAAGTTATAAATAAAAAGGGCTTGATAAAATTGTAATGGAAAATAGGTATTTAAGGTCCATGGAAAAATAAAGGGGTATTTTCTTTATAATAATATAATAGGAGGGGTATTATCAATTGAATAATAAGAGGTAAAAAAACATTAAGGGTATTATTTAATACCTTTTGAATGCACGTGATATACCATAATTTTACTAAGTGAACCACCTATGTATGTTTGTGGGTGCCCAACAGTAATTGGCCACAAGATGTCACACAAAACTCAACATATCATAAAAGACTTAAAAGACATCTTCTACATACTTTCACATCTATATCACATCTCAAACCTTTAATTCCACCATGGAAAGACAACAAGTAGTCCGCATAACAAATAATTTCCAATAATTTTGCCATAGGCATAAATCCAACACACACGTGTGATTGAAAATACAATCATCATGCAGATACAAAGGCAAATGGTATCACATGACCTTAAAACCATGAATATACCCACACAGTTCTATAAAAATATCCAATAGTATATACTAACCAAGGGGGATCATCACACCTCAATCATTAAAATTTCTAAGAAGACTCATAAGAGTACACAAAATTCATAATACCATATCCACACATCATAAAACATCACAAAAACTCCATATATCTCTCAAAGCATCACAAAAAACTCCATATACCTCCCAAAGCATCACAAAACATCTCCATATACCTCACAAAGAGAAAGAATCATAGTGCCAAAACCAAGTCGGGTCACTCAACCATAGAGCCCCATAGGGAATATTAGGTCATTCAACTAGAGAGTGCCATCAAAAATATCAGGTCACTCAACCATAGAGTTCCATTGAGAACATACAATCACTCTCCTATAGAGTGCCATCAAGAATATTAGGTCACTCTTCCCTAGAACCCCATCTCCTTTCTCTATTTAATGAGGCCAAGTCACCCTATGGCCCGGGTAGATAGATCCCGTCACCCCTAACCCAAGTGACATACTAACTCGTGGTTCAACAACCCACTAGTTATCTGTAACTCCTGGGGCATATCCCCACACAATGAAGTGGGTCCATAGGTTCCACCAATCCATGGTGAATCCCATGACCCTATTCCAACACATTACGACATTAGAACCAACATAAAAATCCATCTCAAATTCCAAGTGGAAAAAATCCCAAGCCTTGGGCAAGGCTATAAAAATTTTAAATATGGAAAGAAAATTTAAAAATAAGCAAAAAAAATGGCTAAATAGCCATAGTTAGTAAAAAATCTACATGTTAGTGTAACAATCAAATAAAATGCCCAAAATATAAGAACACATCAATCAAGAAAACTATTGGTTCTGACAAGAAAAGAGATAATGATAAATTTACAAATAAAATATGTATATAGAAATAACACATTACAATCACTACGTGGCCTTATCTAGCCACCAAAGGGGTACTCATCGAGTTGCTGACACTCGGATGTCAAGCCTCAACTCACAAAAATATACATGTAACTAGAAATGAGTATATCAAATAATGTAACTATCATCATCTCTGCCTGAATCATCCCTCCATACTCCCACAAGGCTCAACATAGTCAAAATCACATAGGATTGTTTGATGGACAACCCAATAGAAAGGCTATAAAACTTTTAAATATGAAAATAAAATTTAAAACTAAGCAAAACAAATGGCTAAATAGCCATAGTTAGTGAAAAATCCACATGTTAGTGTAGTAACCAAATAAAATGCCCAAAATATAAGAACACATCAATCAAGAAAAACTGTTGGTTTTGACAAGAAAAGAGATAATGATCAATTTATGAATAAAATACGTATATATAAATAACACATTACAATCACTACGTGGCCTTATAAAGCAACCAAAGGGGTACTCATTGAGTTGTTGGCACTTAGATGTCAAGCCTCATCTTGCAAAAATATACATATAACCATAAATGAGTATATCAAATAATGTAACTGTCATCATCTCAATCGAATCATTCCTCCATACTCCTACAAGGTTCAACATAGTCAAAATCACATGGGATTTTTGATGGACAATCCTAGTAGGAAAGAGCAAGGGACGTTAGTTTTCATAAGTTGATCCTAACGTGGTGTGCATCCACAATATATTGAGCAAGCTTGAAGTATACTAAATAGATAGAAGTGGGTTTTCAGTCTATATAAGACTCCACTTCCTCACTCATACTTGGCTCAAGATTATGAAAACCTGGTCCACATCCTCTCTCACACATACACTCTTAACGATTGTTCCCCTTAGGGTCATCTAGTGTAAAGTTCACAACATAACACATAACTACATTACTAACACAATGGTGATTCACGCACATTAACCATAACATCTTACACATGGTATTATATACAAGGTAAAACACAATCATTACTTTCATGGGTTATGATACATCACTTTTCCGTATAATGCACCTAAGGTACAAGTACTACACATCGGGGTTATGCAATCACCATATGCCCCTAATTCACGACATGAACCATCACATATTACATGAATTATACGTATGATGAACACAATGAATAACATTACAACATATAGTCAATTGCAATACAACATGGTGATGCACACAATTCATCACAACATGGTGGTGACATCATGATACAATCCAATTCATTATACACCAATTTTTCTCATACAACATATCAACACACCTACATATCATAGAATAACCAAAACACTCTAATACTCCACAATCTGCAATAACATTATTTTCACACATAACCAGGTGGTACATCACACATGAAATCCTCATTGAGTCCAAAAAAAGGAGAGAAAATACTCTCATCACAAACACATCAACATGATAAAAATACACACTAAGTGACATGCACAACACGTGTGTTCATAATATCACAATTACAACACATGTCATGTTGATCAAACAATACTTGTCAAAGATCACACAAGGAGTCTATGTGGGATAGAAGGCCAAGATCAAGGGCATGGAGGGACAGGAAGGACATGCGCATAGAAGGCAAGTTCAACTTTCAGGACTTAGCCGATTTTGAGCATGAAGACCTATTTTAGAAGATGGCATGCAAAACACACCAACGATGCAGAGATGTGCACGCCATGCATTGTCTATCTTTGGAGGATTGGATCAAAGTGTTTTACATGGAGATGAGCTAAGAA
The DNA here is from genome assembly GCA_018340775.1 of Taxus wallichiana var. yunnanensis. NCBI lineage: Eukaryota > Viridiplantae > Streptophyta > Pinopsida > Cupressales > Taxaceae > Taxus > Taxus wallichiana. The sequence goes on along the minus strand of CM031242.1, from coordinate 964,969,873 downwards.
TAGGATTGACACTTCAGTTAAACTGCAAGAGGTCTATAAATAGCACACTTGCATGTGTGGCTATGCTGTAAACGACGTGTGGTTATTAATAGCATGCATCCTATTTATGGAATAGAAAGCGGTGAAGGGAACGCCCTGACATATATATATATATATATATATATATATATATGTATGTATGTATGTATGTATGTGTATGTATGTATGTATGTATGTATGTATGTATGTATGTATGTATGTATGTATGTATATGTATGTGTGTGTGTGTGTGTAATAGAGAATATACAAAGAGAGTGTGTGATGGATGTATGGAGGTATAGAAATATACATACATGACTAAATTACTATATCAGATCCATATGTGCATTGGTATAGATTGACATTCTTGTAATGAGCTTATGTATTTATTAATAGATGGAGTATATTGGCTAAATCTAAGTGCCATTATGTGTGTAATTGAGTAGTGCATGTTATTGATTCGATCATGATTCTTTGTTTAAACTTGTTCTTTCATAGATCCGAGGGTAACACACATTGTACAATGACGGATTAGTTATGAATCTATATGTTTCTTCCTTCATCATCTAACATCCTGCTTCTACAACCCTAAAGAGGGACACAGTACCTTTGTGTGCTGGAGGTGAGTGCTCAATCTGGAGTGAGTGATGTGCTAATGCCACTAGGGTGTTATATGGTAAATTCTAGGCTGCATCATTGGTTCCATTGCGAGATCTCTCTTTTAGTTGTTTTAGGATGGTTCGCGATGAAGACGCATCGGTTAACTCTAACAAGTATTGAGAAATGGATACACGATCTGGAGGAAGAATATGCATGGCGGTTCAATAGTGGATCTGAGTTTAATGCATGCACTTGGGTAGAACAAAATCTGTATGACAACTTATATGAGATATTTTTTGCCATCTTTCCAGTAGAACTATATGAGTGGCTTACTGCTTATGCATCTCAACGGAATTGGAGGTATCACGCACTTTTATGGACACAAGAAGAATTTTATGCCCTTTATGATGCTGATATGATCTGGACTCGCATTGTGGATATGTGGTTTCGTGGTGTTATAAACAATTATATTCTAGAATATTCAATTTCGACGTACTCTTTCCCGGAGGTAGCTAAATTCTAGTTTTTTCGTATCCAAGAGGAGCATATTTGCAAGGTATTCCACTAGCAATCAAGATCTTGATGGTAACTTTGAACCTAGAGAGTAAACCGATGGCTAACTAAACTTCATCACACGTGCAAGTAAGGGCAGAGAGCAGATTTGGTGAGATATGGCAGGATATAGAGAGCAAAGAGGTGGAGAGAGGAAAGACAACTTAAGTATAATGAGGTGCATGAGAGGGAGATAGAGAAGTAACATTCTGTTGTAGAAAGTATGGCATTGAGGAGAGAGATGGCTCGTGAAGGATTTACAACTCACGTAGAAGACGTGGAGCCAGAACATCAGGAACTCCCCCATCTTGGAAAGTATGATAGAGATCCCCCTCGGTCTCATACGAAGTGTACCATTAGAGAATACATGGACCACGAGTGCACATCTTAATCCATCTAGTGACCTAGCCCTTGTGCTTGGTTTTCCAGTATCTAGTACGATAAGTAACTAGCAAGCTAACTTGGGAAGTAAGAGAGCAAGAGTAAGTTAAGGATCAAGTACATCAATGGCAAAATAGATGGATTTAATGTTATTTGGAGGAACATTCTTAGGTACATTATCCACATAGTGTTAGGTTGTGGAGCTAGATTGCTTCACAATAAACATGCTTTTACATGTTATTGGTTCTTACAAGGCATCGGTTAAGTGTAACCGGTGTTGGTCGATTAAAGTCGAGGATGTAACCATGGTGATAGTAAAGTAATGCGACACCTTTGGTTAGGTCAGGTCCATCGAGATGTAATCGCAGCCGGCTAGTAATGCGGCTCTGGCGCTTGATTACACTGTGTGAGGATGTTTTAATTAACTCTCGGGAATTAAATCTATTTTTAGCATTAAAGTAGATTTATTGGATGTAATTGCATGGCTAAGTGCCCTAAGTTTATAAACACCTATATAAGCATAAAAGCTAGGGTTTAGAAAGAGAATCAAGAGAAGGATTGAATTAGATCCTTAATTCTCCTAGATTGAGAGGATGAAGACAAAGAAGAAGAAGAAGAGAAAGAAAGAACAGGTTACATGAAGACAGAGTCTCCATGAAAGGAGATGGACAGAAGGAAATAATAGGTACATCTGAATGGTGAGAAGAGGGTAACATCTTCTACTGTATTTCCTTTGTATAGTTATTGTCTCATTGTAATGGCTTGCATAGTATGCAAAGCACATAGAGTTTCTTCTTGTAGATCCACATGTTGGTGAGATCTTGTATTATAGATCTATGTAGATCTAGTCTTGTATTGTAGATCCATGAGATCATATTGTATTATAGATCCATGTAGATCTAGATATTGTAGAGGAGGTTGTCTTCATGTTTACACAAGGTTATGCATTGATGGAGAGACAGACTTACTTCTTGGTGCACAGTTATAGTTGCACATATGGTAGACCCATGTGAGAGGTCTTGATTGCAGATCCACAGAGAACTTGGTAGTAGTTCAGAGATGCAGTAGTTCCTGGTTATGTGAGATCTGTTGGTGGTGTTTGGAGGCACAATTGTAGTGCACTCATGGAGATCTGTTTAGAGATCTGGAGGAGAGGAGATACTCTTGGAGAGATACGTTATAATCTTGTATTGAAGAGTTGGTTTGTACTCTTGTTGTATTATATATATGAGATCTCTATCTTTGGTGGACGTAGCCCACATTGGGTGAACCACAGTACATGTTGTGTTATGTGTGTGTACTTTGTTTTGATTTGGATTATTCTAGTTTATACTTCCACTGCTGTAGATTTTGGGGAATTGTTTAGATCCTGTGTGCATGATTTTGTTTATTATTAAATCATAACACTATTCATGATCATGAATTCCCAACACATAGAATGTGAGTGCACAAAATGTTGGATTCACCTTTGGAAGTGGAACTACCTCTGCAGACTTGAGGGGTTTAGTATAGTACCATAATTGGAGCATAAGGGAGTACATCTATAGGTCCTATTCTAGCTACAAGATGGAGGATCAAGAGGTATAGGTGGTTCTAGTTCCGGTGGATCTAGTGGTTTGGAGGCAAGAGGGAACATAAGAGGTTGGATCAGGTGGTCAAGGTCCGCAACAACCACAAAATATCTATATGGAGATGTCTCTTTGTCTCTGAAATACAGAGGTATAGAGGATCTTTGCCAAACATGTGCATATGTGTGAAATCTTATGGCGCACTTAAGGGATCACCTTTGTTGAGTGTAAGGCAAGTGAATTCACTACTACATTATAGGGATGTGCACACATATGGTATATGAAGATTGACCTTGAAAAAACTTACATGGATTATGCATCACCGAGGATGATTTCTTAAAAGAGTTCCATATCCTTGAGTTTGAGCGAAGAGTATAAGTGCGCTCAAGGATATCAAGCAAGGCACTCACCGAGAGTGTACGTGAGTATGATGCTTTTTTAAGACACTTATATCTAAGCTATCTTAAGATATTCATGCTAGCCAAGCATGCACAATGGTTTGTTGGAGGATTGATTACACCATTTAGAAGGGCATTGTCATATAAGACATACTTTGATCCGCGTGAAGCAATGGAAACATCTTTACATGTCTTTGAGGCGGTTGGGAGCATTGACACTAGCATTAGTCCCTTCTTAGAGGCACATATTATAGCTATGGAAAAGTAGTTAGAGAAGCTATCAACAAATTCAGCCCATGAAACATGCTCAGGAATTTTGTGTAGAGATTGTGAAGTGGAAGGTCACACCAAGGAAATTTTCCCTCGCAGATCTATAAGCTCATTACTATTAGACTGTGAGATCTGCCATTTGAATCATGATGTTAGTCACTATCCTGTGTTACAGGGCGTAATAAGGAAGAATGTATCTTGCTTTTTGTAAGATTTACAGTCCATGACCCATGATACTAAGGATTGTTGGTTGATTGGTCGAGATCCATGATGCTTTATAGACATTTGGGGTATGATAGATAATTATAATAGACAATTCTAAGGGTAAGAATGAGCACCAGGATCGGGATCATAATCAAACACGCTATATGCGGGAATGAGGGGCATTTTGAAGGAGGTCATGGAAGGGGACATGAATATTATGGTGGATATGGAGGATAAGGCCGTGGTGGAGGAAGAGGTGAGTTCCCTCATGGAACATTTTATACATGAAGATCTCCGACCACTATAGGTGTAAATTTCCTCAGAATATTACATGTTCTTTATGCGGAAAGAACCATAGCTATGAAGAGTTCCTGGACTTATATGAGCATTTGAGTAAGTAACATAAGCAAGAAAACAAAGGCATTGGGATGGTTAGAATCCAACACATGGTAGAAGATCAGTGGATTCCCAAGATAGCAGAAGGACCTGAGGCATTAACAGTGAAGATTACTACACATGTTGAAGCGGTACGCACAAGAGAGGCATTGCACCAGAAGCCTACGATCACCAAGGAGGAGGTTTTGCATGCAAGGTACCCAAATCCTGCTCATCAGAAATAATTTTACCAGGATACCATGGAAGTGCTAAGGAATCTTTAGGGTGAGATACAATACCTAAAGGAGTAGAAGAAAGCATCAGAGACAATCCAAACTGATATCGATGATCTATGAGAGGTGTGTAAAATGTTGCGCTAGGAGAACATTATTCCACTATTAGGAAGTTGGTTAAAAGGGAACACTCCATGCGCAAGTCTTGAGATCGGATGATAGATTCTACATGTAAATATTCCCCTGATAGCATTGACTATGACAAAGAAATTACTTTGAATGCTGTTGTGGATGGGTGGTTGTTAAGCAACATATTGATTGATACAGGTGCAGAAGTAAATGTGCTTACATTAGATGCATGGGTACAAATGGGGAGGCCTCCATTGCAGCCATCATCTAATGTGTTATTTATGGCAAACCGGACTAAGGCTACTACCATAAGAGTCTTGAAAGATACATATATAACTATACAAGGGGCCAAGTTCACTGGGTATTTTGAGGTATTAGTACTTGCAGAAGAAAACAATTTTCCATCCCTACTTGGACGCCCTTGGTGTTATGCGAATAATGCTGACTTGAGATTCAATAAGGGGTATACCAGCTTTTAAAACAAGGAGGAAAGGGTTGTGATACCTTTGATAGATGGGAAGTCTATAACATATGTTGAGCCTCTAAGTGATGAGGACTTAAAAAAATTTATGTACGTGCTATTCAAGACCCAAAGGTCAATGAGCCATCAAAAGAAGGCATCCTACAGTGGGAGGATTCTCATTCTATTAGTGATACTAGGAGTATTTCTTGCAACAATTTGGCTCATGGTACATATGAATTAGTAGGGTACGAGGTGAAAATCATGGTTGTGTGCAAGAATGGACTTCATTCGATTCGATGGATAGGAAACACAATACCTTGGTATACAGGGGCATAAAATCTTCCTACATTTTTGAAGGCCATGGAAACACAGTGGACATATCAAATTAAGAGAAGAGATATGTTAGTATATACCTTGTGCAGGACAACAACGTGTTGGTGGGTAGTCCACAGAGATATTCTTATAAAATGGGAAGAGATTGGATTCACTTTGTCTACTAGGTTTGTAAAGAACAATGCACCTACACAGATCTGCACTTATCATGGTGATTAACTGTTTAGCATCACATTCGGTGAGTGCGAGAGACTCTAGATGGTAGGACAGAACTATTACCACATTCACTCTAGGTGCATAGATTGTATTCTACGCTACTGAGGATGCGCACACTTTGGTATGTATATGCAAAACTACATCGAGACCGGAAACTAGGTAAGATTTGACTGTAGGTTTGATCCATACCTTTGATTACTTCTCGACTAAACCTCCAGTAGAAGAGGCATTAAAATTTTTCAAGCACTTAACTATGGGAGATAATGCAAAATTGAAGAGCATATTCAAGAATTATTTGGTGAGGTAGAGTTTGGAGCACATTTTGAAAAGGAAGAAGAAATGGATTCCATACTACTTGAACACGCTTGCCTTGAGAAAGAGAAAGGAAAGATGGTTTACATCATGGATGATGAGGAAGTTGAGAACCTAGATATTGAACATTCACAAGGGGTGTGAGGTCTTGGAAAGTGCAGACAAGGATACATGCACCTATCACGAACCCATGAAGACAAAGAAGGTGAATATAGGTTCGGAGGCTGAGCCTAAGGAGGCCATAATTGGAGACTACTGGTCAGACTCGGAGGTAGCAAAGATCATCGAGTTACTCAGGGATTATCAAGACTTATTCCCTCAAGGGTATCATGAACTTAAAGGCATGCATGAATCACTTGGGGAAATGAAGATAAAACTTAAGGATGGTGCATGGATAGTTAGAAAGAGACCTTATAGAATGAATCCTAATTTGTGTGAAAAGGTAAAAGAAGAAATTGATAAAATGTTGAAATCTGGAATTATCAAGCCCCTTGATGAGTCAGAATGGGTTAGCCCAATGGTGATCAATATCAAGAAGGATGGATGAATTATAATATGTGTGGAATATAGGGAGTTGAATGTTGCATGCATCATAGATCCATTCCCTACGCCATTCACTGAGGAAATACTAGAAGGAGTTGTAGGCGTGAAATATATTCCTTCACGAGATGGATTTTCTAGGTATCATTAGGTTAGGATTGCTTAGGAGGATCAAGAAAAGAAAACATTTACTATTGAATGGGGTAGTTTTTCCTATATTGTGATGCCTTTTGGATTGAAAAACGTGCTACTATATTCTCATGCATAGTTGTTCAGACATTCAAATATTTTATTCACAACTTCTTACAGGTCTACCTAGATGATTGGACATTATATGGGCTTGTGAAAGATCATTGTGACAATCTGTGCTTGATGTTTAAATAGTGCGAGACAATTGAGTATCTCTTTGAAAATCAAGAAATGCATATTTACTATGCCATTTGGGATACTATTAGGATATATAATCTGCGAGGAAGATTTGTTGGTTGATTTAACTAAGGTTGTTAGTCATTTTAGGCTTGGAAGCACCTACCTAGTCAAAGTGAGGTGCATTGATTTTAGGTCATACATGATATTATAGAAAATTCATCAAAGGATATGCCAAATTGCTACACCCTTGGAAGAGTTATCGAAGGGGAAAGGTACATTTATCGGGGAGAACCGCAACAACGCGCGTTTGAGATATTAAAAGAGAAACTTACTACGGCGCCCATTCTACGCTTTCCCTCATGGGATAAACCATTTCATGTGCATGTGGATGCTTCGGCATGGCCATTGGCATTGCATGTTAGCTCAATCTACTGGCGAAGGTATTGTAGATCATCTAATCTATTTTTCTAGTAGGAAGTGACTCGCTAAAAAAATTATACAACTATAGAGTACGAAGCTTTGTCAATGATCTATACATTGCACAAGTTTCATGATACTTGTTAGAAACACCATTTTTGTTTTATACGAGATCACATGGCATTGAAGTACTTGGTAAACAATCCTGTCTTACAAGAGCACATATGTAGATGGGTGCTCTTATTTCAAGAATTTGACTTCATAGTTACGGTGAAGCCGAGGAAAAGCAATTATGGACCGAGATCATTTATATAGAATCAATTTAGGAGAGGATGCATAGACAATTGAAGAAACCATGCTAGATGCACAATTATATAGGTTCTGACATGCACCCATGGAATTAGAAGACATTGTTTTCTTTCTACGAACATGTATGGCACCAGAAGGAATGCAAGCATTAGAAAATAATCAACTTGCTATATATGCGTGACACCATTTATGTTAATCAGTGGTGACCTTTACAAGCTAGGTAGAGATGAAGTATTATGCCGTTGTGTATTAGAGCATGAGCGCAAGGATATCATGGAAGAATCCCATGGTGGTATTGCGCAGAGGCCATTATGCAAGTGATGTGATTGCACTGGAAGATCCTACTTTTCTGGATTATGGTGGGAGACATTGTATAAGGATTTGTAAAGAATATTGTAAGGTGTAAGACCATTGTTAGCACCTAGGAAAACTAGGGCAAAGAGATAAGATTCCTTTAAGACCAATTATTAGTGCAAACCATTCGAGAAATGGTCCATTGACTTTGTAGGACCTATGTGTTAGCCGCGTGTAGAACTAGATCGCACTATATCATTACTTACATAGATTATCTCACATGGTGGGAAGAAGTAAGACCTATGAAGGAATTTTCAACAGATACAATAGCTAGGTTTCTATGGGAGAATGTTCTTACAAGATATGGATGTCCTTTAAGCTTGAAAAGTGATAGAGGTACACACTTTTTGAATGAGACAATCAAGATCCTATTAGATGAGTTTATGGTTGCACACCATAAAACTACACCCTACCATCCTCAGGAAAATGAAACTGTTGAGGATTTCAACAAGATTTTGAGCCAAACTTTGACAAAAATTTGTGATGTTGGAAGAAAGGATTGGGATGACAAAGTGTTATCTATTCTTTGGGAATATAGAATAACTTATAGAGATTGAATAAAGCCACACCATTTAAGTTGGTGTTTGCATGTAAGCCATTCTCCCTATAGAATTTATGTTACCTTTTTTATGCATTGTGTGTGCTGTGCTGGAGTTCTAGCGGATGAAAAAGCTTTAGAAGAGAAAATCAAAAAGAAGATTCAACTAGATGAGTGACGAGCCATAACACGATGGAGTCGGAAGCACGAAAAGGCTAGGCAAAAGGCATGGCATGACAAAAACCTAAGGGATAAGAAGTTTGAGATTGGATAGATGGTACTTCTTTATGAATCGAAGTTTTGTGCCATCAGAAAACTCAAAGTACATTGTTGGGGCCATATGTCAGCACTTATATACTTGAATTAGGTGCTTGCCCGATTAGAAGCACTTGATGGAACATGGCTACCCGATTAATTTAATGGGAGTAGGTGAAGCCCTACTATGAATAAGTCTTCTTGGTGTTTGTAATAAGGTAGTATTTCCATTTAGATTAGGTTTCCAATTCATTAATACTTAGGTAGTATTTCCTTCATTGTCGCTTATGCTTTGTCATTTTAGTTGTTGTTTTTGTGTAATAAGTGCACTTACGTGCATGAAGCTAATTACTATGTGAAGAATGTCTATGCGCAGAGGAATGCACATACCTTTAGTGTGGGGTGGTTATAGTTATCCAAGAAAAAGACTATGAGAATTAAAAGGTGAAAGGAATAAGTTGCTATGGGTGTGCTTTAAGTCAAAAGAAGATTGCTTCTCAAAAGTGACCAAGGATGGAGATGAAAAAAGAATAATATAACACGAGGTAAGCGTGGGCCATGATAACTACCGGGAGAAGGTACGGTGGCGAGGTACTCGGATGATGCAAGGGCACACCGAAGAGAAGTCTATGACCGGAAGGGTAGGAAGGCATGGTAAAAGGTTATAGCTAGGGCGCGAAGATGTCTTGTGTGGATCGAATGAATTCGCCAATGAATGAGGGGTATTTTGTAGGTGAAGGAGCAATAAATGTATCAAAATTTGAAAAAAATTATATAAGGATGGAGTGCGATTCATTTTTACTTATTACGACTAAGAGTATTTGAGGAAAGAGCCAAGTTCAAAGAGCCGAGTGATTGGGTTAAGGTGTGAAGGGTGTCAAACCAAGTGTGATAACCAAATCTGTGTGAAAAGAAGCTTGCGTCCCTTGTGGTGAAGGGTTTGAGCTAATCAAGGAGATAAAAAGGAGTTAGGACATGAAGTTTCTACCTAGGGCACGATTAAAATGAGCTAGGGTTTGATCCACACAAGACAGAGTTAAAGAGGAGACATTTCTAAGGTAAAAATGGAACCTAAGAAGGCATTTGTAGTAAAGATCAAAAGGAAAAAAGAATGTGGTCATCGAGGAGGAAGAGATGGCACCCGAAAGTGATTTTTCAGAAATGTAATATCCAGAAGGAGTCATCATCAACCAAGAATGGGAATCACCCTACAGAAATAGCAAAGTAAGGGAGTACAATCACAGGACTTCGGAGAACAAGAATGAGCTTGATTCCTTTCTCACTGCTAAGATGAACATGTGCATGAAGGATGACATGCTAGTTTATGATGATGTAAAAAAGAATATTTTGAAGAGAATTGGGGTCTACCAATTATATGAGCTTCCATATTTCGGGAAGTATGAGCCCTTGTATCAGTGGCTCATGAGAAGAGTGTATAAGGACTTCTCTACTTTGCAGGATGTAGAGTTAAAATCTCATCTACACTTATCTCATCAGTTATAGGTTTGAAGGCCACATGAGAGGACATAAAAAGTGATTTCATAGATAAAGCCATGATTTTAAAGACTAGACATGAGTTGGGGTACCTGAAGGGTCTGCACGGTATGGATATAGACAAATTAAAGAACTATCTGGTTGTGCAAGTAGCAACACACCTTGTTACAAAGTTGAATGATCAGGAGCGGTGGTCACAGGTAAATACTATGTGGTTACACATGGTGCGTAAGATGTCAGAAGGGGAAATCTACAACATTACAGGCTATATTACGAGAAAAAATAGTTGAGGAAGTGTGCACAAGAGGGAAGATCACCTTTGGGGCTATTCTACTATCACTTTGGTATTCATAGAAATTGGAGTACTTAGAAAGAGAACGAAGGAAAAGTATGGGAATACCCCATGGAGAACAAGTCACCAGCTGAAAGATTCAGCAAGTATCTATGTAAAGGGGCCATGATAGACGACATAAAGAAAAGGGTGGAGAAATGGTATGACAAGCTCCGTGCAACATTTGGGGAAGAGTGGCGCATCCCAAAGGACCTACCAGTAGTGGTAGGGAAACAAGTCAATTTGTTGTATATTAGCATTTCTGCATCGCACACTTCCCAATGAAAGATGAAGTCTAGAGCCCTTGGTGTAAATTGCCTTACGCATTCACTGCAAGGTATTTCCAAGCATTTGTTCATAGATTTATAGACATGCGCCGACTGATATTTAATGCAGATAAGGTAGAATGCGACTACTATACATTGAGGAAGAAGTATGTGTATCTTGGAAGAAGTGCTTATATAGAGGATCATTTTAGAGGTGCTGAATATTAAGCCAATAAGTCTTGTTGTAGTAGATGTAGGGGCAGCATTGGTGTATCTCCAGCTGAAGCTAAAGATGGAGAATAAAAAGTATGTGGAAGGTGAGTTCGCACTTACAGTACCACCAAAGGGAAAGCATATAATGGAGAACATCCCAATGCTTAAGCCCACAGAGCCAATTAAAGTGGAGGATGAGGAGGAGGAGCGCAAAGATAGTGGTGGTTTGGAGGATAGAGGTAGGAGACATCCTACAAATAAGGGTGAAGCTGAGCGCACCATTACACCACCTCAGCCACAAGATGGGGATGATGAGGACTTGAATGCAGTCTAAGGGGAGCACATGTTTAAGAGGGTGTTTAGGAGAACAAGGACCCAAGGTGCTACTCCAACCACGATGCGTGCAGATCACCTAGACTCTCTCCATAAAAGGAGGCAACCATGTAAAGAAGGAGGAAACTAAAGTTAAATGAGGAGGAAGGAAGAGTAAGAGGAAAGTGCGCCTAATTCTCCTACACTTCTAGAGAACATAGAAGAACAAGGTGAGGAATCAAAGGAAAAAGAAGAGGACAAGAAAAGACCATAGGAGACAACTGTAAAGAATGTTCTGGACATGGAGACACAAGTCCCAAATTTGGAAGCTAAAGTCCCTAAACAACAATCTAGGAGAACAAGTGGAGAACACATTACACCAGCCATGGGGTATATGTAGAGGATGTAAAAAAATATCTACATGCCCTTACAGAGCACATGATAGCACAGAAGGATTTATTTGGCTGGGAGCTAATGGATGAGGATATGGTGACTGTGTGCACTTGAAAACAACTATCATGGTCAAGGCACACCCACATGGATGATCTTGACTTTGATGTGTGTGAAGATTCATACGTTTCAAGATGACAGAAGAAGCCACCCCAAGCTAGACACATGACAGTAAAGCCCTCTGTCATATCAAATGAGTAGGTCAAGCAACACATTGGTGAGGTTTTGCTAAAGTGGCTAGAAGAAACATGGACAAAGCTTCAACAATCAGAGAGTATGCGAGGAGTTGAAGAAAAAGGATGCAGAGATAACACACATAACGCAAGAGAGGGACTTCACACAAAAGAAAAATGAGGTATTTATCAGCATCGCAGAGGATATTGGGGACAATTTCATCAGAGCAAGGCCACACTTAGAGGCCAAGGTACCATAGACGTTTCCTTTAGTGATACACTATGTAGGAAAGTTGGTGGACTTGGTACTTAAAGATGAACCTCTGCATGCAGTGCAAGGAGATCGTAACAAGATGTCAAACAAGAGAAAGCATCAATGATGCAAAATATCACATCTTATGAAGGGATGTTGCAAGTGTTACAAGAAGTATTAAAGAAAGTAGACCAGGATTTAAACATATGTACACTCTAGAGGCACTTATCAACATAAAGACCCTAGAAGAAAATAATGAGGTCTAGAAAGTAATGAAGGATGAGACATTGGGCCACACAGAAAGATTGTTAATGGTTAAGCAGAAGCGCGAGGCCTTGACAGTAGCACAAGAGCCACACAAGACTGGTTGGAAGAGCTTGGGAAGCTAGTTATAAAGAAAGATGGATATTTTAGAAGGGAGAATGACATCAATGTCCAGTGTTGTGTTGGTTCTGAGAATGAGAAAGGAGAGATTGCGAGGGATGAGTTGGAATCCATTACGTTGTGGACATCCCAAAAAAAGTAGAACAAGCACTCACTAAATGGCAAGTTTTGGAGGCCGAAATAAAGGAGGAGTATCCAGAGTTGATACTTTAAATCGATACGAGAGGATTTTTCCTCATAACCTCATAGAAATTATTTATTTACCTACATTATTTCATTCTTATTCTTTCCATTCTTCTATTCTTTACTTCAATTTTGGAGATACCCATTTTGGGATGACAATGAGATTAGTATGGGGTAATGTTGATCAAATAATACTTTTCAAAGATCACACATGAGTCTCATGTGGGGTAGAAGGCTAGGATCAAGGGTGTGGAGGGACAAGAAGGACATGCGCGCGGAAGGCAAGTTCAGCTTTCGAGGTTTAGCCGATTTTGAGCATGAAGACCTATTTTTAGAAGATGGCGTGTGGAACACACCAATGATGCAGAGACGTGTGCACCATGCATTTTTTATCTTTGGAGGATCAGATCGAAGCATTTTGCATGGAGACAAGCTAAGAGTAGGATTGACACTTTAGTTAAAATGCAAGAGGTATATAGATAACACATTTGTATGTGTGGCTATTCCTGTAAATGACCCGTGGCTATTAATAACATGTGGCCTATTTCTGGAATAGATAAGCGGTGAAGGGAAAGTCCCCACCCTCTATATATATATGTATGTAGGTGTGTGTGTAATAGAGAATATACAAAGAGAGAGTGTGATGGATGTATGGAGGTATAGAGATATACGCATATGACTGAATTATTGTATCAGATCCATACACGCATTGGTATAGATTGACATTACTATAAGGAGCTTCTGTATTTATTAATAGATGGAAGATATTGGCTGAATCTAAGTGTCATTCTGTGTGTAATTGAGTAGTGCATGTTATTGATTCAATCATGATTACTATTTAAACTTTTTCTTTCATAGATCTGAGGGTAACATGCATTGTAGAATGATGGATTAGTTATGAATCTATATGTTTCTTCCTTCATCATGCTAACATCCTACTATAGAAACCCTAAAGAAAGCCCTGGTACCTTTGCACGCTTTAGGTGAGCGCTTAGTCAAGGCTGAGTGATATACCAACATGACTAGGGTGTTATCTAGTAAATTCTAGGCTGCATCATGTCATATCATAACATATATCACATTACGTTCCCCATCTCCTCCACCACCATGCAAAAATCATCACATATCCAATCTATCCTAGAGGTTTGAGAGCATGAACCTCACTCTGATACCATATGTAATGGCCACATTTTACACACACAAATACAACACACATAATAATAAGATATTTTTTTCTTATATCTTGATACATAACATCACATAGGATCACTTAGGATAATGTATAACACATGAGACGATTTGCGTAACCATGGACCCACATATATAACATGAAACACATGATGCACATCAAAGCCACATTTCCAAAAATGACAAAGTACAAAAACAACCACGACAAGATACACTTACTCACATGCACTTCCCACAACACATCATTATTCATGGTGAAATATTTATTTCAATCCTATTTTTATTAGTTGACTATAATTTTCTAAAGAACACATAACATGGGACCCTTCATTCCTTACAACTAGGTTGCATGTTTTTTGTTTAACATTTCACCTATAGTGGTTCCTTTAGAATTTTCTCGTTTCTCTTATGGAAATAACTTTATATAGCTTGATTGTGATTAGGAACATATATACACACATGTGCCTTCTAATATTTGACTTAAGGATTTGTTTGAAAGAGTTGTGTTTACTTGGTTTGGAAAAATAGTCCTGTTCCTAGGAGGAAAATTCACGAGAAATAAAAGGGAAGGTTACTTTAGATCAATAGAAAACCTATCTCGAGTTCAATTCATAACGTTGTTTAATACTAACAATACACTCTTTTCATCTTTAAGTTATTACAACCAACTATGTAAGTGAACTTTTAAGTTGTATCATTCTTAATTCACAATTAGATTCTACAATTAGGAATTCATATTTTCACAATCATATTGTGCATGAAAGAATACATTACATATATGTTCCTGTTATAGATATTTTTCTTTGAATTTAAGTGTCGAATTTCACCTTTCGAACTTCTCTATTTCATCATCTTAAGGATTTACTTTCCATAGCAATGGGTTAATTACATGTTTCGACCATAAATTCTACTTCTTGAGTGATCCTAGGTTTGATATATTCCTATCTATGCCAAGGGTTCTACTAACTTTTACAAGTCCAACTAGAGTGCAATTTCCTTAACTCACAAGACCTTGGCTACAGTTGAAGGTATCCCATTCTCAAGGTTACATTTATTATTTCATTCACATCGTTGTTTCATTCATATTTATCCAAACAAAGCATGCTATCATGCATCATATTTGGTTATCAAGCATAAATCAACACATTCATTAGTTTCAAACATTTCAATTAAATAATAGAGAGATAGAGATATAGAGAGAGAGAGAGAGAGAGAGAGAGAGAGAGAGAGAGTTTTTCCTATGTATTCATGCTTTCATATTTAGTTGCAATTAATATTCTAGTACTAGAGAGAGATTAAGGATGAGAGAGAAAGTTAAGATACATTTTATTTTCCACTCACAATTTCATAACCATTTTCATTTCATTTCCATTTCATTTCATTTCAAACCAATTCATATTTCCCAATTCATTTATGTTTTCAAATCAATCAAGTATCATAGTCGTTTCTAGAGAGAGAAGAGGGTGGAGAGAGAAAATCACCATACATTTCAAAATTCATTTATACAAGATAAAATATCAAATAAAATTCTACATAGCATTGCAATGGTATTACAAGGTCACACGTGTGGTTAAAAGTCAAACGAGACTCAAAAAGGAGATTCTAGCTATGGTCGAGAAAACAATCCAAAACAACAAAAGTGCTTGCAAAATGGGTCTCGAACACACTCATTTCAAGTTCATTCACAAAGTTTGTTGATTCCTACATATTACCCCATACATATATAATTCATCGTGTCTAACAGAGGTTTATTACAACGAGTAGAGCTCTAGCTACAAGGGTAACTTCGTGGCCAATTATCATAATTGCGTCAACATTTCTTGTTGACAACGACGACGGTGGACCCCAAAACCGACTTGCAAAAGATAGCTTCGAAGATGTTTTCATTGAAATGGAGGTGTGTTACAATCATTTATTTTTCATTCTAGAGGTATAAGGTAGTGGTTTTCAATTTCACTCAAGCTAAGTGACAACTGTAAGCCGAAACCGATCGTGTTTTATTAGAATGAAAACATCGACAAGTGATTGTTAAGATAAGAGGGTATAGAATATGATTTGCAAGAGTAGCATTTTTTAAAAAAACTTGTTTAGGGTTCCCTAAGGTGTTCCATGTTACTAGGGGTCATACAAAGAGTTCCAGTTTTACGGTATGTTTGGGTGTGGTGCTCCATGTGCATGACTTTTGAGATCCTTTTTTTTGTTTTAACAATTTACTTCACAATAAGATTTTGTCAATTATTGGCGTTACATCCATCTATCATTCAACATTATATTTTGAAAAAAAAACTAAAAATGATGAGGCAGAATTTAGTGCAAGCGAAAAGGGGAAAACCATACCTTTTGGAAAACTTCGTGATTCCCACATTTGATGAGACCGCTTCAACTTCGTGCATTCTGCAGTAACAATTTTTGCTCTCTCATGCTTCACTTCTTAATGTTACAAAAAGATCAAAACACATACCATTTCATCATTCTTTCTTGCAAATCCATATCCCAATGGATCAAGTAGTAGGTTGATTAATAATTCTCGAGAACATCCCACACAACAATGCATCCCAAATCCCTGGTTGTTGTTCTCCTAGAGTCACTGAAATAAGAAGGAACAAAACTACAACCTGGTTCACCTCTTTAGATGTGGCCACATAACTTTCCACATCAACAACCATTCTGAAGCCACATATGTCACCAGTAACAAGAGGTCAAGAACCGACCACTCCACAATCCTAAGAGACACCAAATTTAGGGCATCGTATACATTCAAGATCAAAGTGTCTTGCATGTTATAATTACTAACATGGATATCTCAACATCCCTGTTGCTAATCCCATGAAGCAACCATTACAATACAAGCCAACATAATTTAAATGAAGTGGACATTTGGGGCAAGATATGGAGGACAAAAGTACTGTAACTAGTCACATTTCACTTTAACAAGAGTTGCTCAATGAGGGATGATTGAAATTTATGTGTTTATAAGAATAGTCATCCCATCTCATGAAATCTCCAATGCAAGCACTAGGTAATAGAGTAGAGTTCCTGAATCTAGCATACATCTCACCAGAGTCAAATGGCTGAGTTGCTAATTTATATGCAAAAGAGATTAACCTATTCAAGGGCACGACAAGTTGGACATTAGCTTAGCCAAAGTTTTTTTGAACTAGTTTGAGTTGTTATAACAATCAATACAAATGCATCCTTCACGATATCTAATCCATGGACACAAGCATAGAAAATTCCCATTTTGTGTATATCCTAAACCTTAACATTCCATGAAACATAATTATTTTGGGAATTCTGTCAAACAATTCACGTGCCATGTGTATGCTCCCACATCTTGCATCTTCGAGAGTTATAAATCTTTTTCAACGAACCCAAAATTTTAACACATCCCTGTAGTCGTTAGTGTTCACCACATGGTCCAAGTCCAAGGAAAGTTTTTTTGTAGATAAGTGGGGTAGTAGGAAGGGCACGTTAATGTCTTAGCAATACAACAACTTATGAAAATAAAATATAAACAACAGTAAACACAAAGACCATGAAGCTTACAAGTGCATGTAATACTAACACTCGGTAAGCAACAAATCAATACCGAAAGAAAATATGCCCCAATGAAGTGTGTCATACACCCCAAACCTACTACTACTACTACTACTACTACTACTACTACTACTCTACTCTACTACTTCTTCTTCTACATTTAACAAAAAAACAATACAACGACAAGTAGTAATTCCTTTTGAAAATAATAAACAACCTACTTCAAATGAAGATACGGATCCAAATGAAAGCGATTTATGTGCGAAAAGGAGAAGAATTTTGGGTTTAGCATGTAAGAATAATTAAACCCATATCATATCTGGTTATAGATGGCTATCGATAAAGTGTTATGTGCAACAATGCCCCTTGTAATATTCAATTTATTTAATTTTAGGGTGCAGATCCCTACTTTACCATTGGTAAAAATCAAATCCCTCGAGTTTGCACTCACTACAAATATCCAATTACTACTAAATTACCTATGTTAACTTGGGTTCCAACGTGGTTAGTTCCTCATATCTCAATAAAATGCTTGAATTATTCTATAGGAAAAAGACATGTCCGAAAAGGCTTTTAGGATTAGTCATTGTCCATGTTCTGCTGGAAAAAGGGGTTTATGTTTCTCCACACTCCAAGATCTGCAATATTTTGACAAGGGACATCGACCAAGACAATGGAGTCAAGTTTACACTGTCACCGCATTAGGAGAAAATTTTGGGTAGATCTGAAAAATCAAATCATGGAATTTCTCTACGTCCATTGAAAGTGCCTACAAAAACCATGGTCTTAACAAGTGGGGAATGTAGGGAATGAGGGTAATTTATAACATGACTTGTTGAGAGGCTTGGGAAACATCCTTATCAAGTTTGCAAATAAAATGGAAAACTTAAGTCATTTATCTCTATACTAAGACCTCTATCCAATATGTAAATTTCATCTCAGTAACCCATGTAATATTTGTATTTGGATCCATGTGATTTTGTTTTCTACCAAAATCAATGCTCAAAACCCTATTATCAAATACAAACATTAAAAAAAAAAATATTTATCTCAATGGTAAGCAAAAATTTAAGCAATAATCAAGATTCAATACTTGGTTGACCAATAACAGAATTTAGTCACCACAACAACGTCAAACAAATCATCCTTCTTGTATGTCTACTGCAACAAATAACTTGTATTTTGTTTAGCTTCATCTTCACACATTTTCATGCCTATTCATTCAACTATGTAAATCGAACGAAGATATACAAATCCCAAGTGGGAACGCCAATTTGAGTATGGGGTCGAATAAAATCGACTGTAGTGTGAACTACGTGGCGGCGCATTAAACAAATAAGCATGGCCAAAATATTGAATGGTTCAGTTAAAAATGTATTACTGCTTCCTCGACCCTCAATTTCATCTAATTTTACATTTACAATTCTTACTTGCGAATATGGTATCGATTTTTTATATTCGTCTTACGATCATTATAAAGTGCTTCCTTATATCACTTCATTCTTACGTCGATGTTCTAGGATATTTTTTTAAAATCATATTCCTTTACACACTGTTCTTTATTTTACCTTAACAAGATTGGCCATACTAATTTAGAATTTCTCAGGATACAAAATAAAAGGTTTGTGGATTTTTTGAAGGATTTGCTAGATTTTCACATATGTTTAATATAGACTTAAAAACAAGAAATTATTATTGTATCGAAGGAACGAACTTCATCACATACATAGTAGGAAGTACAAATTTGGTTTTATATCTACAATTGACTTTCAATGTTTGACCGCACTAGGTGTTATGGACATTCTTGTCATTGAATTTGATTGAATGTGGAATTATCTCTAACACTTCTTATGGTGATGGGCATGTATTTTTACCGGCTGAGGGGTGCTTAGCTTTGACACATGTGAAGAAATTGACGCTTAAGATTGTATTTCATATTGAAATATATATGACCTATTAGTGAATCAAAGCCATTTACATGACACTGTAATTCAAATCTAGAAATGTTTTAAATTGTGTTGCCAACTTTGCTTTCTAATATAATCATTACCGTACTTTTTTGCAACTATCATTTTTTTGTGTTAGCTTTAGATCCAACATGCTTGCCATTCAATTTTTTCATATATACATGGTCATTAATTCTTTTCTCCACAAATTCCATGGCTAGAATCGGCAACAAATAAATTGCTTCTGTAATGCCCACTCCTCTTCAACAATGATTGAACTAGGTTTTCAATTTTGAATTGATTATAATGTTGAACCTTGCTGTTGTATTCTAGTTAGCGTACTAATAAGATGCGAGGGACATCATGATTACTGTTGTTTTCTGATTGTTATTGATTGTATGGTTGTAGTGTGGAATTTGATGTACATTATTGTATATGATTTGATTAACCTACTTGATAGAAAATATGGAGGTGTTAGACTCTTGACATGATGTGAATTATGCGATGGATTTTATATGCTTGATTTACATATTAGTATTGATGTTCTAAGTGCTACTATTGTACTGACACATTGGACTTGATTTATGGATATTTCTAGATGATTGTTGATGTTATGATCTTAGTAAAAATTGATGGATTGGTAGAATTGAAATGTTAGAAATTTGAACAATTGGTGAATTACTTGATTCTAATGTTGGTTTAATTATGATATTCGATGATGTGAATTGTTATGAAAATATGTATGTGTTTTATTATCTCGACATCGTTAATGTGGCCACAAGGCTAGAAAGGTATTGTTTGATTTTGTAGGAAATTATAGCACAACAAACTACGAGGAGAGGAGACCAAAAATGAAGGAATGTGGGGTATGGAAACATGTCACCACGACTTTATTATGATGCACTAGATGATGATGATAGACCGTTATATATATATATATATATATATATATATATATATATATATATATATATATATATATATATATATATATATGTTGATTTGTGATATTCTGATTTTTATACTAACATGTCATAATTTGGATGCATAACATATGTTGGATGTTTTGAGTAGAATTATGATTTTATGGATGCCAAAATCAAATTAATTGTATGATGCTAGATGATGGAATTGCTAATTTCGAATGATGATTATTGATTTTTATATGTATATTATCTCGATGTTGTTAATACGGCCAAAAGGCTAGAGAGATATTTTTTGTGTTGTAGGACATTTTATCACATACATCGAAAGGGGATAGGGACCAACCATGGAAGGATGTCGGGTGTTGAGAAACATGGGCAAAATTTGACAACTTGTGTAATGTTATGTTGTGTGTTTTGCATGCCTAGTTAGGAGGTTTCCCATGGGGGTGACCTCACATGTGTGGCCATGGGGTGAAATGTTTTCCTTTTCTTTTAATTTGTGTGTGCTTTATTTTTTGTTATATGTATTTAATTTTGGAAATTTTAGTCACTTTATTAGCTAGTAATAAGGTGTCTTAATTAAGCTAATCCTACTTATTTGTTAACTAAAATAAAGATGTGACAAATAGATAATTAAGAGGGTAGATGGTCCTTGAAATATTGTGAATGTAAGTGAGATTTATGTTGGTTTGTGTGTGATGTACTCCACCCCAACTTCAAAATTCGGATTTTGACTTGGGAGGCCTTTTTGGAGGCTTGTGGGACAAGCTAAGCTTGTCCCATGCCTCTTAAATTTACCCAACAACCCTACCTATGGGTTGGGAGTTTATTTTTGACTTATTTATCCTTTTTGGAGTGTAAAAGAGTGAAAATAATTACACTTTCCTTCTTACCTCAATTAATTTTGTCCTTAGAAGGCATGGTGTGCAAGTTTGAGTGCCATGTGGGTTTGTCATAGTTCTTACATGCTCATTTATTGTCTTGGGCATGGTGTTTGACTTGAGTGTGGGAATGGAGGAATGATGAAGTGGCATCCTACATGGAGCCACCTCATCATCCTCACATTCCATTTCTATTTATTGATGGATTTTGATGGAATGGGGGTTACTTGTTCATTTTCTTCCTTTTGCATTTTTGAAATTGGGAGCTTGTTGGAGTTGCTTTTGGGAATTTGCTTGGCTTAGAGGTGTGAAAGACTTGTGGAGTGAAGTTTTCTTGGAAGCTTGATGGAGAGGTAGGATCTCCATCCTTTTTGTAATTTTCTTATTTAGTTTGTAAATGTGAAAATGGTGCTTGTTTAATTTAGTATGAGTTTTGTGAATGTGTTTTTGTGTGGTTGGGTAGTATGCCTTAAGTTGGGTGTGGGAGATGGACTTATGGGACCATTGGGGAGGGAAAAGGGATTTTGTGAGGCATGCATTTGGTGGGAGTGTGATTGGGAGTTTCACCTATGGGGAGTGAAAAGGAAATCATGGTCATATTGTTGCATACTTGCAAGGGAGAGATAAGGATATTGTGTTGTTTTTTTGTGCACTTGGAGGCTTAGGGTGAAACTCCCACTTCACTTGGGAGGAAAAAGGAGGTGGTTTCCATAGTCCTTGCTCCATTTGGTTTGGGTATCAAACCTATGTATTTTTTGAGAAGTTATAAAACTTGTTGAGTATGTCATTTTAGTTGTGTTGAATATTTTGAAATGTATGTTGTTTGTGGAAGCCATGTTTGTTGAAAAGTTGTCAAATGTTGCTCAAGATCCCTCATGGTTCTTTGGTTGGGGCTTGGGGCCATTAAGGGGATGGATTCTCCTCTTAATGGATTAAAGGTTGGGTGGAGAGCATTGCCTATTCCCCCTTCCTTTGTATTGTGATCCTTGTTGTGAAAGATTGAAGTGAGCTAGATTGGAGCTACATTTGGGAGAAGACATGCAAATGGAGACTTGTATTTTGGCCTTGTTGAAAGCCCTTATGTTGTAAATTGTTCATTTTATTATTCCCACTTTGAGTGGATGATTGTAAATTTGTAAGCTTGAAAGAAAGTTATTTTTCACTTGGAAATCCCTATATTTTGTAAACTCTTCTAAGAATGTTTGTATGAGAAATTTATATTTTAAAATGTGTTAGTTTGTGAAAGGAAACTACAAAATATTTGCATTGGTTAAATGAAATAGAAAACTTAAAATGAGTAGAAATAATAATGCATCTCTCTTGAAATTAAGTTGTTTCATTATTTCCAAAATGTGATATGTTTCATTGTGAAAGAAATAGGAATCTTGTTAAAAATTATTGTTGTTGAAATGGTTACTACTTATATCTTGTGATAGAAAAGGAAAAGTTACTATTGATCTATGAATGAATGAAGAAGTATTGAAAAATTTAAAAGTTTTACTTGCATTTTAGTCAAGTTTAAGAAAAGGTTAAAATACATGGTTGAAAAAATCCCTCCTTATTAGTATGGTATGTTGAAGGAAATTTTTAAGAATTAGTTTTCCCCAAATTCTCAACTTTTTAAATGAATAGAAGAAAATTATAAAATTCCTTGTCTTGTATTTTACCTAATAAAATTATTACATTTCTTTAATTCAAATTTTTTTCCTATATATCAATTTTAAATTATACATTATTATATACATTTATTATGTATATATAATAAACATGTTATAAAATCATAAACCCATTTTTAAATAAAGAAATTATATTTATTAAAGTTAATATATATAAAAAATATTAAAATATATATATATATATATATATATATATATATATATATATATATATTACCATTATTAATTTTAATTATTAAACCTTAAAAAAACAATATAAAATTTTCATTGTGTAATGCTTATAGTCTAAACGGTTGTGCCACATTTGTTTTGAGTAGGAAATGGGGTGGGGAGGGGTAGGCTGACGCCACCCCCACCCCATAGTTATATGGGATGGGGGTGTGGTCGATGACCCTCCCCCTTTTTTTTTAATTAAATGGTGGGTGGGTGGGGGCCCCACCCAATACACTTTCACTAACATTGTTTCAAACTTGCGCTTTTCATAACATTTACGCCATTTGGAAATTTTCAAATATGTACCTATTATTAGTAAAATCTACGGCCAAGTTATTTATATAAATATATATCATATATATATATATATATATACACACACACACACATATATATATATGTATATATGTATATATATTTAGAAATATATATACATACTTTTATATATATATTTCAATATAAAAGAGTGTATCCTCTATAAAATAAAAGAAAACTAGATCTATTAAAAGGGGAAAATGCCCATTTGCCCAAATAGGGTAAATACAAGAAATTGTTTTACAACAATGAATAAATTTAAAATAAAAAATGAAATTCCAAACAAACCTAGGAGAGAGATAGAATATAGAAAGAAAAAAAAAAAAATAAAAAAAACTTGGGATTGTGTGTATCCATCCCAAGCTCCTATTTCCTCTTCCATGGCTTCCTCTCCTTTCCTAAAACCTGCAAAATAGAAATGAGAAAATAAGTCAAATGAAGAATAAAATCCTCCATAGAGATGATTAGGGTTATTTTGAAATCCCTTAGATCCAATGGCCTAGATTGATTCCATCCAATGGCTAAAATGATCCCTACAAAAGTTAGGTGGGAGTTAGGTGAAATCATCATTTAAATGCATGGGTCAAGTTTGAATGGGGCCACTTAAGTGGTGTAGAAGCTAACTTTAATTTGTTACCCATTATGTTTTATTTAGTAAATTTTAAAAATAAAAGACCCATGACCTTGTGATAATTAAAATAAATTAATTCCCTTAGTAATTTAGACAACATTTATAATTGGGGACAAAATTAATAGTATTGTTTAAATGGAAGGGCAAATTAGACTTAGCCCTAAAATAATAAAATTATTAAATGACATTTGAGTAAGGTTATTAAAATAATTAAGGAGGAAACTAAGGGGATTGTAAACCTAAAATGTAGTTTAAATATTATCATTTAATTGGTTTTGAAACGATTGTTTGTTAATCGAGAACTATGTTAAATTTTTAAACCGAGTATTGTTTTAGAAAAAAAATTATTCATAATTTTTCTAATATAACCTTTGTTTTGTATTTTGTTTTGTGTGGGTAAATTTTTGGGCGTTACACTTGGTATCAGAGTCATGGGTTCAATGCTTGGACCCAGGCACACTTGAAAACATGAAACATAAACAAATAAACCTAGCGCAACTCTAAACCTAGAACACACAACATTAATGATATTTTTTTAAACATAGAAAACTTAGAAAAATGAAACAAAACTTAGATGATGATAAACTAACTCCCATCTTGGTTTGTGTAGGAGGTGCAGACTAGATGAGGGGTTCCTACATGTGGACCTAGACCTACCACCCCCAGATCAGGATGTAACAACTATTTTACCTCAGATATTACAGACACTATAGGATGTTAATGTCGCTATACACGGAGGATCTTTAGGAGGGAAACCTAGCAGACATGACAAAGAGCCATTAGTGGAGGATCATGCACCTTCACGTCACAATACTGAGGATAGGGAAGATAAATCCCTCATGGAGTTTATTAGGCATGGGTCACCTCTAGGAGCACTAAGATAGAGATATGGGACACAAAGATAGGTCTAGGAGCCCTAGGATGATAGATGATCATGCAGAGAGACCTAGGGGTAAAAATTTGAAAATAATGGATCACATTAGAGAGATACTAAAGTTACACCCACCTCATTTTTTGAGACACATAGGGGATTTAAGGTAGAGGCATGGTTGGTTAGCTTGAGTAGATGCTTCAAGCTATGCCCTTTTCATAAACATGAAAGCTTGTGTTTCCATCCACCTTATGAGAGATCAAATTGGAGTTTGTGGAGGACAAAGGAGAGAAGCCCATGTGGATTCAGAGATATTATTAGAGCTCTTTGAGGAGCATTTTGGAGTAGATACATATCCAAGAGATTCATCCAAAGAGTGGATCGATGAGTTTCATGATCTCATGCGATAGGTCCATGATGCCAGTGGCAGAGTATGAGGGACAATTTTTGGATCTACCTCAACATGTAGACTACATGCAAGATGAGAAGGTTAGAGTTCACATGTTCATCAAGGGCATGAACTTAGACTTGGGTGGGGCAATGCACATTCATTTCCCGCAGACATTATCAGAGGTCATGGAGAAGGCCTATATTGTAGAGGAAACTAGGGGGAAGACTTAGTAGACACGTGAAAAGTGAGGATCCACATACAGTAGCTACAAGATAGTAGATCAAGGGATCAACCCTCCTCCTCGTGGAGGACACACTTCAACACAGTCTTCCTTCCATCCTCCTCCACCTCCTCAGCAAGTAGCAACAAACAAACTGACCGCCTTTAGACCTCTATAGTGCCATGATGCTTAGAGAGGGTGTAGTATGGGACCTCTAGCTAGGGGACCCAACAAGACATAAGCTCCACCTTGAGCATAGTCAACAGGAGTACGTCCACCACAACACCCATAGAGATCTATGGTAAGATCATCAAGTTCTTCAAACACATACTACTAGGCCACCTGGAGGACTATCTTTTAGTGGAGATGACTAGGTACTTTATGGATGCGGTGTGCATGGACATCATTGGTGAGAGAGGGCCCTCAGAACCCTGCTAATAAGGGTAATACACCTATTTCGAGCCTACGGTTAGTGACATGGCTAGGAGCCATAAGATATATGCAAAGTGGTCGAGAACCACCAGGCAGAGCACTAAGGCACATGGTGATAGAGACCACATGTAGCATTGGTGGTATTTCTACCCCTATTTTATTTGACTCAGCTCATCAGATTCTTTCATTTATCCATCTTTAGTAGAGCATTGCAGGATGGTGGCAGTTAGGCAGGGCCTTAGTTGGGATGTTGAGATGGCTTATGGAGCCAAGATCTTAGTAGAATCCTTAGTCAAGGAGTGCATAGTGGACCTAGGACCCTTTACCATGACTTTGGATCTTCGTATCCTTCCCTTGGGTTCGTATGGAGTTATATTGGGCATGAATTGATTATCTATGCATAAAGATAGAGTTGATTATCATAAAAGGTCATATCTTGTGCAAATGATTTAGGAGTGGAGTCAAGTGGTTGTTGGAGTCAAGAGACCCATCTCTATTCACACTATTTCCTCTATATAATTTGGAGCAAAGTGTGTGACGGGGTTTTCGGTTATATGCTATTAAAAAATTAGTGATAGGTCAGAGGATGGGGCTAGTGGACCTTCACTTGATGATCACCCCATTTTGTTTGAAGTTATCTGATGTTTTTCCTAGTGAGATTCTAGGATGCCTCCCCGTGTGAGATAGATTTTCACATTGATTTGGTTCCAGGAGTGGAATCTATCTCACGCGCTCCATATAGGATGACCACACCTAAGCTATGTGAGCTCAAGTTGTAGCTAGAGGGCCTTCTCAAGAAAGGTATAATCCATCCTAGTGTATCCCCTTAGGGTGCATCAATGATTTTGTGAAGAAGAAGGATGGATCCTTATAGTTGTGTGTGGACTATCGTCAAGTTGAACAAAGTAATGATCAAGAATCGTTACCCCTTTCCTCGCATTGATGATTTGTTTGATCAGATGAAGGGGCCACAATGTTTTCCAAGATAGATCTTAAGTCTAGGTACCATTAGCTGAGGATTGTAGAGGTAAATTTCCACAAGTTAGCTTTCCATATGAGATATGGCCACTACGAGTTCATAGTTATGTCATTCGTTTTGACGAATGCCCCTGTAGTGTTCATGAGTTTGATGAACGGGGTGTTCGGGACTTTTGTAGTGCCCCTCCTAGGAAGACATGAATGTCTCAAGAGTTTTTGTTTGGGTAAAAAAATATATATATATATATATATATATATATATATATATATATATATATAAATTTAAATGACATGTGACACTTGGTCAACATGTGGTGGCAAGAAGAAAATATGGTTTTGGGGCTCGAGGAAGGCATTACGGATAGGCATGCATATAAGAGAGAAGTCCTTTGGACTGATAGTTGTAAATATAATACACCACATCCATACCAAATCGCCACATCATTTTTAAGCATCCTCTTTTTTTTTACGTAGATGCAAGCAGCCGGTGTAGATGGTATGAGAAATGTGGAGGAAACACAAGGCATGTGGACTATATGAAAAAATTCCGAGGGAAATAAGGTTTTGGGAATGCCTTGATTGCAGGATATACTCAAAATGTTTTTGTTGAGGCACCTTAGGGCAGGGCACAAACATCTAGCAAAGCATATTGGAAAAATAAATTTCTTTGGTAGTTTTCCTCCATCCTATACAAAAATGGGAAATCTAAACAAGCCATGATAATTGTTTGGAAAAAAATCTTTTAAAAAAGTGTATGGTCTCATGGAGAGACATGGTTGTTGGTCTTTGCACAAATGGGTTTGTAGGGATGACCTTCTAGTGGTCAACTCATCCTGTTGGGTGACTAGAATGAACTGCTATTATTTTCTAGTTTGTTATGTATTTTATCTAGTATGGATTTCATATATTTACCTGCAGATTTGTGGGTATTCATTGAATTAGGTTGCTGGCTCACTAAAATAAAACTAGATCTAGATCTACTTTTTAGTTTTACACAGGACTCATTATTGCTTTAGAAGAATTTTTTTTGAGGTGGCTTGAAATGTTTTGAAAAACAAACAAGATTATAAACACCCCTACCTATAATTCTCTCTTGTGAGCTCGCAAATTGTTGTTGGATTTCCTAAATCTGATGTGGTCTTGTCAAATGTGGGGATCGTGGGATTAGTGTAAAAAGATATAGATCACTCTTCCTCTCACTTCAAACTAAACATTTCATCATTTTTTAGAGTTATATTTAAGTATGTTGTATACTAAAATAGAAATGAAAAATTAGAATGAATGATATGGATTTACCTTTCCCGAAAATATTTTTCTTTAAACGTAAAAAAAAGGCCTTTGGAACCATGTGCATGGATCAATGCCACATCGAATGGTTAATGGGAAAACAAATCTTAAACAAGATCCATGTTGACCCAAGAAACCATGAAGTTTTCTTAACCAAGATGAATATCTCGATTAAAGGAGGTGATATTCGATAGTCCTTTAACATTGAAGTCACTTTCTACGTGACGTTTCCACCTTATGAAATTGTGATCAGTTTTGGGTTACAAATTTTGTATCGATTTGGTGTAGCTAGAAAAAACTTCACATACCTCTAACACTCTATCGAATTGAAAACATCTCTAACTTCCATAAAAATAATTTTGTAAGTTAGAGTTTCAAGTGGATGTTGGAGCCCATTGGTCTTCATAAAAGAGAAGTGTTTGATGTGTTTGCGATAATTGGTCTTAAAGTCACATTCATAAATTGATTGCTATATAACGTATTTGAATTCGTCGAATCTGTGTGTTATTTGTTTATAGGGGAGTAGGTAGGAATCAATGAAATTCATGTTTGAACTTAAAACAAGTGGTTTTGGAAACCATACGCAAGTACTTGTGTTGTTTTGGTCAATTTTTGCACACTCACAACTTAAGATAGAACCTATACCTAATACCCCCATAGGTTTCAGTAAATTACTCGTGAAACTTTATAACATTTCAAAGTGTGTGTAGATTATTATTTAATAAATTACTTTATATGAATGGATTTTTCAATTTATAGTGTTTTCTCTCTTCTTCCTCTCCATCTTAAAATAAATATAAAATTGTGGTTCATCTTGGAAACAAGAATGGATTAAAAATGCAAATGAGTTTGAAAGACACGATTGTTGACTCAACTACGAGATATGAAATATTCTTCTTTATGGATGGGTTTGATGGCTATAATCAAATTAAAACTAACCCCAATGATCAATAAAAGAATAATTTTACTACCCCATGGTGTACCTTTTTGTTACAGTCATGCCATTTGGATTAAAAATGCCCACTCCACTTATCAATGGGCTATGACACACATTTTTCATGATTACATATATAAGATTATTGAATATTATGTCGATGATTTACTAGCCAAATATACACAATGATGTAATCACGTTCATGACCTTTGGCTTATATTCAACAATTTACGTCAAGTATAATGTACGATTAAACCTGCAAAAGTTTGGCTTTGGAATGAATTATAGAAAATTTTGGGCTACATCACATCCCATCTTGGCATTGAAGTTTACCCTATAAAAATATAATCCATCATTGACATGTCACCACCATGAAATATTAAATAATTACAATCCCTTCAATGAAAAATACAAGCTATCCATTGTTTTGTAGAACAATTAGCAGACAAGAATCTTGACCTTTATATGTTTATTAATGAAAGATACATTATTTGCATGGGATGTGGATTATCAACAAACATTTGAGACATAAAATAATATTTACTCAATTTGTTTGTCCTAGTCCCTCTTATACTAGAAAACCCACTATTTCTTTACATTTCCACTACATAACATTCTCTCGTGCTTTGATTACACAATATGATGATAATCATTATGAATGTACCATTTACTATATTATCCACACTTTTTCCGCCATATGAAGGTAATTATAGTCCAATTCAAAAAAAAATCTCATTATCGTTATAGATAAATTGTGACATTGCATGTTAAACAATGATATATATCTTAACATGCAATGTATTTATATAATATATATATATGTATATCATTACAAAGGTAGATCACTTGCATTATATATTGTCTCATACACATGTCTCCATCTATATCACTTGATGAGTCATCTTATTAACCAAATTCAACTTCCAATTTGTATAAAAAAATTTATCAAAGGGAAATTAATGTCATATCAACTTGTTGAAACAATGTTTTCGAACCCTCACCAATTTTAGAGATGAATGTATTACCTATAATATTGACTCAGAAGTTTCGACTATATACTTTGATGGATCTCGATGTGTCAAAGAGAAAGGGAAGACATTGTCTTTATAACACCCTAGGGTGAAACCATGCCATTTACCTCTTTGGTTAGGATTTTTGTGCACTAATAACATCACTGAATATGAGGCCTTAATTTTAGGCCTTTATAAAGTACACACATTGCAAATTCAACACATTCAAATTTATGGTGACTCGTAGCTCATCATTCATCAGTACAATATGTATACCACATAAAATAGGATAATTTAATCCCATAATATACTTGGTTAGAAGGATTTTATTTGTAGTTTCTTCCTAATTTATCACTAATATTCCACACAAAGATAGTAAAAATGTTGATGCAATGGCTAGTGCTACCACATTAATACCATTAGATATCACTGATAATTTCATGACTTTCACTATTTGGCAGTTGTGTATAACATTTATTGATACCAATATTAGTGACACTCTTTAGGTTTTATCTATTACACATAGTGTTGAAAATCCTTAGTGGTTTACTAACATTTACAATTATATATACCAATAACAATTTCTGAAAAGTCTCCACCTCATAAAGGTCATTAATTGAAACGTGAATATCTCCATTATGCCCTCATCAATTTCTCTTTTTCAAACATGCATTTTATGATCATCTATTACGTTGTTTAAGAGTTGATGAGGTGCATATAGATTTGTCATAGTTGCATGATAGTGAGTGTGGTGGTCACTTTAGTGGAAAATCCATGTCTCAAAAACTACTACAACAAGGATATTATTGGCCAACCATGAAACAATATTGTCATGAATACGATATTTATGGTGTGATCAATATCAAGGACATATCAATCTTAATCATGGCCCATATCATATACTGCAACCCATTGTTTCCGCATGGACCTTTTCTATATGGGGATTTGATTTGATAGACAAGTTTAAATTTCAATCTTCATATGGACATAAATTTATCATCAGTCTCTACCAAATATTTTGTTATGTGGGTTGAAGCAATACCTTTATAAATTACCTCAACTGATGACATTTGTTACTTCCTACTCACACATATTATTACTTGACTTGAGGTTCCCTCTTCCATTGTTACCGATAATGGATCATCTTGTAAGGATTGTACTATCAAGAAATAATGTTCCATTTTTTGAATTAAGCACATTTTCTCTACACTTTAACATCTAAAAAGAAATACCCAAGCTAAAGATATCGACAAGACCATTTTAAAAATATTACGCAAAATCATTACTAAACATGGTACTTGAATGACATAATCAGTTTGTTTAAAACCTTTGGGCCTACTGTACTAGTGTTCATACACCTACCAATGTTAATAATTTCTTAGCGGTTTATGATAATCGAGGATATCTTACCCTTAGAATTAGAAATCCCTTTGTTGTGTATTTCCATAAAAATATTATCAAACATAATGACCATCGTGAAAAGTTCTTGCATAAGTTAAAATTACTCTATTATAAGAATCTTCGGGCCTTAGAACATCTTCTTGAGTATCATGATTACTAAACATATGCCTATAACAAGAGATTCTATGCACATAAATTACAGGTTGGTGATTTTCTTCTTAAAGAAATCCAAAAGAATACTAACACTAAGATCACATTAAAAGGAAAATTCAAGCCAAATTGGTTGGGAAATTACATGTTCAATGGATGAATGAGCCTTGGTGTATTGCCACATTTGACAAACAACCCATCAAGAAACCTATAAATATAATGCACTAATGGAAGTATTAAATTTTATCTACCTACACAACTTTTTATTTGTAAATAAATATGCAATAAAATTACGAAACATTGATATAATCATACAAAATAAAACATTCAAATATTTTCAAAAATGCAAAATCAAGACCTATTTATATAGAATACATTGTTAGCACTTTACATTATACATGTTGTTTATCCTTCTGGTTTGATAGATAACATTTTTATTCTTTACACACATGTATTCATGGGGTATATTGAGCATGATGTAGGACATACAGATCGATACATGATTATGGGAGCTATCATGGTTCCTTACATACTTTTTCTAGGGAATCCCTCCACACAATCTAGGTGTTATTATTTCATTATAGTACCTTTTTCACTTCCTTATCATGCTTAATTACATACATAGTGTATTTTCTATCTTTTGAGTTAATAGGAGTAAGAAATATGTCTTGTGCAAGTGTTTGAAAATAGTTGTTTCACACGCTTAAATATAAATCATTGGCTATGTCATTTCATCACATTATGATACTCTTGTTTTCTATACATGCTTGTTAGTTGTGTGTGTAGTTACTTGTTTTCTACTCTGATTGTGGCCTAAGGTATTTTTTGTCTTTTGAAACCATGGGTGTCCCATGTTTGTGACATCATGCCTTCTTGTATGACATTACTTGATTGTAGGCTCAAGGGCCTTGATTGTCTTACAACACCACCGGTGTCCCACATTTCAAGGAATTAAGCCTTTTTGTGACATTTTTACACTACTATCTTTGCACTTGTTTCTACTTACATATGCACTACTATTGATGTCTCTACTAGTTATATTGTTGACATAATTTCTATTATTATTCTTGTTACTATTGTTGCTCTTTTACGTTCCATGGTCTCCACCATGCATATCTTCTTTGGAATAACATTTTCTTCTTGGTGGCCACCACATCATCCCTTCATGTGTTTTATACATAGATTATCAGAATTATCAGACATGGTTATGTGTCTATTCTTTTGACCTACGTGTTAAAAATATTTATCACACATGATTTAAAAGAGGGGGCATTCATATGGGTATATTATACACCTACAATAGACAAACATAGAATTATGGGCTCGAGATACATGTAGGCACAAGAAGAAATTACT
Source organism: Taxus wallichiana var. yunnanensis (assembly GCA_018340775.1). NCBI lineage: Eukaryota > Viridiplantae > Streptophyta > Pinopsida > Cupressales > Taxaceae > Taxus > Taxus wallichiana. The sequence continues at coordinate 964,936,637 of CM031242.1, read as the reverse complement.
CAGAAAAAACATCACACACAAACAGTTAAAGAAAGAAGTATAAGGTAAAAAACATACAACATGGTTAGGACCGTATGGAGGTTCCTAACCCATTGTTACATTTTTCCCCTGAGGGAAGCTACTATATTTTTCTTAGTGGCTTCATATTTTCACCTAAAAGAATATGTTTTTGGCATAATGTTAGACTCGTATAAATCATTTCAGATCAGTTTCAAGGGGCATGAAATGTTTAACTCCTTTTTTCTCTACAACATTCAATTTCAAATTTAGCATAAATGATATTGGGAGTACAAGTCTCTTTTATTTGGATATATTTTATCACATTTTAGTTTTATTCAATTTCTACTCAATTGGGAAAACCATGGGGAGAGTATGTTGTTAATTCATTCTCTTTTATATTGTGTATACTATTTTAAAATTGGGCCTATATATGTCTACAACAGTGTGGTCTATGGGGTCATGGAAGGTATCGAAGTGGATAAGTTTATTGTAGGCATTCTTTTCTCTCCTCTTACACTTAGAGGGGAATATATCAAATTGGTAAATGAATTTGATACATGATATTATTCCTTCACGGGGTGCTTCGGATCCTTATTCTTCTTCTCTCTCTTTGGAATTCATGTGTTGGGTTCCATACACATGATACTATGACATATCCTCAACACAATTGGGGACTAATCACCCCCAATTATTTGGAAAAGTTCAAAAATATAAATCTCTAAGTAAAAGCAAAGAATGAGATACTCTTCCCTCTATAAAATAAACAAGTATACTCCTTCCATACATATATATATATATATATATATATATATATATATTTATTTATTTCACTATTTATAATTTCATATTTCATTTATATTACATATTTATATTTGAGTTAAAGTTCAATTATTTATCATGGAAATTGACTACACTTTATGTTGTAGGTTTTATCATGGACTATGTAAACACCAACATAGCGGGACCTTGTAAAACAAAATCGAGTGAGATAGATGATGCATCTACATACTCATGTATCTTTTTCTTTAAGCATGTAATTTAATTTCATACTTAAAAGGGGAAAATGTAGACACTCAAATTTGGTAATTATACTCTTTGACACTACTAGTTTTGACATTTCTCTTTTGCTTAAACAAGTGTTGTTTTCCTATTCTCAAACCAAAAATTTATCCTCCCTTGATCCCATTTTTTGTCACAAATATATTCCTCTCCAATGCTTCACCTTCAATATATTTCAACTTTAACTTCTTATGTGCCTCTCTATCGACATCTCCATTACACCACTTAGGTGTGATTGCTAGTTACTATATTATTTTCCATTATTATTAGTAATGTTTGACATAGTGTTTTTAAAAAAATGAATATGCTTATGAATTTTACACATATTTTTATCAATACATTTGTAAAAATATTTGACAAATATATTAAGTTAAGGGTAAATCTATGTACATTTTTGTAATCATACTTTTTTCCCTTATGTTTTTGTATCTCCATCTATCTAGCTATCACCTTTTTATAAAGTCAATTTTTAATGTACCTTTAGTTCAAATAAAGACAACATAATATATGGGAGGATTGAAAAGGAAGGGACCACATGGAATGAGTGCACATAGACTAAAAGAGAAAAAAATCCCTAAAAATATATTATGATAATTGAGGGACACACATTAAAAACCCTTGTTTTGTGTAAAACATATTGTATAACTAAATATTGGTCAATGTTGGGCATGCTAAGAATACACATTGTAGAAAAAACAACACATTCAATCAAATAAAAATATCATTGATACAACATAGGCATGAGATCAAAATTGGGAAAGTGACATAAAAGGAAACTAGAGATCTCACAATCTGAAGAATGAAAACAAGAAGGGAACCTTGAGCTGAAGGACACAAAAGATGCATCCGAAGATTTAGCATTACCAAAGTATTGAAAATCAAATATTGATGCATGTACGAGTCATAAGGACCAAAATAATTCCGCTACACTTTGTATTTTATTGGTCACCCTAACCATATGTCAACTTCTAATTAAATAGAAGGAGAGAGTGTATGCATCCATGGGATGATGTGAAACATACAATATCAAACATGTCTCTGGGGTTTTTATCCAACCTATTTCAAAGTTTTGATTTAAAAAAAATAATGTACTAAAGACAAGTTCATCTTCCATTGATCCTAAAATCATCATTTCGAAAAGTTCATTGAATAAAAATATTAACTAGTATTTTCCTACAAGATCTTTGATGGGATATAGTTTTTCCATAGCCTTCGATAGCTCTATTTTTGTTGGTTCATTTAGATACCGATATCGATCAATCATTGTAAGTTCAAAATGTGTTGACTGAGATGTCAGTAATTTTTTTTGAAAAATTTTAATTTGAACTCCATTTATTTGCATACGAACTTGTTTAAATGATTAATCATAGAACTCATCTATTTGAGAAATAGATTACTTACTAATTTTTATTCATGACCATCAACAATGTTCCAAAATATGGGATTCACTATTCCCATGGTCTCTAGCAGATCATCCCTTTTAAAATGATCAAAATTTCTGCGGATATGCTCGTGAAATATTTCTCAATTTCATATGTGGATCAGAAAAATAATGAGTGTCATGTAACATGTGTTAGAGGAACTTCTTCAATTTCTACTCCCATCAAATCAACTCTTTTTTGAAAATTATGCATTGGTATCTCCTTCTCATTAATAACGATACAAAGATAATCCTTAATATTGAATTTCAAATAGTAATTAGGATCCTTAATATCTATTAATATTTTCCAATTCTCAAATACAAACCTTTAAAATTGTTTTGGGACATGTAAAAATATATAAAGTTTGACATACATGTTTTCTCAACCATATGAAATCAACAATATATATGGACCTCTCTTGAGCATGTTTACTCAAACAATTGATTTCCTTCAACATGGGAAGAATACCACTTAATGTTAGTAACGTTTCCAAATTTGTTAAACGGTACAATAAATATTTTTCCTTGTCAACTTCTCTACGATATTTATACATAAAACTTACCAATGATGGATATTCTTCAAAAACTCTACATGTAGGTTCATACATGGAAATCCACCTTGTATCAACATCTTTTAGAATCTTTTTACCATCAGTCACTCTAATTGCAAATTTCTAGAACTCTAGAAATATTTTCAGATTATTGGACATATATGCATGCAAGTTGCAGATAAGCTCTTCAAATTTCTCAACACTCTTAAATGTGCTAACCATTTTGTATGAAAGATTCATTATATATGCCATGCAATGGATTAGAATCATATATGAGGAAAAAATAGTTTGTACTCGAATTCAAAAACCATTTATATCCCCCTACATTACCAATGCACCATCTTTACCAACGCACACTAACTTAGTAGTGATATTATAATCATCCATCCCAACGATATCCCTCAAACTTGAAATAACCTACTTGTAAATGTTCTCTACATTACAATTTTATATCATTTTATGGACTGTTAATAAATGAGGTTTCCTTAGATGGTTCTCAAAAGTATAAACATGAATGCAAACCCATGATGTGTTGTCAACTATTGTGACCTCATCAATAGACAGTGAGATAAATTGTTTTTTTAATTTTCTTTTAAATCCTCCTTCTCAATCATCACTAGACATTTTTCCATTTCCCAAGCACTATTGTCTAACCAATGCGATTGTGGAATATTAGGGAATCCATTATGTTGAAATAAAATTTAATAATCCAGAAAAGTAGAAATAGTTCTACCCTTCTTTGGAATGTGGTAAATAGTTGAGAATTGTATATTCTTTGCATGTAGATTCACTACTATAAGGGGGAATTTGAGACAAAACATAGAGACAAATATAATTTCATCTAAAAAATTTACCCGCTTTTTACTTTTTCGTACGTCATGGTAGGATACTATATTTGTGAGGGATATTTTTTGTTTAATTGGTCAGTATTATGGTGATTTGTTGTTTTCTCTTGAGAGCCCACCTACCTTGTGCCATGCAAGGTTGTGCGGTTGGTAGTGCAGCTGGATGGAAAAAGAGAGTAAAGGGAATGGAATATCTACATTTCTTGTGCGTTTTCTCATGCATGATTATCTCCCTTCTTTTTACTACTTGGTGTTTTGTGTTTTCACTTTCCATGCTTCATGCATTCTCTCGACATCTTATTTGGGTTGGTGTTTTGGATACATCCATTAGAATTTCATTGCGTGTTAGAGGAATTTGGAATAAGTTAGGTTTCCTCTTTCCTTTTCTTTTTGTTTTTTACCCGTAATAGGTTTCACCCTAGAAGGGAATATTTAGTTTTATTCTTGGCATGGTAGTTTCTTGGCTTTATTTTTGAGCTCTTTTTGTAGAAAAGGCATCAAAATATCTGCCATTTCTACTCGTCTAGACATCAAAAGATGTTATTATTTAGTTTCTCCAAATGTATTAGAATCTCCTTGAATACCCACAATGGTTTTCGGGGTAAATAAATATACGGAACCCTTTTTGGGTTATGGTGAGTAGATGGGTAGGAAATATGCCAATATCTACCATGGGTATGTTTGGAAGAAGCGTAAATCAGTTCAATGCTTTGATTTGTGTGAGGTTTTACATCTCTTTGCTAGGATGAAATCTTTAGATGAGATGTGTGTTTATGGACTGTCATGATTGCTGCTTCATGCATGGCGAGGACTTACATATGAGTAGGCATTATTTCAACAAATGTAGAGAAACCACGTCATGCCTAATGAGTTCACTTATAGCAGCATTATTTTGCATTTTCCAAAATGCCATCTATGGAAATGGGTTTGGGGATTCATCGAGACATAACAAGGAGGGGATTCTAGTATTACATTACCTTGTAAAATTCCCTTGTGGACATGTATGAAAATTTTGGAAGAATATAGAAAGCACGTGAGTTGTTTGAAAAAATTCCTCAGCGAAATGTTGTGTCTTTGACTCTCATGATTACCACATATGCAAGAGAAGGGCTTGCAAGTAAGGATTTGTGTGTTTTTTTCCTTATGTAATCGAAAGGAATCGAACCCAATGATTTCACATTTTTTCTTGTGCCAGATTGGGATATCTAGAGCATGGGGATGAGACAAAATAAAAAATAGTCAGAGGAGGATTGTATTTATAAGCATTTATCACGAGTTCCCTTGTAAATATGTATGCACAATGTGGGAAAGTTGAAAAAGCATAAACTTGTTTTGAGAAATTTTGTCAACTAGATGTGGTCTCACTGAATGCTATGGTTGCAGGGTATGCGTAGAATGGGCTTATTGATAAGGAATTGAAGCTATTTCAAGAAATTCCTCAAAGGGATGTCTTCTCCTGGATGACTATGATTGAGGCATTTGTATAGAATGGTTTCTCTTATGACTTCTAGGAAGTGGAATATGCATTGTTATTGCTTTCCCCATTTTTCACTATTGTTAGTACCAAGAATAATAATTTTGATTGCTATTATTTTCTGTGAAATTTTTAGTCCTTTGATCTACAATCTGAATGATATCTTTAAAACTTGTTCTGACATTTGATACTTAATATCCATACAAAATCCTAGATCAAAATTTTCAATCTGCTAGGATTCTTTTGAGACTACTTGTTGAGCTCCTCACTCCCATTAATGGGCATGGCATATTTTTTAAGGGGCCAGAACCTAAAAATAGTTGTCCAGATCTTCCTATGTGCAACTCAGATCTAAAGCCCCCATTTTGGCACAAGAAGGTAGGATACTAGAAAAAGTTGTGGAATTTAGATTTAAATCTGCCAATTGCATTTGTTTGAAACTTTCTAAAGCCTTTTCTTGAAATCCATTTTGTGCATAGCCTGCAATGAATGTTTTCCATGTGAACACATCTCTTTGAGGCATTTTGTCAAACAATTCATTTTCTTGTCTATGTTTCCACATTTTTCATGCATGTCTACCAGGGAAGTTGCAACAATAACATCTAACAAAATTCCTATATCATTTATGCTTATGAATGTCTATACCCTATTCCAAAGCCCCCATTTCAGTATAGGTAGGTAGGATGATAGAAAATTTTGTGGATTTTGGCTTTGAATCTGCCAATTACTTTTTCTTGAAACTTTTTAAATCATTTTCAACAAATCTATTTTGTGCATAGTGTGCAATCAATGTTGTCCACGTGAACACATCTCTTTGAGGCATTTTGTCAAAAAGTTCACTTTCTTGTCTATGCTTCCACATTTTGCATGCATGTCTACCAGGGAAGTTACAACCACAACAACTGAAAAAATTCCTCTATCCTTTATGCCTTTATGGATGTCCATACCTTGTTCCAAAGCTCCCATTTTGGGACAAGCATGTAGGATGCTGGAAAAGGTTGTGGAATTTGGCTTTAAATATACCAATTACATTTTCTTGAAACTTTCTAAAGTATTTTCAATAAATCCATTTTACAAATAACCTGCAATCAATGTTTTCCATGCGAGCACATCTCTTTGAGGCATTCTGTCAAATATACATCTAACAAAAAATTCTCTTCCATTATTCTTTGATAGTTTTCCATGCCCTTCTCTAAAGTTCCCACTTTGACAGAAGTTGGGAGGATGCTGGAAAAGGTTGTGAAGTCTAGCTTTACACCTACTAATTGAATTTGCTTGAAATTTTCCAAGGCCTTTTCAATGAACTTATTTTTTACAAATCCTACAATCATTGCAATCCATGAGACCACATTATTTTCAAGAAGTTTTTTGAGGAGGTCAAATGCTTCCACATTTTGCCTACATATCTACTAGGGAACTTGCAATTAAAACATATGATAAAGTCCCTTCTCCATAATGATTTGCATATTTCCACACCCTATTTCAAAGATCCTATTCTAGCAAAGGCTAGGAGTATCATAAAAAGGTGAATTGGTTAGATTAGACACTCGTACGCACCCAAATTTGCATGTGCTACATTGAGAGAAATGGTTAAAAAGTCCCCTATGATGACTATTATCTTTTTGAACAATGTTAGGGTCCCATTTCCTCTTTACAAAAGTGTGTATTTTTGCCTTAGTATCCTTCCTTTGACCTTTTCCATACTTTTATTGCTTTCGTTTATTTTTTCACAACTTTTCCCTAAGTTTTGGCCTTCAATTATGGAAATGCCACACATGGTTGCATAACTACCCCAATAGTTATGCAACCTCCGGTCTATTCCAACAATGGTGTGTAACCACCCCGATGGTTACATAACCACCCCTCTACATAGACCAGCGGTTGTGTGTGGGTTTTCCATAACCTCTTTTGGTGTGTTCTAAATGCGTGTCATTTATTCAAACTTGATTTTAGAACACATTTCTTAGTCAATTTAGATACTCTTACACTTATTAGATACGTACCAATTTCCTCTTCTTCTTTTATTTTTGTGATGTGGCATCCTTTGGCTACTAAATGGATTAGACCATTTCCCCACCATTTTTCTATAAGAACCAGGCTTCTTCCCAAAGCATTGGTAGGAGATTTTTATTGTGATTTGCACTATTATGCTTCGCGATCTTCTTGCTAGAAATTACACAACAAGACACTGTTCTCTTGTGTTTTTATTCTTATACTAGCATTACCACTAGACTTCAAGTTAGCCACCATTGCTCCAACACCTTCTTATTTTCTTCTTTTGCATTCCCGAGAAAAGCTCCCTAGACTCATGTGAACATTGAAGTTGGAAAATAAACTAAGGGGACACAAGAGTTAAACCACATCCAACTTTTCCACAAATTTGAAAATTCTAGGTTAGGGATGTACTTGGATTTCCTTAAGCTTTCTTGAATTATTTATTTAATCTGTATGCACATTATTGACTAGAGTAGCACTAAATCATTTCAATTCAAATCATTGTAATAGTTAAGTAATTACTATAGCTTTCATTTTTTTGCACAAATCTTCCATTGATAGATTGCTTCCTTACTTATCCCTATGGGTTTGCAAGGGAAGTTTGTCTAGAGGAAGGATTTTGCATCTATTTAGAATCAATTGTAATATTATTTTGGTTTGTAAAAGTTTCCATTGAATCCTTCTTTACTTCTACTAGGAAGTTTCAGGGGAAGAAAAGATTTTGAGAAGCTTTGATTTCTTCCATGCCTCTAAGGTGGAATAGAGGATTTACATCCACAATTACATTTTGAAAAATATTTCTTTTATTAGAATAGGCTAGATTCATCAACACAGATAGATAATCACATCTGGTTATTTATTTGTTTAGGTTAAATTGTAGAAGAAATCATATTTCTTCACTTCTTGATTTTTCTGTTATTTTCTAGAAAATACAAAATACAAAAATATTAGTTTAATTTAGATTAGATTGTTGTTTATTGTTTCATTTCCTCTATATAATTGAAAAAGAACAAAAACATAGATTAGATTTCCTTTATTTAATTAGTTTTATTTCTTGCATTAGATTAATTGAATACACATACTACATGACCATTTCGGGTCCTAGAGAGCCCAAAGATTACGTTTTTGAACCAATAGTACCTCAACCAAACTTGTTAGTGAAATTTTTAGACATCGACTAAGGCTTTCAATTTTATATCTTTGAACCACTTTGGAACTTGCCTATTATCATTGAACAATGAAGGATTTAAATTTGAAGATGATAGAGATTTTGAGTTTTGGGAAAATCAGCTTGGCCATAGGTTACCTTGATCACTTTCCATGTATTTCCATCCATTCACCATAGTTATCCACTCACACATCCCATATGACCATTCAGGGACCACAACAACCAAGAGACAAAGTGTACGATCCTCGAGTCCCATAGCGAACACAACTTACTTAGATACAAACATTGATACAGGTATAAGGATCTTGGTTTTCAAGTCCTCACCATTTCCACATGTCACCATCGAATAATTAAATGTCCTTAATGAATAAGCGAAAAAGTATATGACTTTTGGCTAGAACCAACCTGAGGCGGAAGTAGTGCCCATAGCCCACTCACTTGTCCTATCCATATGTTTCCTCTAGCATTTCCATGAACTTTAAAAGAACTTATATGAGAAGAACAAAGGGAAATTCCCATGAATTCCACAACCAATTGAGATATTTTCACACAAATAAATTGATATAATCTTATGCATATGTATCCTTATCGATTGTTCCATCACACCGTTTAGGTTAAAGAGGATCTTATTGCCCTAGACGAGTAGATCCCTTTATTTCCCCTAAAGGAAATTAGATTTTCCCTGATAATATTTTGACCATACTAACACATATTAAAGTATTTCATTCCACATAGCCATCTATCCATTCCACATCGGTTGTCCCAAAGCATGACCTCGGGAGGTTGAGTGCACTGAAGGTCACGTGTTGATTTTCAGTCGTATAAATTGGTGAACCCAACGTGAAGGACTAGTTCCTTTTCATTTCCATTGTCTTACCTTATTTCATCCATCCTTATCCTCTCCCATTATTCTGTGGGTATTCATATACCCCCGAATATATCAAGTTAGGATTACAAAGAGACCCATTTCGGGTCCGAAGAATTATTACCGCTAGATGGGTATGTAGTAGTCACCCTCATTATCGGGTGGGATGACAATTATTCTTCTAACTTACCTTCACCTTACACTCCTCTTCCTTAAGGTGCCAAAAATGGTTTGTTTGTTAGGATTGAGGAGATTGATCAACTAGAGTTCTCCAACTCGAACAATATGAAATTCACTAGAGAACAAGGATTCTATCCTCAGGTCTTGTCGAGGCCCCAAGTCAACATGCAATCTGACCCTTTCTCTTCCTACCTCTCATCTAATGATGAACTCTTGATACATTTCAATCAAATCTAGGAGTGTTTTAATGCCATGGACCAGTCCTTGGAAAGGATGAAAGAGTATATTAATGCTCTACTTCAAAACAACACTGCTACCCCTCCCTCTACAATGGAAAATATACCCAAAGAGGGGTGTCCTCCCAGAGAAAAATTTATAGCATGACATCACATACCTTTATCTCCTAACAAGGCTCAAAACATGCCCAAAAAAATACAACACCATCTTTGGATATGTAATCTTTGCATTGGTAGATAGATTTTGGGAATAAGAGATTTTCTAGTCATCTCGTGCTTCATCTTTTACCGGTTAAGGAAATGTCCCTTACCATGCTCAAAATCTTGGTTATGTGCCTTTTGTGCCATCACCTCCTCTGGTTTATAAGGGTTCTATCCCCTCGAAGATCTCTCTCCTGATCATCGGACATGTTAGGTATGCCCCCTCACACCTCATACGATACCATCAATAGGCACTAGATGGAAGTGCGTTCTTGAATGTCATCCCAAGAGGAAATCTGAAGTTCCCTAATTTTGTGACTACCACTCCGTACCAAAATAATGTTCCCCATATTTACATATGTATTCCAAATCACCTAGGGGGTATGTTTTCTTTTATGGCTCATACCTGGGATTCCTTACACCTCCATGAGTGTTTATGCTGCACCATATAGCCTCCTATGCCTCCTCCACCTCCCCATCTAGGGTCATCTATGGTAGAATCCTATGCATTGGGAACATATGCTGAATATCTTAAGGAGCCCCTTTATTTTACCATCTGAAGCGTAATGCTTCCATGAATGCTTCCCAACTTGCCAAAGTTTAAAGGGGAGGGGGACCCAAATGCGCATATTAAAGCATATGCAATTGTTGTCAGAGAGCTACTCCCATGGGATGTGGTTATAGCTAAGATCTTCCCCAAGACCCTTGAGGGGATCGCTCTCACTGGTACTATAGGATACCGAAACCTCAATCCATTCATTCAAACAACTTGTTTCAAGTTTGTAAAGGATTTTGATATGAAAAAACTCTTGCGAACAGGAATAAGAGAATTCCTCCATATCAAGAAAGAACATAATGAGTTTTCCGCCCATTTTATTCAAATATGGTGACAAGTCCTCTATTCTTTGCTAGCACTCCGAACATGGACCAAATGGAGCTTTGTGAATTGTTCCTTCACTCTCTTAACCAAAAACTAATGAGGAGGTCCAAATTTTCCTCTTAGAAGCTATGAGGAGGTTTAGAGGGTGCTCTTTGCATTGACCAAATGGTGATTGAAAGCGGCTGAAAAGATTACAGCTCAAATTTGAGATTGATCAACTCCTCTCAAGGTAATTCAAGCTACCCTAATGGTTCAAAAATAATAACCAAGGACCCAAAGTCCTCAATAAGAACCGTAGTGTTATGATGGACGATGTGACTAACCAATCCAAGAAGTTAAATGTTGTTAACACTAGTAATGTGAATAATGGTAACAAAAACATGAATAACAATAATAAAAGGAGTAAAAATTTTCTCCTTCCATTAATGTGGTGGAATTTAGTCATCCTCCTCCCCCACCTCAACAAGTCTAGGCCCAAGCACCGGTTCAATACCCAAAGCGGTTATCCAAACCAATACCAATACTAGAACCAAGGCCAGAGGCCCCCGAATTTTAATTATAACAACCAACAAAAAATAACAATATAAATTATGGCTGTAAAAACCAAAATCAAAGGCCTCATGATTATGACCCTGATTTGTATTGTGGTTTCCATAGGGTTAGAGGACATGATGCTCATACATGTCACGATTGTAAAAATTTATCCAATGGATTCAAGAGGACCAAAGGAACCTCTTTGTCAAGATGTTTTTGGCTAATCCTACGGCACCAACACAAAATGATCACATGGGGCCCATGTCCCCTCAAAATTCTACTCTTGGGGTTTTCATAAACCCTCTACCAATGTGCCTCGAGAATGGAAAGCTTAACCCCCATGGAACCAACAAGGAACTACCATTGGAAACAATGACCATGAAGCATCCACTTCATCAAACATGATGGTAGCCCCTCCTTTAGATGGTTAAAATCAGACCAAAATTATGGGTTTGGTTGAGTTAGAGACCGAACCTGAGGTTAATGCAATAACCCATGCTCATGATTATTCCTCACAACCTCTTCCTATTTACCCTTCTTTGTTAGATGATACACCCATGGCTCCCAAACCCATAGGGGCCTATGATTTAATTATGGATTTGACCAAGACCTTCTCTCACATTTCCTTCTTGGATTTGTTGAAGAATTCACCTACACATTAGAAGCTTTTCTAAAAGCATTGGGCCTTGGCCATTTAAATCACATTATTCCTCCTACGAAGGCCTAGTTTAATCACATAGACTTTGATGTTTATCCAATGGGGCAGCCCAAAATAGATGTTGGTTTCATATTTGACATTAGCAAAATGCCAACCGATGTTAAGTTGGCATGAAGAGGTGATATGAATGACATTGTACCTCCAGGTTTGGATTTATAACAACTATGTTAAATGCGTGATGATAGATGATGGAGTAGCCGTCAACATAGTTCCTTTTGTTTCTTCAGAAGTGAGGATATGGAGAAAGTAATTGTTATTCAATGTGAAACATGTGAAAGGTTATGATAGTCTCAAAGAAACATCCATTGGGACTATAGTGCTTCTAGTTACCCTTGGGATGAAGATGGTATTAACCGAGTTTTATATTATAGATCAGGAAACCAACTATAATATGATTCTTGGTCGACCATGGATCCATCGAATGAAGGCAATCCCTTCCACACTTTTCTAGGAAGTTAGATTCCTACATCTAGGGAAGGTTTTCATTTCTTAGGGTGACCCAAAGCCCTTTGACATTCATCTAGCCAACTTAAAGAAGAAACCGGTGTTCACTTTGAGTTTGAACTCCTAGCCAATCAATTGAACAAACCCAAGGATTCAACACCAGTGTCCAAGCTAATTCCTACAATGGAATTAGAATCCCCCAAGGTGATTAAAGGGGTGTTATATGTAAAGAAAAATCCGATATAGTCAAAACAATGTTGACAAAGACCATGACTAAGATCATGGAGTTGTTAGAAAATGACCTATCAATTGTCCTTCTATTTGATTCCATAGGAAATAGGGCAAGCTCTTGGGCTCACTTCTCTTTCTTCGGTGGCTAAGAAGATATTTTTATGGTTGAGGTCTTAGAGGTAAGGGAAGAAGAATCCAAAGATGATAAAATCTATGTCTTCCCTAGCAACTGTTGGATGCTCAATTATGATGGTGCAAAATCTCATTTTGGTGTTAGGGAAGGTGTGATTATGACTTCCCTAAAGGGAAGGTCATTCCCTTCACCTTTAAGCTTAATTTTTAGAATAAAAATAATAGAGCCAAATATGAGGCTCTTCTTCTTGGCCTTATCATAGCCAAGAGGATGGGTGTTTATAAAATTAGGGTTCTAGGTGATTCCAACTTGTCACCAACCAGTTCTTGAATGTTTATGAGACTAAAGTAGAACAAATAAAACTCTATAAGACCACTATGCTTGACCTTAGAAAATGTTTTTATTTTATCTCTATTGAGGTTATCCCACATGAGAAAAACTTGTTAGTTGACTCTATAGCTACTTCCTCTTCTCACTTTTGTCCAAGCAAAGATTTGAAAGAAACCGAGTTTGTTGTTTTATTCTGACTGAACCTTTAGTTCGAAGAATGATAAAAAATCCAATTTTGGCATATGTTGAGGCTGAGAATGAGCTTGCCACTATGGACTTTATAGAGAATGATGAGGAAATCCTAGGATTCCTCAATGCATACAATGATCTCCATCCCGCTCACCATAAGAGAGGATTTTCTCTTAGACCTCACCCTTCCTCCTATTTTGGAGATCACACATTGTGTCCTTCCTCATTGGAAGGTCTAGAGATCTATGAGGTAGAGGAAGAGGAGTTATAATTACCTCCTACCCACCTAAATTTGAAGAGGGTAATGCCTCTCTAATTGAAGGTACCATTGATATTAATATAGGGATGAAGGAGGAACCAAATATCTTGAAGCTTGGTTCTTCTCTTACTCTAGATGAGATAAAAGCACATACAAAGGTGCTCAAAGAACACTCAAAGTCCTTCGCCTTCAATTATAAGGAGATGATAGGAATTTCTCCCCATGTTGTAGTTCATAACTTAGTAACCAAGCCAGATGCTAAGCCCATAAAGCAAAAATCGAGACCAATGAAGCCAAAAGTAGCTTTGATGGTCAAAGAGGAGGTTATGAAGCTCCTACAAGTGGGATTCATTAAACGGTAGACTACTCAATGTGGGTTTCAAACATAGTCCCCATTCTAAAATGAATGGGAAAATATGCATATGCATTGATTTTAGGGACATAAACAAGGCGTGTCCTAAAGATGATTTTCCATTGTCTTCCATTGACATTATTATAGATGCAATAGTTGGATATGAGTTTTTTTCACTTATGGATGGTTTTTCGGGTTATAACCAAATTAGGATCTCTAAGGAGGATCAAGAAAAGATTACTTTTACCACTCCTTGGGGAACATTTTGTTATGTGGTCATGCCGTTTGGCCTGAAAAACTCTAGAGCTACCTATCAATGAGAAATGACCTACATATTCCATGATATTATTCATACTATTATGAAATCTTATGTTGATGATATTCTGGATAAGGACATGAAGCATTTGATCACCTGAGGTGATTCACATGATCTTATCTCATCTCATCTCATCGAATACGGGTAACATTAAATCTAGTAAAGTGCGTATTCAGAGTGATAGGAGGGAAGTTTCTAGGATACATGATCTCTTCATGATGAATCGATGCAGATCTGGAAAATATTTGAGCAAGTCATAGAAATGAAGTCACCCTCATATGAGTCAAGCATTAGTTCCTTTCTGTAAGATTAGAGAAATCCGTGGGTTCATTCGTAATTTAACTGTGTCGTTTATCCAATTAACAATCTGTTAAAGGAGTGTAGTAAAGAGTTAACTTCTAAATGTCATGAGGTGTTTGAGTTAGTCAAACATTTTCTCATGTCACCACCCATACACATGCTACCAAAGGCTAAACATCCTCCGATTCTATACTCTCAGTGATAGAGGTCTCACTAGCTAGCATGTTGGCTTGAGAAGATGATGATAATCATGAACTTGTTGTGTATTTCATTAGTCATACTCTAATTTATTATGAGACATGTTACAAACAGGAAGAGAAGGAATTCATGGCAATTGTCTTTGCAATGAAAAGGTTAAGACATTACATGTTTAACAAAGAAACATGAGTAATTGTCAAGTTTGAACAACTATGAACATTTCTAACTCAGGGTGCCTTATCTAAAAAGGTTAGATGTTTCCTCACATTGATGGGTGAATTCAAGCTCACCTTCATCAATCAAAAGTTTGTTAAAGGAAAAATTATCGCTGACTGGTTGGAAAACAACCCAATAGATTGCGGGGAGCTAGTAGACCTATATTTCCTGATGAGTGCATGTTTTACATGGAAGAAAATCCTCCCATTGCATCATGTCCATGGTATTCTGATATCATTAATCACATTATGGACCGAGCATATCCTGAGGAGGAACCTCAAAGAAAGGCGGTGGCTACGTATCATAGCTTCCAAATATGTAATTGTAGAAGAATTTCTCTATCACAGAGCCTTTGATGACATGATTTTGAGGTGCGTAGATGAAGAAGAATAAAAAAATATCCTCTTCGAATCCCACAGTGGACTATGTGGGGATCACTTCGGAGGGCATGCTACTACTCGGAAGATTCATCGAGATAGGTTATTTTTTCCCACTTTAGAGCATGATGCCATATAATATATATGTAGGTGCCACAAGTGTCAAGAGTTTGCGCATGAGATTCACATTCCTACTCAAGCTCTACAACCAATTATGACACCTTGGCCCTTTTCTACTTGGGGTCTAGATTTGGTAGGGAAGTTTTCTCCCTTGTCAACAGATGACCACAACTTCATTATTACAGCCACAAAGTATTTCAAAAGTGGGTTGAGGTCATGCCTCTCACTATTGTGCCTAGGTCTGTGATTTCCAAATTCATTTTGAATCATATCATTTGCAGGTATGGATTCCCATAGGTCATTATCTCGAGATAATAACATGTATTTTAAAAATGAAGAGGTGCATGAGTTGTGTTCGCAATTCAAAATCTCACATCACATAGCCTATTTATATTACCCTTAGGCCAATGGATAGGTTGAGGTGAAAAATAAAACTTTGAAGTCCATCCTCAAAACAGTCAAGGAGAATAAAGTGTGACTGGAATTTAAAGCTATTTCTGGCCTTGTGGGCTTATAGGATGTCAAGTAAGAATTCCTACAGGGAAACCTCCTTTTCTTTAGTCATCATATGCGAAGTGGTCCTACCAATGGAAGTTTAATTACTAAGCCTTCGCACATCATTGTAAGGCATCTTGGATGAAGATGTGTACCGCAAGGCATGGTTAGTGAAATTAGAAACCCTTGATGAATCTTGACTTAGAGTTGAGAAGTGCCACAAAGTTTATGCTAAAAGGATGTGTCGTCAGTATAACAAAAAGGTTTATTAATGAGAGATACAGGTAGGAGACCTAGTTTTAAGACTTAATAGCTAGATCGACAAGAAGACTAGTGAAGACAAAAGTGAAGGATAAAAGTTTTAACCCAATTTTTAGGCCCATATCAATTCATAGAGGACTAAAAGAATGGAACATATCATCTGTGTACATTATAAGGTGAAGAGTTTGGTGAATCAGTTAATTCACTTCACCTCAAACATGTACATTATTGCATCCATTGCATATCATTTGCATAATCATATTGTAACATTGTGAAACAAGAAACTTATTTTTCAAGAAAATTTCAAAAATTTCTAAGAATTGGAAAAACATTTAATCATACTTCTTCAACTATCCACTATATAATTCAATCTTTCATCATCTTGCTGGATGAAGTGTTGACATTAATCCTACCAAGAGCTACCTACTTATTTCTATTCATGACTGCTTCTATCTTAGTTGTTTTTCCCATGGTTTGTAGTATAAGATTCTCTGTGTCACATCTTTCCTTAAAAATCTCTCTTGTGATAAATCAATCTAAAGCATTTCACTTGGATTGCTTGTTCACCTACTTTACCTTTGGTAGTGAGCCCTTGCATCCTACTGATTGCATGGGGTTGAGGCTAGGGGAAATTTTTTTAGGGTTAGACACACACCAATGTTGTATAAATCTATATTCAATTGAATCATACAAGCAATAAACACAAAAATTAAACTAGAAGAAAAATACATAAGATATAATGTGGTTCACCCAATGTGGGTTACGTCCACTAAGAAACAACCAATCTATTATTCTTTACTTTATAGAGGAAATACAATGAAGATTTGCAATCTTCCACACCTCTCACGGATGTACAATACTTTTCCTTCAAAAGCTTTTCTCAGTCTCTCCAAGAATATATTTTTACAATAATCTTTATTCTCTTCAATTATTACCTTCTAACCCTAGTTTTCTAGCTTATAAGCATATACAAAAATTTGAGAAAATTAACTATGCATTTACAACCCTCTTATCACCTTTATAACCAATGGTCATATCTAATCCCACTTTTAATAAAAACATTCATGCATAGGTAAGTGATGTCATTTGCTTCCAGTGACCAACCCGGTTAGCCATTTGACTTTTTTGTGTAAACTTGCAAGTTCATAAAGCATGCTATTTTGAATCCATTTAGCTCCAAAACTTATAATTTTTCCCTCCCAAAAGCACAAGTCAAAGTTTAAAAGTCAGTCAAAAAAAAAAAAGATAAAGAAACAATAAATATAAAAACAATTTCATTTTACAAATAAAATACACTTATTTGCCTCACCATTCTTCGGTGATGAACCCATGGTTCTTACTAGCTGCATGAGACTAACCTTACTCACCTATGCCTTGTCTTTGGTGATGATCCCATGCTTCTTACTAGTTGCATGGGGCAAGGTATAGGGGGTCCTTTCAAATAAGTTAATAAGCTATAAACAAATCAATAAGTGAAAAGTGCTTTGAATCCTTTGTAATCATTAGAAAATGAGTTAGATTCATAAGTTATAAGAGAGTTAATCCATAAGGCCAGTTTTTTTTAATCAGGAGGCCATCTACGGGTCTAAGTATAGTTAAACTTGCAAGCAAACTGCATTCTAAATTGGATAGTTAGCTTGCCTAGAATTGAGTTATAGTGTCCTAATTGGGTCTTTGTCAAAACCTTATCTTCATATCATCACTTTCATTCATCAAATTCATACAAATCGCATCCTTCTTGGCTCTCGGTGTTGATCCCTCACATCTTACTGGTTGCATGGAGTTAAGAATGGAGTGGGTTCATTTTATCATCATATCATTTTCATCAAGCTTGCCAATGAAACAGAAATACCAAATATTGTTTGAAAACCAAAGTTTTAAAGTTTACAATTTTTCCTCATAAGAAAAAAAAAAGAGATCATTCTATTATGCATTTGCATCATCATCATCCATACATGCATTCATAAAATCATATTAAAAATCATCGGAATCTACACATCTAAGAGTACATAGATGAAGCTAGTCATAAACAAGTCAACTCTTACATGAGATATCCAAGCCAAAAAGAATCACATATGTATATATCTATATATAATTGAGTTTGTATACAATGTCGTCACACTCTAAGTGTGGTCAAAATGCTCGCAATGAGCACAAAATATTTTTAAAAATGATATATGTGTCCAAAAGTATAATAAAGAAATAATTCCTTACGATCTATCCCTCTCTCGGGATCCACATGAAGGAGCATGATGAGGACTCCTACCGTAGATCCTATGATGCAAGTGGGATCCCCATGAAAAAAATGATGGGAATGTTTATGAGACAGGGATGGTGATCTTCCGGTAGTAGTCTTGTGATAGTGGCCTCGCCACTGTCTCCTCTCAACTAACCAGAATGTAGAAAGCTTAGTCCTCATCTCGAAAAGAATCCTTGTGGCTCACCAAAATAGTGTAAATATGTTAGTATGATGTCCGACCATTAGTGGATTCCCACGTCTTCAATGAGATCCTTGCGTGACTTCCCCGTGGGGATGAAGAATGTATAAACAAGAATGCTTTGAATAAAATCTTTCTAGCCATCAACAAAGGCTGTAAAATAAAATAAAACAACAACGAGTTAGAAAAATCCAAAACACACACACACACACACACACACATGAATGAAAAATATGTAACTCAAGTAACATTTCTAGTCTAAATAGTAGAGTCAAGAGAAGAGTGTTAACTTACTCGGATCTCGTAGATTCCATGATGGGTCTATTGGTGTTGCGGGTAGTGGTGAAAATGCTATAGGTGCATACTCAATTGTAATATCCTCGAGGCTACTCAATGTCCTATGATGGACTGTTCATCTCCCCCTCCCTCATGTGTAAGGGACTCCTATGAGTAAATATTCACATCCTCGACCTCATCCTTAGCCCTCTGCTATGCCCTTAATCCATTTCTTGTTTTAGGATATGAGTATATGACTTGTGGCTTACAACATCATTTTACTATATCATTTATACTTTCTCATGCTTAGTAGGTCAGCATTGGTGATGGCCATAACATATAATAATATATATAGGGGATTGTAACTCAAGATCATTCGAGCATTTGAATCTTATTATATGATTTGAAGGTTGCCCCCTCAAGCGGTGAATATTTTTAGTTGCATATTGAGATCATTTATCTAAAATATTGTGTTATTTAGTGTTCTATTTATGCTCATAATCTGAATTATACAAGTACTTTCATTAGAAGTGATATCAGATCTATGATTTGAGCCACAATTAGGGCAAAAAACCTAATTTGGGTGTTTCCAATATATATTTTGAATACGAGATAACTTGTTGGTGATTTTTTTACCAACGTTGTAAATAATGCCAAGTAAGATTCCCTAAAAATTTCAGATTTTTTTGATTTATTTTGCAAAAGTTATTGCAAATTTAGGGTTTTTCATAAAATCACTCCCTAGGTTACAATTTGTGGAATTTTTCCAAGTTCTTTACATTTTCGGAAAGCCCTAAAAAATATTGGTAGTATCTTCTTTGTGTTTTTTCCTATTCAGCCGAATTTGTATCAAAACCCTAAACCCTAGGGTTTGACATCATGGTGGGGCCTTCCACAAGAGCCAAAAAGAATCCGGTCACTCGGGTAAAACCCTAGATAAAGATGGGGTAGTGATAGAATATTTGGAGTCAGAAGGGGTAAATATAGGTGAGCCAACTCAAGTATGAACTAAAAATGTATAATCCGAGATGGATTGTAAAAGAGACATGGACCAACTCAATCAAGCAATTTGGATGATATCATGCAACATATAAAGGGTAAACAATATGTCCCAAATCAATCCCAACTCAACCAAGGAGGATCTTCAGTTGTGAATAATGGGAAAAATAACCATATTGGATCACTTTTCCAGCCCAACTAGAATCAAACTTATTCACAACCATGGAACATGATGTCGAAAGCAGAGATGCACAAATTTTATGGGAAGGATCCACTAAATTGGATAAATAAAATGGAGAACTTCTTTGAGTTACATCAAACCCCATCGGGACAAAAGGTGACCTTGGCATCCTTGTATCTTGAACCAAACCAATTTGTCTGGTATCGATGGTTATGTGTTCAGAGGTAAAAGAATGGTCTTAGTGTCACTTGGAAATTTTTACTAAGGAGTTGCAATTGCACTATAGTTCCAGTGTTTCAGATAACTACTTTAGTCAATTGGAAAATTTAAGACAAATAGGATCAGTCAAAGATTATGTGCATCAATTCCATAACCTATCCTTAAGGGTGGAGAATATTATAGAAGAGAACCTGAATGACCTATTTCTTGGGGGTCTTAAGGACCACATTGAGCATGAGGTATGTATGTTTAATCCACTCAAGATTTCTTGATTCTATTATCATGGCATGTAGAGCAAAGGAAAAATTATTTGCAGTAGGAGGTAGTATTTCACTAACACCAGAGACCATAGTACCCCTTCCCCATCATTCACTCGGCCAATTAGATTGACTCCTCAACAAATGGAAGAAAAAAGAGCAAAAGGATTATGTTTTAACTGTGATAAAAAATATGGACCAGGACACAAATGTGTTGAGAAGAAGAAGTTCTATATTGAAGGAGGAAATGAGGATGAAGAGGAAGCTGAAATTATAGGAGAAGTTGAGGAACCCATAGAAGATGAAGTAGAGGATCAAGAACCTACAATTTCTTGCCATTTCTATTTAGTCATTAGTACTCCTCAAACACTCAAGGTTATGGGTTATCTCAAAAAGTAGAAGGTGACGGTGTTGATTAACTCGGGAGTACTCATAACTTCATAAATAGTAAGTTAGCTGCGCACCTCAATATTTTTAATTTACCCATCTCCATAAGTGTAAGTTATGATTGTGGATGGTGGGATAGTCAAGTGCATAGGAAAATTCCATAGTATCAAGCTTTCCATGGGAGACTACATGTTAGACTCACCTATGTTTTTATTTCTATGGGAGGGGAAAATATTGTTTTGGGTGTCTAATGGCTCACAACCTTGGGTACTATAGAAATGAATTTACAAGAATTGTTCATGCAATTTCATTTAGAAGGAAGGAAAATACAATTGAAAGGGATGGTAGCTAAGTCTCCATAGATTATTATCTCTCATCAGATGTAGAAGGTTCTCAGAAAAGGAGTAGATGGATTTTTAGCAAAGTTATTTTCCATAGAGGTATAAAATATAGAGTCTTCAATGCCACTTGATCTTCAGAAGATTGTTGATGCTCACTCATCTATTTTTGATGCAATTCCAAAGGGACTACCACCAATTAGGGATCATGATCATTCCATTCAGTTGATTCTAGGGAGACAACCACCTAACATCAGACCATACAAATACCCATATTCCTAGAAAAGTGAGATCGAGAAAATGGTGCAGGAAATGTTGAAGGCATGTATCATCAGGCATAGCCAAAGTGCATATTCTTCACCAGTGGTCATGGTACATAAGAAGGATGAAACATGGAGGATGTGTCCAGATTACCGAGAAATCAACAAGTACACCATGAAAGATAAGTTTCCTATTCCAGTAATTGATGATTTACTTGATGAATTACATGGTGCTATTTATTTCACAAAATTAGATCTTTGTTAGGGTACCATCAAATTAGAATAAGAGAGGAAGATGTTCATAAAATGGCTTTCACGACTCATAAGGGCCATTATGAGTTTTTGGTAATTCCTTTTGGTCTTACAAATGCTCCCTCAACATTTCAAAGCTTGATGAACATTGTTTTTAGGCCATTTTAAAGGAAATTTGTATTAGTTTTCTTTGATGACATATTGATTTATAATAAGACATGGGAAGAACACTTGTAACATGTAAATAAAGTGTTGAAAGTTTTGGAGAAACATAAGCTCTATGAAAATCCATCCAAATGTTCTTTTAGTGTGTAAGAGGTAGAGTACTTGGGTCAAATTATATCCCATGAAGGTGTCAAAGTTGATCCTCAAAAGATAAAATCTATGGTGGAATGGCCAAGGCCCAAAAATCTAAAAAATCTATGAGGGTTCCTAGGAATAACAAGGTACTACATAAGATTTATGAGGGGATATGGTATAATCATGGTTCCACTCACTGAATTCCTAAGAAGGATGATTTCATTGGACAAACGAAACCACTAAATCTTTTGAGCAGCTGAACGAAGCCATGTGTACCACCCCAGTTTTGGCTACTCCCAACTTCTCAAAAACCTTCATTGTTGAATGTGACGCTTCAAGATCAGGATTTGGAGAAGTTCTAATGTAATAAGGAAGTCCAATTACATTTGATACTCTCTAATTCAAAGGAAAATATCTTCTCAAACCTATCTATGAGAAAGAAATGATGGCTATTCTTGATGTAGTCAAGAAATGGATGCCCTATCTAATGGGTAGACACTTCAAGGTAAAATTGATCATGATAGTCTCAAATAATTTTTGGAGCAAAGGTTATCATCTAAGGAACAAAAAAAGTGGGTAAAAAAAATGTTAGCTTATGATTTTGAAGTAATATACAAAAATGGTAAAGAAAATGTAGTAGCCGATGTGCTATTTAGAAGAGATACATCCACATATGCCTTACTATGTGAAATGTCCATATTAAAGGCCGATTAGGTGGATGAAGCAAAATTTGAATGGGAGTAGGACAAGGATACACATTATCTAATATAAAATATCAAGCAAGGCTCTATAAAATCTAACAAATTTGAGTGTAAAGGTAATGCCCTATGGTACAAGGACATGTTATTCTTGTGTAAAGATTTTGAGTTGAAGCATAAGATTCTTGTAGAGCTACATGCATCACCTATTGGATGACATTTTGGGTTTTTGAAGACATATCATAGAATAAAAATAATTTTTTTGGGGAAGGACTTAAGGGGATGTGTACAAAATTTTGTATCAGAGTGTTTGGTGTGCCAACAGAACAAAGGTGAAACCAATAAGACACCAGGTCTATTGTAACCATTACCAATTCATAGCCAGAGATGGGAGGAGGTTTCCATGGATTTTATCACAGGATTGCCTTGTTTCGAGGGTAAGAATGTTATTTTGGTGATTATGGATAGGCTCGTAAAATATGCCCATTTTTGTGCCTTGTCACATCCATTTGCAGCCATTATAGTCGTAGATATTTTTTTCGAGACAATTCAAAGGCTATATGGAAGCCTAAAGATAATTGTAAGTGATCGTGATCCTATTTTCACAAGTAATTTTTGGAAAAAAATATTTGCATTTTTGTGTACTGAGCTAGCTCATACTTAATCTTACAATCCCAAACCGATGGACAAATAGAAGTGGTCAACAAATTCTTAGAGGGTTATCTATGTTGTTTTGTATCAGATAAGCATGAACGATGGGTTAAATGGCTACCATTTGTAGAATGGTGGTGTAACAAATCTTTTCACACCTCTTCCCAAATGACCCCATTTTTAGCATTATATGGCTACCATCCATCATCTATCACTTCTTCCTTGAGGGTGCAAACTAAGGTCAAAGATGTTGAGGAACACATTCAACATCAACAACATGTTTTGGCTAGTTTGAAGGAGAATTTGGCATTGACACAAAACAGGATGAAACAACAAGTAGATCAACACCGTAGTGAAAGAAATTTTGAAATTGGTGACTAGGTTTTTGTACATCTATAGCCTTACAAGTAGATTTCCCTGAAGCAACAGAAAAAGGACAAAAACTTGCTCCTAAATATTATGGTCCTTATCAGGTTTTACAAAAATTGGAAGTGTTGCTTATAAACTAGAGTTTCCTCAATCTTCATGCATACACCCAATATTCCATGTTTCTTGCCTGAAGAAGGTTATTGGACAGAAATTTGTAGCCTAGAAAGAGCTACCAGAACTTGATGAGGAAGGAAGAATCATTTTGGAGCCAAAGAATATTTTGTAAACACGTACTAAGAGGCTGAGAACCAAAGACATTAAGGAATATCTGATCAAGTGGAAGAATATGAGCATAAAAGATGTGACCTAGGAGGATGAAGTTTTTTTGCAGCAATATCCATGATTATTCAACATTGAGGACAACATTGGTTTAAAGGGGAAGGGCATGCTACGCCATTAACCTAATACTTGTATTAGGATATGAGTAGCTAACGTGTGGTTTACCATATCATTTTACTATATCATTTATACTTTCTCATGCTTAGTAGGTTGGCCTTGGTGATGGCCATAACATATGAATAATATATAGGGGATTGTAGGTAGTGTTTTCATGATAATTTGATCATTTAAGTCTTATTGTATGATTTGGAGGTTTCCCCTCTCAAAGTGGTGAAACTATTTTGAATGCATATTGAAATCATTTAAGCTGTAATATTGTGTTATTTGGTGTTCTATTTATGCTTATAATTTGAGTTATACAAGTTATTTCATTATACCCTATCTACTATTAAAGCCTCTATGTTAGATTTACACTCTATATCTATATCTATATCCGTATCTATATCGTACTCTCTCCTTCCTCCTCGTGTGCCTCCTCCTTAGCCTCCTCCTTGACATCCTCCTCCTCCTCCCCACTATGTGTAGGGAAAAATCAATCTATAGAATCACTCGAGGTCTAGATGGATCTAGTGTGGCATATGGTGTGCCAATCGACACCCCATGAGTAAAAATTGTCCATGGGAGCTCACCCTTCTAGGTAGATCTAGCCTCCCGATACCTCTATAAAAACTAAAACTTTGGGAGAGCTTCAATATAGGGTAACCCAAACTACTAGGGCATCCTCAAAACTAGATGGATCTCCATCGACTAGTCTTGTGCTTGATTATGCATTGGTGCCATGTGACACCACAATAATGACATCTTCACCCCATAAAATGACCATGACACGATACGGCTGTGTAATCATATCATCTCGTAGTGAGTGTAGCAAATTTGGTGATGCCCCTTCAAGGGGACCATAACTATCCATTTAACTTATGTGATAGCCCTTGGATCATCTATCCCAACATCCCTCTAGTAGGAGATCATACACTCAAAAACCCAACTGGTCACCAATGTTGGATGACTAAGGGCCTTGCCCTTTAGTCGAACAACTATGTATAGATCATGGTAGGTAGAACCAAGTATGTTAATCCCCCATGCGTAGGTGTGGCCATGCTCCTCTATGCTCTGAATAATCAAAGCACAAAATAAAGTAAGTTATCCCCAACCTTGTTTCCAACCAAGCCACGAAGCCAAATACCAATGATGGGCTTGCGTAAGGTAGGGATGTGGTGAAACAAATGACAAAAGCCTCATGCCATGTTTGGCTTTGGTATCAGTGCCTATGCATCTCCCATATAAGATGCCCAATGTGAATTTGGACCATTGATGTAGCGTGCTATCTAAAATTAGTTTTATGTTTGTCATATGAATACCAAGAATCTGTATATGTCCTCAAGAGTGATGGTACACTCTTTTCTAACCCCAGGAAACTAGAAAGTATTCAAGTTTGTATCCCAATAACTCAATATATCTGCTGACAAATAAATCGGAGGTATAACTAGTGGATTTTGGGATATCCTCCATATCGACTTTGTGTAAAATATCTCTCTCCCGAGAAAAACTAGCTAAGATCTTAGGAATCCAATCAAACTCCTTAGCCCTCATCCATCGATGTATGGGGCCTTCATTCACAAAAACATGAAAAATAGAAATTTAGAAATAAACATAATAAGCTCATCAAAAACATCATAAAACGACATAAAAACAAAAAAATCTTGGTATTTAGTCAAAATAAGCCTCTGCCCTAACAATTACGTAACTACCCCTCTATGCAGAGTGGTGGTTGTGTAATTATTGTGACGGTTCCACAACCAACCCTCTCCATAGAGAATTGATGCATAGTCACCGCCTAGCCTACATGGGGTGACAATTCTTTTTTTAAAAAGGACAGGTTGTACCCTAATATCTAAAAAGATCAAAAAGAAAAAAATTAACCATTTTTGATGAAATAAAAGACAAATCTACCTAGGTGCCCCCTTGTGAAAGTTTCTACTACAAAATGATAAAAAATAACCCCCCTAAGTTAAAATTTTCAACTTTTTAACATTTTAGGTTAAAAACAAATAAATGTAGATAACTTACATGTCTTTGAGCCACTGCTCCTCCCGCTGGTGGGGCCGCCATGATGTCGATGTGCTAGGTGGGTGAGTGAAAATGATTTCTAAAAATAGTGTTTTTGATTATATATAACATGTTTTAACTCTATTTTGAGTGTGTGTGTGTGTGTGTGTGTGTGTGTGTGTGTGTGTGTGTTTTCTATGGCTGGAGCACTGGCACATGTGTATTTCTATCCCCCTAGATATGGTAAGTTCTCTTATTGTTTGGTTTTAGTGTTTTTGTCGATTTCGTATATATCTACACTTGATTCATGTTTGTTTCTTGCAGATAGCGGGATCTTGGATTGGAGTCACTCCGAAACACTAACATGTTAGGTATAACCTGTAACTCCCCATTTTAGGAACACAATACTTAGACTCTTCATTTTATGTCTGTTCATGGCTAGAACACTTCTCTCGAGGGGGATTTATTTATGTACCCAATTTCACATGTGCTACATTGGTGAAAATGGTTATAAATTCCCCTATGATGATTATTATATTTTCCTACAATTTTGAGTCCCATTTCCTCTTTGCAATGTGTATTTTTTCCTTAGTATTCTTCTCGCAACCTTTCCATGCTTTTATTTATTTTGTTTATCTTTTTACATCTTTTCCTAAAATTTTTGGCCTTAAGTTACAAAAATGACGTGGCGGTTGCACAACCACTAGTCTTCCCTTAGTGGTTACGTAACCACCTTGGTAACCAGTAACCACCCCTTCGCACAAATCAGCAATTGGTGTGTGTAGTTTTTCCAGAACCTCTTTTGGCATGTTTTGAATGTATTTTATTTCTTCAAACATGATTTTAGCACATGTTTCTTGGTCAATTTGGCTATTCTTAGGATTTTTGGATACCTACCAACTTCCTCTTATTCCCTTGATTTCTAATTATAGTTAACTCTCCCTTCTTGTTTTGATGTGGAATCCTTTTTTGCCAAATGGCTTAGAACATTTCCCCGCCATTTTTATATAAGAACCATGCTTCTTTCCAAAGCATTGGTTGGAGATTTTTATTGTGATTTTCACTATTATGTTGCCATGATCTTGCTAGAAATTACACAACCAAGAATTTTTCTCTTGTGTTGTTCTTCTTCTACTGCATTGCTACCACACTTCCAATAAGACACCTTTTCTCCAGTGAATTATTCTTTGCTTCATTTGCATTCCCAGCACAACTCCTGGACTCTTTTTGAACATTAAAGTTAGAAAATAAACTGAGGGGACACAAGAGTAAACCCTAACCAGACTTTACCATAGAATTGAAAATTACAGGCTTGGGATGTACTTGGATTTCCTAATTTTTTCTTGAATTCTTTGTTAATCTGTATGCACATTATTGACTAGAGTATTAAATCATTTCAATTCAAATTATTGCAATACTTAAGTAATTACTGTAGCTTTCATTTTTTTTCACAAAGCTTCCATTGATAGATTGCTTTCTTTCCTATCCCTATGGGTTTGCAAGGGAAGTTTGTCTAGAGGAAGGCTTCTGCATCTATTTAGAATCAATTGCAATATCATTTCAATTTTTAAATCTTCCATTGAATCCTTCTTTACTTCTATCTGGGAAGTTACATGTGAAGAAAAGATTTTGAGAATATTTGTTTTCTTCCCGTGCCTCTGAGGTGGAACAGAGGATTTACATCCACAATTGCATTTTAGAAAAGCTTTCTTTTATTGAAATAGGCTAGATTTATCAACACATATAGATAATCACATCCGGTTATTTATTTGTTTAGTTTAAATTATAGAAGCAATTATATTTCTTCACTTCTTATGTTTCTTCTATTATTTTCTAGAAAATACAAAATACTAAAAGATTAGTTTAATTTAGATTAGATTGTTGTTTATTGTTTCATTTCCTCTATATAATTGAAAAATAACAAAAACATATATTATATTTCCTTTATTTAATTATTTTTCTTTCTTGCATTAGATTAATTAAATACGCATACCACCACGACCATTTTGGGTCCTAGAGAGCCCAGAAACTATGTTTTTGAACCAATAATACCTCAACCAAACTTGTTAGTGACATTTTGAGGACGTCGACCAAGGCCTTCAAATTTATATCTTTCAAACCGCTTTAGAACCTGCATCTATTATCACTAAACATTTGAGGGCTTTAAACGCCGAAGATAAAAGAGATTTTGAGTTTTTGAAAATCAACCTAGGCATAGGTTACCTTTATCACTTTCCACATATTTCCATACATTCTCCATACTTATCCACTCACACATCCCATATGATCATCCAGGGACCACAAAAATAAAGAGACGAAGTGTACGATCCTCAAGTCCCACAACCAAACACAACCTACTTAGAGAAAAACATTGATACATGTATTAGGATCTTTATTTTTCGGTCCTCATAACTTCCACCTATCACCATTGCATAGTTAAAAATTATTAACAAAGAATTCGATTAATTCTATGAATTTTGGTGGAACCAACTTGGGCGGAACTAGTGCCCATAGCCCACTAAATTTTCCTTTCCATATGTTTCCTATAGCATTTTGATGACCTTATCGGGAACTTCGTCGGGAGAATGAAGGTTGATTCCCATGAATTCCACAACAAGTTGAGAGAGTTTCACACACATACATTGATATACTCTTATGCGTGTGTATCCTTCTCAAGCATTCCATCATAACCGTTCAAGTTAGATAGGATCTTATTTCCCTAGATGAGTAGATCCCTTTAGTGCCCATAGAGGACATTAGATTTCCCTGATAACCTATTGACCATACTCACCCATATTCAAGTATTTCATTCCACATAGCCATCTATCCATTCCACATCGGTTGTCTCGACATGACCTTAGGAGGTCGAGTTCGCCTAAAAGTCACGTGTTGATTTTTCAGTCGTACAAATGAGACACTTGTTGCTTCCATTTGGTAAAATAATGTCAATAATTTTAGAGGATTTAGATATCTTTTGTTGGTTGATATTAGATGGAAAAGTACCTATGAGTCCAACATTGTGGAACTAAATCTAGGTCACTCTTTTGTGATGTAATATATATGATTGGAGGAGTTCCTTGGTCCTATTCATCATTACCCATGGGGAGATCCTTAATAGTTTTTGTTGGGTGTTCAATATCATAGTGGAGAGTTCAAAGGGATACTTCTTGTACTCAAAAATGTTTTTAGTATTATTATAAATATTTTACGAATTGGAAAGAATGTCATGGTCTATAGGTGAAAATATTCGATGTAATGGAAATTATCATGTTACATCCTTAAACTATACTCCACATCACACAATGTTGTTCTAAATTACATTGGAATTTCCTTGACCATTTTGGAAAGACTAAATAAATATATATGTTAATGGATACAAAGCAACTAGCTTAAAATTTGTAATATATCTTTTTTTATCTATCTAGTATGACTTTATTTTGATGTTTGTTTCTATTTTTGTCCTCCTTTTCAAACTCCTTGAGTATGATTCTCACATAAAATGTGGTACTTTTCATTTCGTGAATTTATGGATGTTATCACCTTCTCCCTCTATTTCTCTAGACATAAGACAATATTAACAAAGGGTTGAGAATAATAATGCATCCAATTCTTCAATTAGAGTTTAGAGTGATAAATATTCATTATAGAATCACACTCAACCAAGAGATAAATATAAAAGGTAATAGAGGAGAAAATTGAGGATTCATGGAAAGTTGGGTAGATATAGAAGAACATTAGGATCCGACCTTTAGCATATCTACCACTATTAGACAACCTAAGAACCATTCCCTAAGATGGCTTGATGAAGCTTTATTTATTTACCCTCTGTTGATGGGCATCTTCAATTCCCATTATTTGTTTAGTAAGTTGTTATATCGGCGAGGTAGCCTTCAACAATTTTTTCTCATATCAACACATGTAACATGTGTCATATCTGATAAATTTCTCTTTGTTATTAAACTACAAGCCTATACCTAAATAGGAGAATTGAAATAGTGTACAACCATCCACCAAAGAATCATAGGGAATGTAATTTTTTTAGATGTTTTAGTTGCAAGTGGCTAGGTAAATGTGTAAGAAAATTGTGGAAGCATACACAATGTGTGTAGACCGATTAACAAAATGGATGAAATAAATCTTGTGTGATGGACTACAATGATTTGAGGATATGCAAAAATGATTTTATCATAAATGACTTGGAAAATTTCATGATAATGAAATTGGAAGATATGAAGCTAGAATCACATTCTTTGTAAGTGCCCTCCCATCATCTATATAAATATTTACCCTCCCAACATAGAAATAAGGATGTAGAAATAGGTTTTATTTATGCTAAGGTTTCTTGTTGTAAGATTGATTGAGCTAGTATTTTAGAGTTTGTTTTTACTTGCGTTGAAGGGTTTAGTCTGTAAGTATTGGTACATGGTAAAACTAGAAGATATCAAACACATTGTATTACATGCATAATATTATTAGAGTACAATCATAGGTCCATGTAAGGAGGATCTGAATAGGCATTTTCCATATCTCTATGGATATAAATTACAATTATCTTTTCAAATTAACTATATTATTCTTCTAGAAGAATGTGCGCCTAGTTTTAGCAATATAATGCCAATAAAAACATAAATTCAAGGTTGTTTCTATAGTTTCTTACTCAATTAAATATTCATCACTGTGGGAAATTAGTTTGTTGAAACTTTTTGCAATAATAATAAAAGAATAACTTTAAGGAGGTTTATGTAGTCATTTAAATATTCAACACTACTTCACCCTCCTATCATGAATTATGGAGTATCATATTTTGGAATCCCATTTTGTAAAACAATACCAATCTAGACATATATATATATATATATTTCAATTTTTAGGTGTCGAAGTCACATTCTATAGCTTGAAAAATATATTATTTGCAATGTATCCAAAAATATTCTACAACATCTACAACAACTTTTGGAAATCCCAAAATGAGTTCAGTCCCTTTAAAAATGATAATTTTAGTTACATTTGATTACATTAAAACTTTTTAATTCTTATTGTTATTGGTTGGAAGTGCACCTTTGTGTTGGAAATGTGACTGAATCGACTTCAACTGGTATAATGATATCTCCTATGAGTTTTGGGTGCATCAAGCTGAGGATAACCTCTAGAGTGGGTTGTTTCCCTTGATGAATCACCTAAAACTACTAAAATGACATGGGTTGAAGGATACGAATAACCAAAAATAATGAAAAGTAAACAAAAGGTCAATACACAATTTTTAGGGACCTATACTTGTACAAAAAGAACACTTAGTGATTGATAAAATAATGATGGCTTCACTATAACTATTGTTTCATATATTTTGCAATCACTAAAGGTATTGACACACACTTACGACATGCAAAATAGTTAAAACACACCGATGGAGGTGCTATGAGATTATTTATCCCAAAAAGGAATTATATTATTCACTAAAACATACTTCCAATCTGATGTAACACACTAAAAAATCTTGAAATTGGAGGAAAATATAGTCTTTATTGATCAAGAAGGTATGTAAGTACAATGATTACGCACACAAGTCTACAGAGTGACAAAATAAGCCCTGTTTAGTGCTTGAAAACACTACTATATATAGGAAAAAATGATAAGAGATGAGAATAAGAAGTAGAGTTGAAGTGCCCAAATAGTTTAAATTAAAACATTAGTTTAGGCCACTTGCATGAATAATTTCAGTTACAACATCAGTTTAACTAGTTTGAACCACTTACATGACTCGTGGTCAAACTCTAGTTGAATTCTCTTATGCACATGCAACATGAGATGATTAATTAAACTATTTTTGACTCTATTCCTATAGCTTACCACACATTTATTTTATCACTTCGTTGTCTCACTGTGGACCTATTTTTGCTAGCTGGTCTTCAGTTCGTGTTGTTATATAATTACATCTTGCTTGGTGTCGACCGATAACATATTTCTTGGTGTCATCCAATATCATATTTCTTGGTGTCAACCGGTAACATCCTTCTTTGTGATAATCGATAGCATCTTTCTTGGTGTTATCCGGTAGCATATTTCTTGGTGTTTTCTGGTAGCATCCTTCTTGGTGTCGGCCGGTAGCATCCTTCTTCATATCATCATTCTCATCTTCATCCACTACCAAAAAATTTATTAAGTTGAAAACATTTTGTTCATGGTCATGGGTTAACACTAAATATGTTGATTCCCTCTCATATTAGACCTGAAAATATTCTTCATTTGGATCTTATTCTTGATCAACACTCATGGGAAGATTTTCCTGCATTTCATTCCCAAAACTATGCAACAGTGAAAATTTCATACCCCTCCGATGATTGATCAAAAAGGTCAACATATTTGGTGACTTTTCTAACTTGGTTTCTTGATAACTGACTAAAACCCATGATTCTTCCATTTAAAACCATGTAAAATGATCCAAAACCTTTATATAATCTTGGCCATGCATGAAAAAGAATAGCAAACATTGATAAAGATTGAAACTCCTCTATGAAAACTAAAAAGAACAACATATAATTGTGCACAAGCTGCACTTGGAGTAAAGATAAACTCCTACAATGCATGCCATTTAAGATGGAAACCACTTATTGAAAGTAAAAATACAAAAAGATGTATATAAAACACTTAGATAAAATCATGGGAATCTATTGTACATTTTCAAACTATCTCATTTTAGAAACAATACTTCAGATGGATCTTGTTGACTAGGATCGGAAGCTCTTCTCCATCCATTCTTGCAAATTGGAAATAATTATGTGGCTTACACCCAATGATGATGTAGGATCCACTCCACAATGAATCAAAATTTGTGTGAGTATTTGGTTTTACTCTATGTTCTTCTGTTTAAGCACTAAATCGCCTTCATTGAAAACTCTTACTTTATCCTTTTTGTCAAATGTCCTCTTAATTTGAGCTTGATTCAACTCCATAGACAACATAGATTGATTTCTAACCTCTTCAAGCTCCATGAGCTATGCATACCTCACCTCCATTAGCTCATTCTCCATTAATTCAGCTCGATGCATCCTTTCTAAGGCTAGAATCTCAAGAGAAATAGGTAGCTTGGCCTCAAGACTATAAACAAGCTTGAAGGGTGAATTTGAAATTGATCTTTATGAGTTATTCTATCAGAGCACAAGGATGCCTTCAATTTTGTGTGCCAAGTATGCTGATTTTCATCTGTAGTTCTTCTAATTATCCTTAAAAGGTTCTTGTTAGTTCTCTTAGCAAGGTCATTACCTTATGGGTAATAATTGGATGAAGTACTCAAATAAGTACTATTTTGAACAACCCATGCAACAATTTTTCCACCCACAAAATATTTTTCATTATTTGAAATTATGGTGGAATTAACACCAAACTTAGTTATAATACCTCCGTATAAGTCCAAGAGGCTTATTTCATTATCTTATTTTAAAACAACCACTTCATTCCACCATGTGCAATAATTATTTTGTGATGAGTATCCATCTATGCCCCAAGCTTGAAGGTGGGTTTATGAGACCTATGAAGTCCAAACCCCATTGAGCAAAAGGCTTATCAACTATAATTGGCTGCAGTAGTAAGGTAGCAAACCTCTCTTTTCCTGTGAAGAATGCACACTTTTGACACCATCTTACCCAAGCATGATTTTCCTTGAAGATTGTAGGCTAATAATATCCTCCTTTCATAATATTGAGGGTTGTATTTTTTGCTAAATAATTCCCTCCTCCTTGCCCATCATGAAAGCCCGATCAAGAATATTTTTAATTTAATTGGGTTCAACACACTCAAGCAATACACCATTAATGTATTTCCTGAATAAAACACCATCAATCAAGTAAGAAAAAATGAATTGCAATGTAAAATACCTTCTTTTGAGCTGTCCACATTTGGTGGATAGATACCATGCTAAAGATACCCTATCATGTCCGAAATCCATCTTGAGTATTGTTGATTTTAAATTCCTTCAACTTGGTCATGCTGCAGAACTAGGAAAACTTCTTTGAGCTCATGCAAGTCTTGAGCCAAGTGCTCACATAATCCTTTTCCTCTAATCAGCTTGGTCACTTTAATGTTGATGTCATATTCCATCACTTTGGTGATCCAACCTACTCTTTTCTCACTTATGTCCTTGTTCAATAAAAATATTTGATACTTGGATGAGAAACCATTAGATGTATTCTATTGTTAGAGAGAAAATGCCTAAACTTCTTGAGTGATCTAACAATTAAAAGTACATGTTTCTCAACAAAATAATACCTTGTTTTGTACTCCATCAAACTTTGATTGAAAAAGGAAATTGGATGCTATAAACCTTCTTGATTATGTTGTGTTAACATTCCTAAAATTGTATCAATATTAGCATAAGAATACAAAATATTTTTAAAAATTAGAATTTATGAGTGTTACTGGAAGTTCCAAGTAGGACTACTCAACCGAGACAAACAGCAAAACAAAGCGATGGCTTCAAAGTTATTCATTCCTTCTTTAGACCATGTGAAATTCTTATCTTTCTTGAGCATGTTCTTATATGGCTTTGATAGTGAAGAAAAATAAGCAATGTAGCTTCTTATGAAATTAATTTTTCCAAGGAAACTTTGAAGTGGTTTATTATGCTTTGGAAATGATAAAGCAAGAATAAAACTTTATCTTTCTAGATCAATCCTCATACCATGCTTTGAGATGATATGACAAGAAGCTTACCCTCATGAATGGAAAACACACATTTTTGGGATTAAGTGACACACTGTATTCTCTGCATCTTTTAAACACTGCTTTGAGCTGTGGTAAGTGATCACTTGAAATTTTTTAAAAAATACCGTGAAATCATCCAATAAACTAAGACAAAATTGTTAATGATACCTTGGAATTCCATGTCAATGGCTCTATGAAATGTTGCACCTGCATTAGAAAATCCGAATGGCATATTTTTATATGCATAAGTGCCCCACTTAGTTGTGAATGTTGTTTTAAATTGGTATTCTTCCTTGACAAGTATTTGGTTGTAACCACTATACCTATCAAGCAAAGAATACCTTTCTGAACCAACAACTAGCTAAAGTATTTATTCCATGGAGGGAAAAGGATAATGATCCTTAAGAGAAGCCTTGTTCAAATCACGAAAATCAACACATAATCTGATTTCACCATTTTTTTTTCTTACTGGTACAAGGTTAGCTACCCAAGTTGAATGCTTGATGGGAAAGATAATGGAAGACTCAATGATTTTTTCAAGCTCTTTGCATCAAGGGTTCTAACTTGGGGTTAATTGAACTTTGTTTTTGTCTAACTAGTTTTGAATTAGCCTCTAATTCAATGGTATGTTGAGCTAAAGAGGGATCAAAACCTCTTAAATCACTATATTGCCATGCAAAAACATCAACATACTCTCTACAAAGCTTAATGAATGCATCCTTTTCATATTTTGAACATACATTTCCTAGATTGAGGTCATTGCCATCAAGAATGGTGACACTTTCATGTTGATCTATACTTGTTGAAAGGACAACCCTCTCTTGATTCATTTCATCATTTTCTCCAAAGATGGATTCCAAAGTAACAAGGCCTTTTGGGATCTTGTTTGTCTTGAGCTGCATAATCTGGTCCTCATACCTATTTTGCAGTTTTATGTTTTTTGATGAAAATTCAACCTCTTCCTACAAAAATATGATTATATGTGCATCATCATCAAAAAATTTCCAATGTGAGTTATTATCCAAAATGGATGGCCTCACTATAACCAAGATACGCGGATGCACTATATCATTTCTAATATCTGCACGTATGTCAAATTGAGATCCAGTGGTTGTAAGCCTATCAACATGTTTATTTCTATCTCTAGAGAAAGTTTTTATGTTGAAATCAAGAAAATATTCAAGCATGTCCCATACTCTATGTCTGTAAGTCCTCATTAATGGATTTTTTCAAGCATTTAAACCTCTTACCTAATGTAACACAAGATATTTGTCACCAAAAACCTGAAAATTATTTGATTTCCTTCTTTCTTCCCCACTTTAAACCATGGATAAGAGCTTCATACTCTAAAATGTTGTTGAAATAACCAAACTGAAACTTAATAACTAAAAAATACCATTGTTTTGAAGGTGAAATCAACATCAAACCAACTCTTGAACCATGCTGATTTTGGAGCCATCAAAATATAATTTCCATAAATCAGCAACTTGCTAATTTTCCTTTTATATGGCTGGAATTTCAATGTTATCTTCATGAATGCAATAAATTCCAAGGCCATGTTCTTCAATAACTCTATAAGGGTAATGCTCATAAAATTCTTTAGTCATTTTATCCTTAAAAAAATTGGAATACCTTTTAATGCATGCAAAGTTTTAGTTTCATTCTCACCTAGCTTCTCTTCATTTGATAGCATAATTTACATTTATGGCACTAGGTTTAAGAGGTCCTCAATGTGAAAATTTGACAAAGGCTTAGAATTGATGGTAACTTTAGTTCCATACCTGGTTCTAAAAACAAGATAAGTCCAATCAGCTGAAAGGTAACCTCCAATCTTGGATGTGAAATCCCTTGATAAGAACATAGAAAAATAAGGTGGAAATTGCACTACCATCGCATCCTACAAGATTGTGACACTTGGGAAGACATGTAGAGTCAGTTTCAATTTTTTAAACTATGCTTAGTGAATCATCCAACTATAAAAGTCCTTTAGCACTTGGTTGATACTTACAAATTAATTTTTTTAGCAACTAACTTGGGCATAATAACACTGCTAGCTCTAGTATCCACCATAATTATAAACTAATGAATCTCCAATAATCAATGAAAGATATAAAGGAGGTGGTTTTACCATATTTACCACTCAAAAATGGGTTTACCTCTTTTGATGCTTGTTATTTTGAACCTTTAGTTTGCTGGTCTGCAATTGTCATCACCATGTTGGTTATGTTTTTTGCACTTTTTGCATGTTTTGATGTTAATTTCAGACCCATAAGCTCTTGGACCAGTAAGTCCTTTTGTCTCGAGAATGGATAATGTGTCCCACATGCTCATAGTAATGTGATATTTCTTCATATGATCAACTATGTTGAATGGAACAACTCCTACCTTAATCTAATTTTTTAAAACAAAACTTGTTCTTGAACTTGAGGTGAAGAAGAACTCTTACCAAACAACATTATTTTGATTTTCTTGAGTGGTAAAATAGTTTGATCACAAATCTGGCTTCCATATCCCTCTTTCTTGACCTTGTAACAATTGCAAAAATTCATATCTTTTCTTAGCTCCAACCTCATGATTTATAGCCACATGATCATTGATTTCAAAGTTTACCCTAGTTACATTTGGTTGTCCTTGCATGAAATTTGGATCCCCTTGTGTTACAAGATAAGAACTTTATTGAATATGATTATACACCTCCTATTTAGTCATATGTGGCATAATAACTCCTTTTGGTACCATTTCTAATATTGTATTTGGATCAATAAGCTGCATATTATAATTTAACATCATGTTAGAACTTATTTTGCACTAGAACTAGAGATTTTGAAGCTGTAGGGGCATTAGGATCAAAAACTAGAAGTGGATTAAGCTGATATAATGGTTGGTTGAGCTTGATATAGTGGTCTATAAGTTTGAGCATGAGGTCTAAAATTCTTGTAAGGTTGAGCGGGTGTTGATATGGCCTATTTTCTTGCGATTGATTTCATTTCAATTGTACTACTTTGTTTGATAAGGTCTTAACAACCCCTTACAAGTCATGCACAACACTAGGCTGAAATGTAAGAGGTAGTAGTGGTTTTTCAACTGGTGGAATAGGAGATAGCTCAAGATAAATGGGCATAGAAGGTCTAGGGGCCAATTTTCCAGCTTGTATAAGGTTGTTTTATGCTCTTATATGATTAAAAAGGTTGAAGGAAGAGTTATACACCCATAGCTAAATTATAACAGTAATATCACTATTTAATGCTCATAAATAATAAAAAAGGCATGTTCGGATGTGGGTTTAACTTATATTGATATCCTTTCCCAAGTCTATTAAATCTCAAATTGAAGTTTGTCATGAACTCTTGGGGTGCCCTTTTGATGGTTGTAAGTTATTCTATGAGGGATAAATAATATGATTTTTCCTTAAATTGTTTGCACAAAGATGACCCATGCTCATCCCAAGAATTAATTGATCCTACTGTAAGATTTTATACCATTGAATGGATTAGAATTTGAAAGAGGTAATAATATTATAACAACATATTCATGAGTGATGTTATGAATAGAAGAAAGGACTACAACATATCTAATATGCTCAATATGAATAACTTGGTTTTCACCACTAAAAAAGGAAAGGCCTTTTAAGACAACGACTAGTAAGTCATGATAAGAAACAATCACTATAGGGTATTCCATTGGTAAAGGTCACAAAAGGCTGATTTCTAGCCATTAGAAAGATATGAATATGAATAATTTTTTTGGTTTAGAGACAGAGGATTGGAAATATTGGGCCTATTGTAAGTTGGAGTGATTTCAAGCCTTCTTCTAACATAATATAATGGTAATTGAGAAAATTTAGATGGAATACCTCTTATTATTGACCTAGTTTTCACTTTAGGCATGGAACATGGAAAAATATGTAATTAGACCCTTTAGGAAGTACCTAGTATTTTTGTAATAGAGCAATATGTCAAAGTTCTCATCCTGAATAGTTAAGGCAACAAGCAATTGAAATTGGATGAGTGGTTCTTGGCTAATTGTAACTTGTAAATATTCGTTTATGTCTTCTTGTATGTTGATAATTCATGTAAAAAATAGACCAGTTCCTGATTTGGAGCAACTGAACTTTTAGGTACAACCATGAAAAAACACAATCTTCATCCATACATCTGAAAATAACACTAAAATATGGTTAGTGGTCCCCCAAGTGTGCTAAAGAATTGTTATCAGTCCAAACTACACCTTTGTATTTGAAAAACAATCGACTGACTTGAGCCGGTCAATGGGATATCCTCCAAGTTGTGGGTTCCTTAGATTGATGAGAACCTCTAGAGTGTTTTGGTTTCCTTGATGAATCACCTTAAAATACTAAACTAATGTGGGTTGAGGGATATGAATAAATGAAAATTAATGAAAAGAAAAGAAAAGTGTAATACACCAAATTTTAGGGACTTATACTTGCACAAAAGCACACCTAATGACGAGATAAACTATTGATGGCTTCACTACACCTATTGTTTCATAGATTTTGCACTCACTAAAGGTATTGACACATACTTACGTGACTTTATAAATAGTTAAAACAACCTACGATGGAGGTGTTGTGAGATTATTTATCATCCAAAGCAATTATATTATTCACTAAAACATACTTCTAATCTATTGTAACACACTGCAAAAATCTTGAAATTGGAGGAAAATATAGTATTTATTGATCAAGAAGGTATACAAGTACAATGATTACGCACAAAAGTACGTAGGATGAAAAAATAAGCCCTTGTTTAGCATTTGAAAAAAACTAGTATATATAGAAAAGTGTGAGAAGAGATGAGAAGAAAAAGTAGAATTGAAGTGCTGAACACTTTCGGTTACAACACCAATTTAGGTTGCTTTGCATGAATAATTTAAGTTACAACATCCATTTAAATATTTCAAATCACTTGCATCACTCGTGGTCAAACTCTAGTTGACTTCTATTATGCACATGAAAATAACAAATGATTAATTAAAGCTGCTATTGACTCTCTTCCTATAGCTCACCACATATTTATTTTATCATTGCATTGTCTCAACGTGGCCCTACTTTTACCTGGATAGTCTTTAGTTCTTGTGGTATTGTTCTTTATCTAGTAGCATCTTTCTTGGTGTCAATTAGTAACATATCTCTTGGTGTCAAGTGATAGCATCTTTCTTGGTGCTAGACAATAACATCTTTCTTGGCATCGATTGGTAGCATCTTTCTTAGTGCTTAACGAGTAACATCTTTCTTAGTGTCGGTCAAATTATCATCCTTCTTGGTTTGGATTGGTAACATCCTTTTGCATATCATCATTCTCATCTTCATCCACTAGAAATAAATTTGTATCATCTGAAAATATGTTGTTCATGGTCATGGGTCAACACTAAATTTGTTGATTCCTTCTCATATTAGACTTGAAAATCTTGTTCATTCATATTTGATTCTTGATCAACACATATGGGCGGATTTACTTCCATGTCATTCCCAAAATTTCCCAAAAGTAGTAATAGTCAAAATTTTGTACCCCCTCCATGATTGACAAAAATGGTCAACACTTACTAGTGTGCAAAATATGAAAGAGGATTTTCATCAACACCCTTAAATGAACAAAACCTCTTGTAATGTAGAGAAATCACATATTTGTTCATTTTTAAATGTTTTTCCTTCCTCTTTGATAGAAAAATAGAGCAAGTTTAGGTCAGATGTCTAATTTAAGGACTACTTTTTTGAAAAATAATTTTCCCACCCTTCTAACACCATTAGTATATATATTCTAATCAAGTTTGTCCTTTTTATTCGGGGAGGATATATGATTGCATCTTGTCATGTTGAATTATTTATTAGCTAAAGTATTTTGCATGGTTGGTTTGTGTATTGTAGTAGAAATCATGATGTTTGAGAGAATTCAAATGGGTAAATTTAATGCCAATTAATAGCGGTGGTGCTTTGCACAAGTCATCTTGAATGATAGAACAAAGGAATATATTCTAGGGCTAGCGAAGTTAAACTAAACGTGCTTACTATCGAAATAATATTACCATCTCTTAATTTGCTTTGAAGTAGTGTTGAAACAATCATTTTAATGATATTGTTGACACATTGTAATATATTATGGTACTTCTTGGAGGCTTGGAGCTTGGATTAATCATTGTATGAGTTTTTTTGTTTATTTAGATTTTTTGTTGCATATGTGATTAATTCTTATTTATTAGGATGGAATTTATATATTTTTTTGATTTTTGTAGAGTTGTATCCAATGTTATATCCGGATAGAAAATGTTTTAGTCATGTCCATGTATTAGATACTTTGGACCCATAATGTGTCATAAAATTAGGATAAATAAATGGATAATTGTATACCTTGTTCGAAAGATCCTATTTTGGCATAAGAAGGTAGGATGCTAGTAAAGGTTGTTGAATTTAGCTTTAAACTTGAAAATTACATTTTCTTGAAAAGTTTCTAAATCCTTTTCAATGAATATATTTTATGCATATCCTGTAATCAATTCTATCCATGAGAACACATCTCTTTGAGGCATTCTGTCAAATAGTTCATGTGCTTTGTCTATGCTTCCACATTTTGCATACATGTCTACTAGGAAG
The DNA here is from genome assembly GCA_018340775.1 of Taxus wallichiana var. yunnanensis. Lineage (NCBI taxonomy): Eukaryota > Viridiplantae > Streptophyta > Pinopsida > Cupressales > Taxaceae > Taxus > Taxus wallichiana. The sequence goes on along the minus strand of CM031242.1, from coordinate 964,894,916 downwards.
TTGCAACTAAAACATCTGGAAAAATTCCTCTATCCTTTATGTTTTTATGGATGTCCATACCTTGTTCCAAATCTCCCATTTTGGCATAAGGTGGGAGTATGCTAGAAAATGTAAATTGGGGTTAGAGACTTGTTTGTTGCATATAGTGAAAGCATAGAAAAGAGAGGAATATGTTATTGTCAATATCAATATTTTGTATACCATCACCTATTTGGAAATTGTAACTTGGCATTATTGACTTATAAGTTTAGAGTGTATGCAACAATGTTGAAATCATTATGCAATATGTAATGGTGCATGTTAAAAAAACCAAATGTATTGAATGTGATAAATTGGGAGGCATAGAGTAATGTTTAGTATATTTAAGAAAGTTGTTGCTTACACTAGAGACTGATACGTCAATTGTTTAATGTCATATTTCCATTGAGTTCATGGTATGAAAAATACTGATATTAAGTATATTATTGTGTATTTTTAGGGTGAGGTTACTAGAGTTGGATTGAAAATCACATTATCGAAGAGATGTCGATCAATATTACCTTTACATTGACAATTACATGACCAAATTGACATAGTTTTGAAGGTTAGTGCTCTCACATGACATAGTTTATTGAATTTTTATTTTGTTAGAAAATAAATATGTGGCTATGATCACATTTGCAAACACTAAGCCTTATAAGGTAGCTAAAATCCAAAAAATATAGATATTAAAGAGCTTAAAAGGTTCATGCACAACCTCCTCTATTGAATTTGGTTTGGGTCAATATTATTTTGTCTTTCTTCCTTCTATTTATTGTTGTATCTTAGTAAATAATGCATAGCTTTGTTCTTGTATAAAATTTTATATCCTTATTTTATGAATATTATACATTAAGACATATTTTCATGTGTTCTTTTCATTGCTTCTTGTTTACGTTTTTTTGCATCAACTATATAAGCTTTAAGAAATTCATCATGTGTAACCAAATGTAATATCTATATGGAAAAAAACAAAGGTATTGATGCAAACATGTGGACATGCTATATAAATTGATAAAATATCCAAAAATATTTCTCATTACATGATTTAAATATGTAAAAGGTTCAAATTAAACTTGAGTCAACATATATTGCTAGCATTTGTGACAGTACAAACAAGAAGTCAATATATTGTTAAAATGGAAGGAACGTGTGAGATGTATATACTCAAGCCTCTTCTCCTATGATGGCATGCGATAAAAAGATAGCAAACCTTTGTACCAGTCCCTCAAGCTTCACTAGAGATGAAATCAGGGCATTTGGCCAGAGTGGTAGAGTCTAAAACCACCACCTAACCTTGTGTCCATGTCCTCCTAGGTGATACTCGGCTCATGTATAGAGAGTATGGTCTAGAATGTGTGTTTTTATATGTAATCTATCTTGTTCATGATTCTTATATCAAAACATAAGCTATTTTTATCTTCTTCAGATAGTTCTTTGAATAAACTTTGTGTTAGAGATGTCAAATATGAAGTGAAACACATACACACAAAATATAAAATTAGACATAAATATTTGGAAGAGCTTAAATAGTCAACACTTTGGTGTTAAATGGCTGCTAACTCATGGGATGTTTATATTTTATAATTATTTTTAAGTATTAATGCAGGTATGTTCCACACAATCCAAGAAGAATGCACTTGCTATTTCCTTGCAAAAAATTGGCCTTACTTAAATAGCCCATGCATTCATGTTGAATTATGTTGAATGCAAAGGGTTTAAAATTTAAAAACAACAAAAATTCTTAACATCCAATGGGCTAACATCAAAGATATGGCCACAATAAATAAGATCCAAAAATGTATCCATGCATATGGTATAGATGCTCATATGATTAAAGAGATCAAATTAGGACAAAAGGCCATTGAGGATTAAAAGTAAAACACAACCTTACAAACAAGAAATGACATGTTACCCTACACTCTAACTTTTAGATGTTTGGATTTACTACAACAGATTTAGGCATTCTTTTATAATGAAAGGTAGAAGAGTACTTAATATGATCTTGTTATTTTTGTTTGAAACTATTAAATTTACAAACTAAAGAAGGATATAGTCTTTGTAAATCACAAGACTTCCAAGAATTAGTGAAAAGAAAAATACTCCATATGTTAGTTCTTTTAGCCTTAGAGCTCCTTATACCTTAGGATATGTTGCAAATCCCAATGTTTGCAAGAAAAAATAATTTTTTCCATAATACCCCATAGACATGATAAAATGAAATTGAGAATCATCGAGCCATTTTGATATGTCCTAGCCAGTTAGTCCAATCATTGATATTATAAATAATGCCCATAACTCCAATTCCTTAAGTAGTCAAAATCCTCTCTTGGGTAATTTTAGTTCTGGTTTCCATCGTGTTTTCTTGGCTGCTATAAATTGACTCCATTTTTTCAGGCACATGAAACCTCATTAGAAATCACTAGCACCTAAGTTTTATTCCTCTTCCCACCTTCATATGAATTTATCAATTTTACTTTACTCATTTCCTAGGCTTGAGCCAACCACCTCTTCTAATAAGTTTATCTTTTTCTTTTCCATATTTGATGAAAAGGCCTTCAAAACTTTCAAGTAAATGCAAATTTTCTGTGTGAGGATATACTCTACAACATTTTCTAGCATCCTCGACATCATCCAAAATGGGAAATCTAGAGAAGGACATAAACATCATTTAAGGCATAACATAATTAAGTTATTGTTAGATGTATTTACAAGTGTCCTAGATGTAGTAACAACTTTCTGGTTGCATTCCATGAGAACACATCTCTTCAAGGCTCTATCAAATAGTTCACGTGCCTTGTCTATGCTTCCACATTTTGCATACATATCTACTAGGGTGGCTACAACTTTCATCTGAAATGTTTCCTCTATCCTTTATTGTTTTATGGATGTCCATACCCTATTCCAAAGCCCCCATTTTGGCACAGGAAGGTACGATACTAGCAAAGGTTGTTCAATTTAGCTTTAAACGACAATTAAATTTGCTTGAAATTCTCTAAATCCTTTTTAATGAATCCATTTTGTGCATATCATTTAATCAATTATATCTATGATAACACATCTCTTTGATGTATTATGTCAAATAGTTTACATTCCTTGTCTATGCTTTCACATTTTTCATACATGTCTACTAGGGAATTTACAACTAAAATATTTGGAAAAATTCCTCTATCCTTTATGATTTTATGGATTTCCATACCTCATTCCAAATATCCCATTTTAGAATAAGTTGGGAGTAGCTGGAAAATACTTAGAAAATAGTTTCTGTGACTTTTTTGTTAGAGCAAGTGGGTTCAAATTGATTATGATGCCAATAAGAGTTATTCATGAAAAACGTGCATGTAAAAGGATGAAGTGTAGATGTGGATTACCCATGAGAGGGTGAAAAAGGTGAAATGAAGTCCATAGTATGGACAAACCCCGATAAAGTACCCTAGCATTAGTAGAAGAAGGGTTTTTGAATTGATATTCACTAGGGCTAACAAGAACAAAAGTATCATTAAAATATGAATCATCTATCTCGATAGGAGTGAAATTAAGATTGCACAATTTGTCATCAGTGATCTCAATGGTATCAACCTCATCATTAGAATCATCAGTGTTGGAATTTTCATGTTGGATATAAGTATTAAAGATGTTGGTAGGAGGTGCACTAGATGCGAGAAATGCGAGGAGCCTCAGCGAGTGGAGAAGTAGTGCTTATTAGAGCAAGACACGGTAGGTAAAATAATAACAATAATATGAGTTTAAATAGGAAGAGTGTGTGGAGTGATAGAAGAAGGATGTGAAGTGATAGATTGACTAATATCACATGTGTCAATCTTGCCATATGGAATAGGTTGAAATGGAGGAACATTCATGGTAATGAGAGGGTCTACATGCGATAGAACTTGAATGGATCGAGTGCTGTAATAATGGTATGTTCATAGCCATCATGTAATAATTTTAAGCATTGATGAAAATTGGATGGGACCACATACATTGCTTGAATCCATAGTCTACCGAGAAAAAGATTAAACTAAAATGATAAATGATAATGAAGAACAAAATACATATAATTTTAGGCCCGACTTGTATAGGTAATGTGATAGTGCCTAAGCATGTTCGAGTAGTTGAATCATAACCAAGAATGAGAGTGGAATTATTAGCAATTAGATTATCTGTAATTTTGATTTAATTTAAAAGAGAATGGGCACATAAATTAACGATGAATCCATTTTCAATGAGAACACATTTGATACAAAATGTTCTAATGATAGCGAGTGATAAGAAAAGGTGAACATGGATTTTCAACAGAAGATGGTGATATGTCCTCATCACTAAATGATATAGCATGTAGCAAATTTTTGAGAGACTGAATGAAGTGTGTGAAGGCCACCGAAGAATTATTTCTCTTAGTGTGAATAGAATGGAGGTGGGCCTCTAATGTATGACGAAAATCAAGTGTATTACATAATAAGTCATAGAGAGATATCTTATTCGGCGTATTATTAAGTTTCTCGATAATATCATAGCCTTTATAAGTAGTAGGAGGAGCCGTAGAAGTGATTGGTGGTGGGATAGAAACAAGATGAGTCATAGGAGGCCGAGTGCGGTGAGTGGTGACTACATTGATAGTTGGATAAGCCCTAGGCATAATAAAGCGAGGAGGATGCTAAGTACAAACTTGCATGAAATCAACAGCAGTAGTAACCATGATATAAACCTTAGTTGGAAAAAAAGAAGGATAAGAATATTGATCCACGACTTGAGAAGATGAAAACATACTCATAAGGTAGTGTTTAAATGGTCTGCAGTTCACCAAATGAATTAAAAAATATTGAAATATAAGTGTTAAATTCTAATTATGTTATAGTGTAGATATAAATATGCTGATAAAGTACAAATTTTACCCAAGTAATTAAGCTAATAAATTTGAACCCTAAGTACAAGAGAGATGGTAATATACTTTGTTGATTCGTAATAAATATGAAGTTGTGGACGAGATGGAAAAATTGATGAAACGAGAAAAACAAAGTGTCATAATCGAGCCCAAAAAAATGCAAAACTATTGAGAATGTCAAGAATAGGGCACTTGTGTAGGGTCAAGGGTGCATGTGGCATTGTAGACCTCCTCGGGAACTGTGAATTCTCATAATCTTAAAAACTCAAATTTTCAAGGTCTCAAGATGTTGGCTAAATCTCTCCTTTAGTTTCTGTACTTTTCTTCTTGATCGTTGAATTCACTTGAAACCTACAAAGAGAAAGAGCACCTGAAAAACCCTAAAACACATCAAATCCTAAAAAAGAAAAATATGTAAATGGGGATTCAAACTAACCCGATGGTTACCCAACTAATTGAACTTATGATCTAGGCACTACATTACATTTTAGACTCTATGTAGCTCTACATGTGTGTGTGTGAAAACGTGCCCTAGGTGGATCTTGTGCAAGTTGCACTTGATAACGAGTTATAGCTATATGTAGAAAATGTAGATATATGTGTGCATGGAAAAATGAACTTCCCCTTTGAGGATAGAATCCACAGATGAGAAAGACTTTTAAGCACAAATTCAATAAATGTGTAAATAAGATAATAATAAGATAAGTGTATGCGAGAAGTAAGAATGCAATCCCTTGTCCCTTAAATGGATGCTAGATTAATGCTTTGATACTCTTGTAATGCTTTTGGATGCAACCATAGGTGATGATAGTATATTATTATTGCGTGGTCATTTATTATGGTCACGTATATTTTTATTTATACAATTCCCTTGTTTGAATATCGTAATTATCCACTAAAAGGATGACCACCAAGAAAATAATATGCCAAAAATCTAGAGAAAGGACCCAAAATATGGGAGCAAGATATAAAAGAGGTCGGGTGTGCCTAGAGGGGAGGGAAATTGCACTGGGTGCTAGTGTTTAGAATCATAAAAAGTGAAGTGTTAAAATTCATACTAGGAAAGAAGGTGTATAAGACTAAGAAGGAAACTAGAAAAAAAAACAAAAGAGGCCAAAGATGGTGGTAAATAAGTACTTTTCTCACTTAGGAATCATGTGAATAATGCTATGTGATTAGGAATATCAATATACCTAAAGTGTATGATTTAGTTTTACAATGTATTATGAGGCCAATGCTTGATCCTTTGAAATTACTCGTGAACTACTATGAATTGTTATGTTATGAGATAGTAAGCTGTAACCGCCTCTTGGTCTAGACACCCAAGAAAGGTCAACGGTGCCTAGGAATTAGTGATTGTATCTAGGTGGTGTTGTACTAAGGACCCAAGTCGAATCTAGGTTTTTTTAATGACTGCGAGAGGGAGGTTTTCTCCTATCTTTGTGTAAGCATGTACTAGAGCTACGGGCTATTGAATGGCATGATTGATTCACCCAATGTATGCCCCCTCATTTGGTGTGCATGTGACATCGCTAGGAGAATGTGGCCCAAAGAGAGGAGTTGATGCTAAGATGAAATTATATCCCTGGAGGGGGAATGTGTATGGTAGAAACCAAGGCACATGCCAACAAAGTGGCTATATGCATATGTTAGTAGAAAAGTAGAAAGCATGTAGTAGAAAAACTATGGAACAAGTAACTATGCATATAAGATGGACCAAAAAAGCGGGTTTCGAACATGGGACATCGCTCACAATCTCACAAGGAAAATAAGGGATAAATAAACTAAAATCATACAAGCAATGATTAAACAAGCCATAGGGCATATCCCCAAACAATAGCATATAGTAACGAATAGTGGCAAACAAAGAGTAATCGACATGACCATGGTAGAAAATGGTTCCCGTAAGGCAAATAATACACATGAAGCACCCATTAATATGTTAGGAAGGTAGAGATTATGTCAAAGCATGTATATATCAATGGAAAAGTAGTGTTCTAGTAAGAGTACGAAGTAGTAAATAGTTAAATAATAGCACATGAAGTATGTGAGAATGAATATGTCCCTAGGAGCCTTGGTGGTACTAGTAAAGAGTACGGTTCAAGCATCATTACAACATGTAAATATATGTAGGAAGTCTACATTCAAAAGAAGATATCAAGTGAGCATGTATGTGTTTATTGAAAAGACAATGACATACTAGATATCCATCTAATATAGTAAATAAAGTGTACATGCAAGTATAAGAAAACAAGAACAAGTGTAACCAATATATGCGATATGTTGTGAGTGTGAATGGAATGGAATGCAAAGTAAATGTTATAGGAGAAGTGTGCCCCGGTAGATGTGGATGAGTATGATATGGGTTTAATTTATAAAATACCCCTTGACAATCAATAATGAACCATAGAACAAGTGTTCATCATTAGGAAATGGTTTTATAGTGTGCACTAGAAAGATATGATCAATGAAGCATAGAGCATGGAGAGTGTGAGTGATGTTCATTTTAGATTTAAACCCTTAGTAGTCGAGTATGAATTGTGGAACTAGAGTGCGTCATAGGGTAGTATGATGTATGAGAATTGAATGCTAGAAAGATATATCATGAAAGAGCAGAGAGTGAAATGTGTAGTGTGTGAGTTTCATGGATGTAGTATGCCCTCAACAGTCAAGTGTGAACCTCATTATAAGAGTATGTCATAGGGTAATGATGATACAAAGTGTATCAAGTTATGTAATGATGATTAAAAATATTAAGTATGAAGCATATATCATAATGATAGAAATGATACACACACTGATGATGTTAGGAGGGGGAGAGAAGTAAGCATGATGCCCCCAAGTGTGTAGATCTAGTTGATGTTGCTAAGGGGATCAATGTAAGGAGTAGTTTCCTTGACAAAAATGATTGGTTGTAGCTTATGTGGGATTGATAACATTGTAGAAGAATTGAGAGGAGGTGTTGTACCAATTTTTAGAGGAGGTTGCTTAATTGGAGTATGTACTATTGTAGAAGACTTAGTAGGAGGAGATGATGGGGTAGATAATTTTGAATATGGTCTGACATTGGATTGGATAGGAAATGTTTGACTTATAGAATAAGGAACATTATAAGTGATGTCATGATGCTCATTTGTCATAGAAGGAGCAGATTTGGGATCCCATTTAGATGTAGCATTTGGAGATGGGCATGTAATAGAATGTTGTGTAGCGAATGAGATAAAACCCTGATGCTCAAGGTGCTTGATTCATCATTTTAAAGTATAGCAATCATTGTCATGATGTCCATTGATTTTTAGGGGGTTCCTTAAAGTCTTCCCTACTAAGTATGTTCTCTTTGTTAGATGCGAGAGGCCAATGTGGAAGGTGCGGTTTGAGTTGAGGGTTTAGAAGCTTTGATAGAGAATAGTAGAGATTGAACCATTGATGTTATGGATGGCCTTGGATACATTTTTGGAGTCTATTCTATTTTCATAAGGGCCATCATAGATTCAAAATAAAATTTCCCATGCGAAGGTTGTGGAAATGTAGTTATTACACATACAAGAAGAGGAAATGGAAACTTACTTTAGCCATAATAAGGAGGCTCTACAATGATACAAAGGCTATCATGATTCTATAGAAAACCAATGATTATTTCCTACGCATGGAGCACTGCAACAAGATAATCAAGACATATGGTGTGCCTTCCTAAATTATTAAGTTTTGAGTATCTAGGAAAAATACACTACTAACAAGGAAGTAAAATACCAATAATCATACCTCCTCCTTTGCATTCCATAGCAAACCTCGGAATGGGCTAGGAAACTTGGATTGAGCCCTGATTGTGTGATATGTAGGTACTTTTCTTCAAGATGGAGCAAGACCTTCCTGCAACAATGATCCTCTTACTTTGCACTAGATGGGAAAAAGGATTATGAGGCTATTTGGGCATTAGGACGAGGCAAAAGGATGTTCTTTGCTCAAAGGATGCAAGAACTTAGATATGGCATTCAAGCTTATTCTCTGTGTGTTTAGAGGGGAGGGGTAAGGTTGTATTTATAGCTTGGGGGAGTGATTAACTTAGAGTAATTTAAGTAATCATGGTTTGAAAATGTGGGCAAGATTAGGTGAGTGGTTTGAAAATGTGGGCAAGATTAGATGAGTGGGGGCCATGAAGAATGGGTGAGGATTTGAATTATATTTTTAATTCATAAGTGGAGGATTTTAGGTGAGTGGGGACCACGAAGGGTGGGTGAGGATTTGAATTTGAATTTTTAATTCAATAGTAGAAAAACATGGAGAATAATGACATGTGGTGAGGATTGGGTTATTTTTTGGATTTTGAAATGGATAATTAATCAAATTATATTTGATTAATTCGAAGTGTATTTTTGTGGGAAATGAGGAAGGGGAATTAATTGATTTAGGATAGATGTGAAATTAGGGTGTCTACATTTTCCCCTCTTTGGAAGGGTACTATGAAAGTAGTGTCCTTTCAAAGAAAGTAGACAGTATGGGGGAAGAATTCAATCTAATTTTTTAAGAAAAAGGTAGAGCGAATGTTTGTTGGGGAGAATAGAAAGTGGTGAGTGACGGATGTCATAGTATCCTCCAAGACAAAAATGTCATGAGAAGATGTGATTATGGATAGATGTGGTGATGCCCCCTCGAGAGGACTGACGAGAATGGAATATACGATAGAACTCTCGAAAAGAAGAGAAATGAATTATGTGGAGAAGAGGACGATAATGGAGTGGAAGAGACTGGAATGACCACATGACGTAAATGGAGAAAGGATTCAATCGGCCTTGAATGCTAGGTGTGAGGGTGTGTGGGAAAGAGAAAAGGGAATGGATAGGATTGGGGGTTGATTACGAGAAGAGTAAGGGAGATAGGGGAGGGGAAAAAAAAGAATGGAAGAGGTAGAAATAAGAGAGAGGGATGATAGGGGAAGAAGGGAATGATGAAGGAAAAACAAGGCAAAAATAGGAAAATGACAGAGTAGAGGGTGAAGGGATAAAATAGAGAGATGTGCAAAATGAAGGAAGCAACAGAGATAGTAAAGAGGGATGCGTGAAAGTGAAATAAATGATAGAGTTGAGAAAAGTAGGAAATGGGAAAGGATAAATAAGAAGGAGAAAACGAGGTGGGAGTAGGGGGTGAAATGGATGAAAATGGAAAGAGGACGAAAGAAGAAGTAGAACGGAGAAAAAAAAAAACTATGAGGGGTGAGGAAAGTGTGAAAAAAAAGGAGAGAAAAGAAGAGAAACAGATACAGAATGAACGAAAAGGTAGGGGTGGTAGAGAAAAGGAGAAGTGGTCAGAAGAAACGTGAAAATTAGGGGAGAGGAAAGGAAGATAGAATGAATACAAGGAGAAGATTGAAGGAATCGTGTCATTGCGAGGAAGACCAAGGCAAAGAATATGGAACAGACCGTATGGAGATGCATGTGGAGGGTGGTATGATAAAAAAGACAGGACAACGTTGAACAACCAGGTTATCGATGGGGAAGTAAGGAGGAAACGTGATGGAAAAAGGGGAAGAAGACGATACAGGGGAAGGGAAATAAGACGAGGGGTGGGAGAGAGAAGAGGATAACAAAGAAAATGATGTAGAAGGAAGGGAATACAGAAAGGGGGTAATAAGTGGAAAGGGAACAGTATAAGGAATGTTCAGAGAAGAAAGAGGGGAGGAATGACATCGATTGGAAAAGATGTGGAGATGCATGAAATGAGGATACTAGGATGACAAGAAAATAGAAAAAGGATGTATGATGAAGAAAGTAAAGATATTGAAGAGGGAAAAGAGGAGATGGAGAGATGGGTAAGAAGTGACAAGAAAGGGTGGGATTGAGGGAAAAGAATAGGAGAGAAAAGAGAATGGGGGAGAGAAGAAGCAATGCCAATGAGGGGACGTTAGGGAAATCCCCTTTTCTGATGAGTGGTGGGGAAGGGTGAGAAAAAATGAAGAAAAGGAGAAAGCTAATGAGGATTGGAAAGGGTAATGCCAACAAAGGGACGTTAGGGAAAACCCTTTTACAATGAGTGGTGGGCTTAGAGGAGGGAAGGAATGAAGGGAAACTCTAGAAGGTCCAAGGGAGTGAATGAGGTTGTGTGGAATGAGGATTGATGATTTTTAGGGAAAACCCATTTACAATTATTAGTGCGGGAAGAGAAGATGATGATGAAAGAATGATATAGGAGTGTTAACAATAATGGCGAATGCGTGTGTGGGTAGAAATGTGGGGGAATTTGAGAAGATGAAGTGGAAAGAGTAAAGAAAATGGGAGGGATGAGTTGGGACTAGGTGAAAGTGAGGAGAGGATGCGGGTGATGAGGATGAATGAAGTGAGGATGAAGAACCAAGACATGAAAAGAATGGGAAGAAACGGTATGAAGGATGATGGATCGAAGAAGGGAAAATGGGGGAAAAGAATGTGATTGTAGGTGGAAGAGATTAGATGTATGTTGTAAGAGGATATGTGGAGAAAGGATAATAGTAGGAGGAAAAAGTGGGTAGTAGGAGATACCAGGTGGAAGAAGCGATCAACAAAGTGAATGAAGAATGAGGGGGGAGAAGTTCACGATGACAAGTTAAGTGTAGGGAGGACCTTGACATAAGATTGTCATGTGATGGAAGTGGTTAAGTAAGATTGCCAAGTGAGCAAAACTGGAGATGACAAGTGGTCAAGCGAGAAGTGGTGTTTGTGAGAATCGAAAAGGAGGTGAAAGGATGTGATAATGGGAATGCGAGAAAAAGTGAAGGGTGAAGGGTGTGTAGTGATGGGAAAGGCAAGGAGACAGATCATCCTTAAGAGGGACTCTTAAGTGAGATCGCCATGCCGGGTGAGTGGTTAAGTAAGATTGCCAAGCAGAGGAGGGTGATAGTGGTGGTAAAAAGATGTGATGATGGGGAATGAAGAGGAAAGATGGATGGTGAGATTGTAGAGTGATGGGTGAGTGTAAGATGACATGTCATGCTTAAGAGAATCTCTTAAGTAAGATCGTCATGTTGTTGGAGAGGTTTCGTAGGATCACCCAACCGACAGGGATGATATGCAAGGAGAAAGACAAGATGATATTGGGGATAGGGGTGGAATGGTAGGTTGAAGAATGATGATCGTGATGAGAGGTGGGAGAAATAAGATGGGGAAATATGATGGGATGGGGGAAGGCCATAGGGTAGATCAACCTTAAGTGGAAGTCTTAAGTAAGATTGCCATGCGGCTGGAATGGTTAAGTAAGATCGCCAAGCTGAGGAAGAAGAAGGATGATGTTAGAGTTGGTGGGAATAGGGTATGACAAAATGGACTGAAGGGGAACCCTCAAGTGAATTTTCCATACTACGAAAGCATGTAAGTAGGATGACCAGGCATAAGGCGGATTTGGGGAAGGATGAGAAAAGAGTGAGTGAGGTATGCCTGAGTGGTATATGATATGAGATGAGGTGATAATAAGAAAGAAAGGAAACAAAGGAGTGTAACATGAATGGATGAAGGAATATATGTAGTGGAGGGCGGAGAGTGTGAGGGGAATCCTTAATTGGGATGCCCGCGTGGTGAGAGTAATGATGCGAGAATGGGAAGCAGAAGAGGTGGAATGGGAAGATGTGTTGGTGGTGATTGTTGTTTGATGAGAGGGGAGGTGGTGAAGAAGCTTCTATGGCGGGAAGATCTTAGGGAGAGAGTAAACCTCCACCGAGGATCCCATATAGAAGGGGTTATTAAGTAAGATTGTCAAGCGGGAAGAAAAAGGGTGAAAGGAAAGAATACAAATGGGTGAGAGGGGACATGAATGGTGAGAAGGGTAATATGGGGATAAGTGGCGGAGGAGTAAAAATGAGGAGCGAGGATGAATGGATCAAATACATGGTGAGCATGGTGGGGGGAGGAGGAGCTGCTGGATAGTGAATGCTACTTGAGAAAGATCATCAAGTAGGATTCGCAAACTGCAACAGTGATCAAGTAGGATTCCCAAACTGGGGAATGTATTAGTATGGGTGAATGGATGGGGTGCAAAGTAAGATGTTGATCATGCAGGAAGATACTCACGTGATGAAAAACATCTTAATTTTAATATAGCACATAACAGGATGCATCGTGATATAAGATCAGGATGACTAGCTGTAATATGCGTGATAGCATAGACGGGGCCATAAAAAGGTTTGATGCCCCGATACGATGATATAAATGGAAGAGAGCATAGGCAGAGGCCATCAAGAAAGTATGATGCCCCAGTACGACATGCAATCAAGATAACGTAAGAATATTAGAGAGAACACCAGGATACATAAAATCAAGATGCCCCCTGTAATATATCAAGATGCAAGAAAGTAATTAATAATTTACAACTAATAATGCAACACAAGAACCAATAAACATGTCCCTAACGTGTTCCACAGTGAGGATTGATTGGATGTGTCCCCAAGCAGGGGTATGAGGACATAGTAAAGTATTGGGTCATTGTCCTCAAACAAGGAAACAATGAGAGCGGATTTCCCCAAGCGAGGATTCACGCGAGGAGAAGTGGTTTGAATTTGGTAGTCATAAGGTGATTGGATCATTCGTTGGGGATAATAGTTCAAAGGTTAAATTGTTTTGGTTTTTTACGATTTTGTGGATTTTTTTTTTTTTTTTTTTTTTTTTACGATTTTTGGATTTTTTTTTTTTTTTTTTATTTTTAATGTTTTTAGATTTTTGATGATTTTTTTCAAATATTTTTGATTTTTGGCGATTTTCAAATGTTTTTAGATTTTTGATGATTCTTGTTAATGGTTTTGGATTTTTGCGATTTTTTGTAATGTTTTTGGATTTTTTGAGTGTTTCTAATGTTTTTAGATTTTTGAGATTTTAATTTTTTTGTTGGATTTTGGATGATTTTTCTAATGTTTTTGGGTTTTTTGTGATTTTCAAATGTTTTTAGATTTTTTTTAGATTTTATTTTGATGATTTTTGGATTTTTTTGATTTTTACATTGTTTTTGGATTTTGACGATTTTTCAAATTTTTTGGATTTTTTTTACATTATTTTTAGATTTTTGATGATTTTCAAATGTTTTGATTTTTACATTGTTTTTAGATTTTTGATGATTTTCAAATGTTTGTAGATTTTACACATTTTTGATTGGCAATTATGGACTAGAGTGCAGACTTATTTTTGAGAGGCGATAAACATGGATATTATCGTATATGTGTGTTCCGTGTTGTAACTTATGCTCAGAATAACACAAATTCTCTTTCCATTGGCAGGATATGGTGGTGATGATATGATGAAAAGAATTCCAGCTCCATTCTTGACTCCACACAACTAGTAAGATGTGTGGGCTCATCACCGAGAATCAAGAAGGACGTAGGAGGTAGATAATGAATATAGAGACAAATGCTAACAACAATCCCTTTGGGAAATTGTGACTCCATTCTTCATAATGGTATTGAACCAGTTTCAAAAATGGCTTTCACTTTATGAGTCACATGTTAGACTTAGACAGTTATGTGGCTGCTTGATTGGTAAGATATGAGGTTAAGGGATAGTTCTCTCTTCACTTAGGCATCTAAATTACGTGTTTGGGGATTCTATAATTTGTAAGCATTGTAAGATTTTATATTTTTGAAATGACTCCCTATGCCTTGCCCCATGCTACTAGTGAGAAGCAAGGGCTCATCACCGAAGGAAAAATATAGGCAAGTGAATTCCTTTTTGTCTTTTTTTTTTTTTTTTTGTTTTTTTTTTTTTTTTTTGAATATTTTGCAATGTTTTTATGCTTTTATGAGAATGACCCTCTACGCTTTGCCCCATGCCACTTGTAAGAGGCAAGGGTTTATCACCGAAGACAAGACGTAGATGAGTAAGGGCACCTTCCTCCATTCCCAGTCTCACACTACCAGTAAGAAGTGTGGGCTCAACACAAAGACTATGAAGGATGAAAGATGTGATGATGAATTATTCATAAGTTATTGAATTGATGGATTTTTTTACAATAGTGCTTTGTATTTGGGAAGAAAACATCTGCCCCAATCTCAGCCCCCACACGACTAGTAGGGCGAGGGGTTCAACACTTGAAGGCGAGATGGATGACCAAATGAACTAGGTAATGAAGTTTAGAGCTTTGTTATGAAAGAGAGAATGTATTTGAAGGGAATATATTACCATCAGTAAGCTTCTAGGTATGACCATAGAGGAAAGCGACTGAAAATGGAAGAAGTATGATGCTCACAAACTTAATAGGATTTATACTAGCACTTGTCTCATGATGATAAATATGAAGATGTGATTTTGATAAAGAAAATATCTGCCAATGGAAATGAATAAATTTAAATTATTCAGAGATAAGCAAGACAAAAGGAACAATGTACACGTTGTATCCTGGAATAGTGAACATCTCAAGGATAAAATTTCTTTAAATGAACTGCATTCATTGGTTCATCAAGATCTTGACCATCTTCAGTGGCCAATTTATAGGCTCCAGAGCCAAATTTAGTTGTGATTACATAGGGTCCTAACCAATTAGGCTCAAATTTTCCTTGTTTTCTCATTCTTTAGTGGTATTCTTTTGATTTTCTTTTAAAATGAGGTCACCAATTTGAATTCTCTGGGTCTTACCTTTTTATGATAACTGCGTTGTAGTCGGTTTTGATAGACTTGAAGATGATTGAGAGCATTAAGTCATTTTTCATCGAGAAGCTCAAGCTCTTGAAGCCGTGACTGTCGGTATTCATCCTCATTAATTACATCTTTAAGGGAGATCCTCAAGGATGGGAGTTCTATCTCAATAGGTAAAATGGCTTCACAACCATAAACAAGGGAAAATGGGGTGGCTCCGGTAGGCGTGCGGTAAGATGTACGGTAAGCCCAAAGAGCGGGGTAAATTTGAGTATGCCAATTACGTCCATGGGTGTTGACAATATTTTCCATGATGGATTTTAAGGTCTTATTGGTTGCTTCCGCTTGACCATTGCCCTGAGGGTAGTATGGAGTGGACCATTTAAGTTTGATGTGAAAACGTTTGGCTAGGTCTTTTACATCTGGTTTTAAATGATTTTCCATTATCTGCTGACCAGAGCGGATGGAATACCAAATCGACAGATGAGATTATTAAAAATGAATTTGATATTTGGCTACCGGTAACATAAGTGAGAGGCATAGCTTCTACCCATTTAGTGAAGTAATCGGTAGCGGTAATGATGAACTTATGTCCATCGGAAGATGTTGGTCTGATTTTACCAATGAGGTCAAGTCCCCATTGAGAGAAGGGCCATGGTGTGGTTATCGATTGTAATGCCTAGGAAGGTGCGTGGATAAGATTTCCATGCTTTTGACATGCTTGACAACGTTTGACAAAATGACATGCGTCACTTTCCATGGTGGGCCAATAATATCAACTCGCAAGATTTTCTTGGCTAAGGCGATACCATTTGTGTGTGCTCCACAGATACCAGAATGGACTTCAGCTAAGACACTCGAGGATTCTTCCTGATTAAGACATCGGAGCAGGGTGCCATCATATCCTCGTTTATAAAGAGTTTTTGCTAAAATGGTGTAACGAGAAGCACGTTGTGCTAAAGCACGTTTATGCATTGGTTTCATGTCGGTAGGAAATGTTTTATCATGAATGAAGGTATAAAGATCATGGTACCAAGGGTTATTCGGACCCACGATCTCACATACCATAGTGTTTTCAGGAAGATCATAGGTAGGCATTAAGAGATGTTGATGAGAAAATGTGCCTAGGGTTGACTAGATGCGATTTCTAATAGGGATCGATGGTTGCCATAGCGTCGGTAGATTTATTACAAATTTTGGGAATTTGATCAAAGCTAATTAATCGAAAATAGCTTCGAAGACTATCCACCATGCGTTTATATGGGATAAGTTTTTCATCCTTGACCTGGTATTCATCGGTAACTTGCTTGATGATAAGTAAAGAATCACCAAATACAGACTAATTCTGTAAGATTCCAAGATATAGCAGTTTTAATCCTGCGATGAGAGCTTCATATTTTGTGATATTGTTGGTACATGGGAATGCTAAGTGAAATGATTTGGGGATAACATGTCCGTTGGGTGTGATAAGCAAAATACCAGCCCCTGAGCCATGGAGATTACAAGATCCATAAAAAAATAGAGTCCAAGCTGGCGCGATGTCTATGTGTAGAATATCTTCATCAGGAAAAGAGAACTGAAGTGGTTCTGTGCCAGGAAGGGGTGCCTCGGCAAGTTGGTTGGCAAGGGCTTGTCCTTTAATTGCTTTTTGTGGAACAAATTGACATCAAATTCACTAAGTAATACGACCCAACTAGACATTCTTCCCGTGAGAATGGGTTTGGACAACAAATACTTGAGAGGATCAATTTTGGCAATCAACTTAGTTGTGTGATTGAGCAAGTAATGACGTAACTTATGGAATGCAAAGGTGACCGCTAAGCATACTTTTTGATTTGGGAATAACGTACTTCGTGCTCAATAAGTGTTTGACTAAGGTAATATACAACTGTTCTTTTCCTTGATCGTTATGTTGTGCTAGTAGAGCTCCTATGGCATGTTCAGTGGTAGATGTATAAAGCAACATGGGTTTATCGGCAACTGGTGACATAAGAACAAGTGGACTAGAGAGGTATTCTTTTAACTTAGCAAAAGAGTCTTGGCAATCGTGGTTCCAGTGAAAGTGTGCATCTTTCTTGAGTAACTGATTAAAGTGATGGCACTTGTCAGCCAACTGTGATATGAAACGCCGAATAGATTGTATCTTTCCCTGAAGACTGCGTAATTGTTTTAGGTTTTGAGGAGGAGGCATTTCCATAATGGCTTTGACTTTGGTAGGATCCACTTCTATGCCTCTTCGTGAGACAATAAACCCTAATAATTTACCAGAGGTTACTCGAACACACATTTCTTTGGGTTAAGATGAACCTTATACTCGCGTAATCTATCAAAAATGTCGTCTCAACACACTTGGATGCCCTATTCGTGTTTTAGATTTTGCTAATATATCATCAACATAATCTTCCATGATATCATGTAACATGTCATGGAAGATGACAGTCATTGCTCGTTGATAGGTGGCACCGACATTTTTCAAGCCGAAAGGCATGACCTTATAATAGAAGGTGCCCCATGGTGTAGTAAATGTCATTTTATGTTGATCTCCTTCAGCAATACGTATTTGATTGTAACCAGAGAATCCATCCATTAAGGAGAGCATTTCATGGCCTGCCGTAGAATCAACAATCATGTCTATATTTGGCAAGGGAAAGTCATCTTTGGGACAAGCCTTGTTGATGTCATGGAAGTCTGTGCATATTCTGATGCCGGGAGTTTTCTTGGTGATGGGAACTATGTTAGATATCCATGCCGAATAATCAATAGGTTTGATAAAGTCGGCTTCCAAGAGTTTCTCGAGTTCGGCTTTGACAAGCAATGCAACTTGGGGATGCATTTTGCGTAGTTTTTGCTTTACAGGTTTTACATCGGATGTACCACAAGATGGTGTACTACAAGAGATGGGTCTAGGCCTGGCATGTCCTTATATGTCCATGCAAATATATCTTGGAATTCAATAAGGAGTGTTGTGAATTCCATGCATTCTTGGTCAGACAGACTAATGCCAAGTTGTAAAAATTTTGGTTGTTCGGTGGTGCCAATGTTTATGTCTTTTGTTTCTTCTACAAGCATTTTAGATGTATCCTTTTCGGAGAATGATGCTAATGGTTGATGTAGGTCATCAGTGTCGGGTGTTTGTTGGAACTTTTTGTTGACATGTTTGGTGGATAGGGTGGCGGTGAGGTTTTGACTATGGGAAATCCTCTGTTTGCGCTTTTGATCCAAATTTTCTGAGGGTGAAGGATCTGAATATTTTATCTCTTTGCCAAAATAGGCTGATTCATTTAGATTGATTTCAAATCCTTTTCTATGGTCGGAAGTAGGGATTTGGTCATGAGTTCCAAGGAATTCTTTGATGGCTTCATCATTTTGGAACATGTCCATGGCCGCATGATGTGGTTGGCCATGGTCTATGAGACTTCGGATGTGTAGGCTCAAAATTGATGACATTAATAGATAAATGTTCAAAGGAAAGATGTGTTTCAGTGAGGTCCTCAAAAAGACTACATGGAGACCTGATGTCATTATCAGAACTGGTGTCATCATTGTCACTTGAAATTATTATGGGAGCAACATCAAACACCTTGAAACCTAGACCATGTTTACCGTGATGTTGTGTGTAATTTATCGGGTCTAAACGACCTTGTTCATTTGGACCGAGTCCTTTACCCTTCCATCGCATGTTTTTCATTATTCGGTGAGCTTTGGTAAATTGAGGGGACTCATAACATGGAGCAAAGTCGTCATTATATAACCAAGATCCTGAAGAACTTGGAATATGTTCGTTGTCAAGATAACCAAACTTTTTCCAAACTGACTGACCCATTTGGTAAGTGGGATGGATTCTCAGATGTGGAGCGTTAGGTTTGCCATAGCTATGTGGGGATTTGGTGATATAAAAAGAGTCTGCCATCTTTTGAAATTGATATTCACCGCATCCTGTGTCAATGATTTTAAATGTGTGAGATGGGGGACCAATAGGTACCTCATGTGGTGGGGAAGTTAGTTTGGTAGTCTTAAAAGATGAAGAGAATGGGTTATAAGAAGAAGGGGGTGGATTGAAGGATGAAGGTTGGTTGGTTATTCACAGGAGGAGGTATCTTAATAGAGAGGTGTGGTTGGATGAAGAAGATTGGCTAGGTGAAGAAGAAGATGGTGTGGTGGAAGAATAATTGTTGCTGGAAGAAGAAGCTTGATTAGTGGAAGAAGATGATTGATTAGTGGGAGGAGGACTGGTGGAAGGTGGTTGACTAGCGGATGATAATGGATTGGAAAATGTGTTTTGGTTATGAGATGATGGTTTCGGATTATTGTTAGGGAGTGTATCAGGATCAATGCGTGTTTCATTAGGGATTATACGAGGTGGAGCATATTTATCTGTTGATGGACAATAGTGATCATGTCGATACCATCCTTCGAGGAATCTACAATACTCAAAAGGTTGGGGATCTGCACGTAATGTAAATTCCTTGTCCAAATGAGGAAACTTAATGCATTGGTGGAATGTTGATGGGATGGCTTTCATGGCATGAATCCATGGTCGGCCGACAAGAATGTTATATGCAACTTCTACATCTACCACATGACAGACCGTGTCTAAGGTGATGGGTCCAACTTGGAGAGGCAACGTGATTGTGCCTTCAGACTTTCTTTCGCTATTATCATACCCACGAATGGTTATGATATTGTTTTGTAAATCATTTTCAGTGTAACCTAGACAACGTAAAAGTTTCATGGAACAAATATTTAATGTTGATCCATTGTCGATTAAGACGCGCTTGATTTTACGATGAGTTACATAACCCTCGACGTATAAAGAATGATTATTAGCGATGTTGGGATTAAGCAGGTCAGTGGGACCAAAAGATAAAATAGGATTGGGGACTGTAAGATGTGTAATTAAAGCCTGGAATTGTTGTGAATTGATGTCCTCAGGGACACGAGCATTATTCAATGTTTGCATAAGGATGCGTTGTAGTGGGAGAAGAATTAAGTAGTTCCATGATTGAAATTTTTGTGGGTGAGTCTTCTCTAATTGTTTGACAATATTAAATGATGGCGTAGGTTGTGGAGAGGAATTGGCGGTGGAATTAGATGGTGGATTAGGAGGTGATGCCGGGGATGAAGTGGCAGATTTTTTTGTTGTAGGGACCCACATTTTTTTTTCTATCTAGTGGTGATCACATAATCAATTCGATCTTTATAGTTGCCACTAAGTCTTGGTCATAATCTATGGTCGAGATGACTGAGTCATACTCGACATTACTTGATGATTGACCCTTATCTTTTGAATTGTTATCATGGTTAGGGAATGGATTTTTGAACATGTGAAGTTTTTCATTAGGTGTTTTTGTCTCAGAAGTATTTTCAACTTCTATGTCTCCACGTTCAATCAGGTCTTGGACGTAATGGCGGAGTTGCATGCATCGATCTGTGGAGTGCCCTTTTATGCGATGGTAATCACAATATTCATTGTCTTTATACCAATTTGGTTTGGGTTGTCCTTCTTCGAAGGGTCTGACAATGGGATATGTAATCATATTAGCATTTTCCAAATGACGAAAGACACTAGATAGACTTTTCTCGAGGTGAACTCTCTTCATCGATCCTAGAAGGAACTTCCTTTCTAGGGATAATGATTGGTTGTTTAGATTTTAATGTGTTGGTGGGATGGTTTTGGACATTTCGGACATGGCGGGAATCAGTAATGCCATCGTTGATGATATTTCGATTCCGGTTAAAGAATTTAGATTTGTCTGGTTAGGAGTGTCTCGATAAGGTTGGTCTCTAAAGGGTGCTTTAAGTAAGCCCTTAGAAATGAGGGATTTTTTGATTTGTGTCCCCTTTTCGATGACTTCTTGAAACTATTCAGACAATGCATTTGCATGTGGAATGATAATTCGGCATTGAGATTAGGGACAAAAATGCTAACTAGTTGTCTCTCGGGTACTGAGCAGGGAAATCGGCTTGCAATTCCATGCGCCATCGTTGTAAAAAGGAGGCAAAATTTTCGTTTGGCCTTTGCCTAGTGTTGTAGAGATCAAGCATGGTTATTTCTGAGTCTAGGTTATAGGAAAAATGTTTGACAAATTTCTCGATAAGTCTGCAAATGTCGTGACCGACCCTTTGGGCAGATGGAAAAACCAGTCTAAAGCTTGTCCTCCTAAACTTTGGGGAATAATCGTAAAAGGTACGTGTCTCGATAGGAAACTTCCTGACATTGCATGTAAAATTCCTTGACATGTTCATGGGGGTCACCTTTGCTTTTGTATTTATCAAACTTAGGGATTTCGAAGGATGACGGAAATGGTAATCGTGATATCTCTGTATCAAATGGATAAGGACACAATTCTTCAAAGTTGAATTGTTTTGATTGTTTTTGTAGTCCCTGAATGGTGTCTTTCATAAGTTTCCATTCTTGTGTGAATGGAGAAGCGGGGATGGTTTATCAAACATGTCGTGAGTATTGGAATCTAGATTGAGGTCTTTTAATCTTTTAGCTCTAGTCGTTGCTTCCTCAAGTTTCTTTGTTAAGTCTTGGATTTTAGTGAATAACTCTTGGCCGAAGAACCATTTGGATTGTTTGGTATTTTGTTGTGATAACTTGATTCACCATTGTCGATGAGTTTGTTTAAATTTTCCATCCCGAAGTCAAGGGGTAGTTTTGCCCCCATGGCTAGGATGCATAACAGATATTCATTTTTGTTTTGTTCTATCACCCTATTGACTTGTTCTTGTTCTTCATTGGTGAGTTCTGGTTGTGTGACTTCTTCATCGTCATTTTCATGATTGTGACTGTGAGTGAATACCATGATGAAATGTGTCTGATTAAGTTGAAAAGTGGGTAGGAATTTTGAACAGGTGTGAGGAAATGAGAACTCGATTACTTTGGATTTAGCTCGAATAAGCTCGTGATGACTGATAAGGAGAGTAACTCAAACAAGTTATCTCAATATGATGATGATGTAACTCGAGACGAGTTATTAGAGGATTTGTTGCACGTTGTGTAGATTTGGCTTAAACAAGCTCTGGACTATTGATGGGAGAGTAACCTGAATAGGTTAATCGCGATATGGTTGTGATATAACTCAAAATGAGTTATGAAAGGATTTGTGTTGGTTGTGATTTGGATAAATGTGATGGTGGACAGAATAATGAGTGAACTCAAACAAGTCACCCAATATTAGTTTGATATAGCTGGAAACAAGCTATGAAGGATGTTTTGACAATTGACAATATGGGGAGTGAATGCTAGTCACTCAATATCAGTTGGATATAGCCGAAAGACAAGCTATGAAGATGTATTGTTGGATGAAGCAAGCTAATGAAATTGGTGTGATGTTTTGGTCTGTGTTGTTGGATTGTTTGGATGTTTTCACTTGGTATTGAATTGGTCGAGAACTGATTTTTTTGTGGAACACAACTAGGGTCTGAACTTTTACAATGAACACATTGATATCAGCCAAGTTTTATGATAAAACAATGCTAAACTATTTTGTTTTCAAACAACAAGCAATCATGTGGATTAATTGTTTTGGCTTATGAGGTAAATTCTTCAGGAATGATCATTGTTTCATGCAATCATACAAGTATGTTTTGTGAAATGGTGGATGCGAGGCTCTTATTACTCCAAGAAAGATCGTCCTCGATATACCCTAGTCTGATATACCTAATTTGTATGGGGACAAAATTGGTAGTGCAGGGAACCCTTAGAAACCTTTGGAGGAGACTCACCAATTCTTACTTACTGTTTTGGAGTGAATCACCACGTCAGAACAGGTTTTGTGAAAAGGTGGAAGGTGATGGAGGGATGAATGTGTATGGTGTCCTTATAACTCCCGAAGATTTGAGGGACGATGCCCGGAGCTTGTTATTCTGACTATTTAGGTGACTCGCATGCGTTGCATGACAACATTACCTGTAAGTGAAGAGCAGGGGCGAGGTAAATACCGAACGTTGTGATGAGACTAGGTCTCAAAGTGCAATACAGATGCAAATGTTGTTGGTGCGTGGTAGTCAAGTCCACGTCACCGGTGTAGCTTTGGTGGTGATGAAATCCACCTCGTCTACGTGTAAAAACAAAATGATAAAGTGATTAAACGCAAGGGTTCTTTCCAACTTGAAATAAATCACTAGCAGAAAATAATTACGTACCTGAGCGTACTTTTTTTTTGGTTTAACAATTTTCTTTGAATGGTGGTATTTTTGTGGGATTTTTTGTTTTTTTTTTTTTTTTTTTTGACAATATTCCAGCAACGCGGTTCTATAGAAAACAAATTAGTAGTTATCCTGCAAACGAAATGTTAGAAAAGTGATCGTGGTTTTTTGATTTTCCAGATCGCTCGAAGGCGCAGGAAAAGAGCATACACAACCAATGACCAAACAAATATTAATAATATGACAAAGGAAAATAATGATTGAAATGACAGTTGGAAAACAAAGCTAGAGGATCTTCTAATGTTAGAACAAGAAACTAAAAAAATTGTGACCGTTTCTGATTTTCCAGATCGCTCGAAGGCGCAAGAAAAGAGCATACGCGGATACAATTGGAATAGATTTTTTTTTTTTTTTTTTTTAAATGTTAATAATTATTGCAATTAATCATGATTGTGAAATAGCGATAATGATTATTTTCACAAAAAAAAAAATGATGAAAGAAGAGTGTGAAAACGTTACCTAGAAGTGTTGTCGTGGAAAATTGAAATGTAAGGAAAAAAAAATTAAAAAATTAAAAAAAAAAATGTTTTGCAGAGCCGGGTGGCCTCACGTTTTTGATTTCCAAGATCACTTTTGAAGTGTGAGGAAAGAGCATACGTGTGAGGTTGTTACGTGAAATAAAATAAAAAAAAAAAAAAAAAAAAAAACTATAATTTTGTTTTTTTTTGTTAAAAAAGACAGTGTTAGAAGAAATGAAACCAAAATTTTTTTGTAAGTCTAAATCTAAAAATTATTTTTCATTGCATAGATCTTTTTGATACCTTTCGTTAAAAAAATGAAGTCATTCGAGTTTGGGAGCAAAAGTTATGGCTTCCGGAAGATGGGCTATGGTAGCACTCTGAATGAAAATTTTGAACGTGAGAAAAACGTCCCGTTTTTTTTTATTTTTTGACTTTGTACTTCACCTGAGAAGCTAAAATTTTGACACAAGGTTAAAAAAGAACAATAAACAGAAATAAAGAGTTAGATCACAAAATGATTGACTAAAATAAAAAAAAAAAAATGATTAACTTCCTACAAAGCAGTTATTTTAGCAAAAGTAAATAAATAAATGCATTTTCGGATTGGTTGTCCCATGATAGTAAGATGATAAACTAATGACTAGTTCATGTGTTTCTATAGATTATGAGTGAATAGAAAAATCAAAACTGGGAACTAAACACCAAGCACCGAGGAGATCAAAGACAGGATGAGCTTCATAGTTTCATTGTTGTTATAACCTGCAGATACACCACAAGACACCACACAACAAAAACACTACCCAAAGCGTGAAGGTTAACCAAAGAAGGCCATAAGGAATAGAAAAGGAAATAATAATGAACAATAATAAACAAAGAACAGATAAAACCACTAATTGGGAAATTAATGGTAACAGATCAAAAGTAACCGGGCGTGCCAGAATGTAAGCTAGGAAAAATACACTACTAACAAGGAAGTAAAATACCAATAATCATACCTCCTCCTTCGCGTTCCGTAGCAAACCTCGGAATGGGCTAGGAAACTTGGATTGAGCCCTGATTGTGTGATATGTAGGTGCTTTTCTTCAAGACGGAGCAAGACCTTCCTATAACAACGATCCTCTTACTTTGCACTAGATGGGAAAAAGGATTATGAGGCTATTTGGGCATTAGGACGAGGCAAAAGGATGTTCTTTGCTCAAAGGATGCAAGAACTTAGATATGGCATTCAAGCTTATTCTCCGTGTGTTTAGAGGGGAGGGGTAAGGTTGTATTTATAGCTTGGGGGAGTGATTAACTTAGAGTAATTTAAGTAATCATGGTTTGAAAATGTGGGCAAGATTAAGTGAGTGGTTTGAAAATGTGGGCAAGATTAGGTGAGTGGTTTGAAAATGTGGGCAAGATTAGATGAGTGGGGGCCACGAAGAATGGGTGAGGATTTGAATTATATTTTTAATTCATAAGTGGAGGATTTTAGGTGAGTGGGGACCATGAAGGGTGGGTGAGGATTTGAATTTGAATTTTTAATTCAATAGTAGAAAAACATGGAGAATAATGACATGTGGTGAGGATTGGGTTATTTTTTGGATTTTGAAATGGATAATTAATCAAATTATATTTGATTAATTCGAAGTGTATTTTTGTGGGAAATGAGGAAGGGAATTAATTGATTTAGGATAGATGTGAAATTAGGGTGGAAATGGAATATATGATAGAGCTCTCGAAAAGAAGAGAAATGAATTCGACGGAGAAGAGGATGATAATGGAGTGGAAGAGATCAAAATATTATACTTGGTAGTTTTACCTTGATCTCAATCCAAAGATTCCCAAAATCCTCTCCAGAGATGTGGAAAATGTAGGCAATGGGTGGGAGAGTAAGGAATGAGGTAGTGAATTTCTTCCTTCCTATTTATTAGTTTCTCTAGTCAAGCACAATCCCTGGATCAAGGGTGAATAAGCTAAGTTGTTCTTTCCCTCTCTTACACTTAGGGTTTCATATTTCATTATATTATTGGCTATGTCATTTTGTATCTAACAAATTCTTATTATAGTTTACATCTATTACCTACTATATTAGGGTTTTACAAATATTATATATTTGTTAAATCAAAAACACATTATTGAAGTTGAAGATAAAGAGATTAAATGAATAAAGAACCAAATCTAAACAAGAGGATGCTAGTAAAAAAGATCCGGTTGAACAATAATGTTGTTTTTCAAATGAAAATTACTTGAAAAACTCATCACACAATAGTTGGCCATTGATACGAACTACAAATAGGTTTTGTTTAAAAAATATCAAATTACTTCCAATTTCGAAACTCCATTCGAAATGAATAACATATACAAGCTAAATGGAAAATTTAATATCCATAAGAACAATCATAATAAAAAAATTAATTATTCTTCTATAATTGTATGACCTAAAAATATGAGATGAAATTTTATTAGAGACAAAATTGAAGAACACCATGAGGCTGAATACTATCCTAATGTCTAGTACATTCTGAATATGACATTCTTAAAACTAGTGGCTAATGCATATATACAACATGAAAATTATTAAATATTCTTCAAAAATATTTTAATTCAAATGAACTTATCTTGTGCATATGCCACTAACATATTTAATGGCATGGGTTTTAGGGCATCCTTTTGTCATAGGAAAAATATTTCTATGGTAAGATGTTAATTTGGAAAGATACAAGCATTAAAATTAGATGAAAATTGGTTGTGATGTATATGAACTCCATAAAAAGATATACTTGATATTTCATGCTAGAAAGGTGAAGGACATGTTCTAAGAGACTATTTGCAAAAGGAGAAATGATCATTTCCCCATTAAACAATCTCTAAATGGAACTATCATAGAAGCATAGGTCCACCCAACCAAAAGGAACAAAAAAATGAATAAAAATCATTGTAGGTGTTATAAAGGCCAAAAACAATTAGGAAACATTTGTAGCACCGGTGGTGGATGAAACTAATAAAACAACTTTGGATGATCATTTTATATAAAGTAAGTTTTATGTGCTCTATAATATCTAAAAATCCAACAAGAAATAACTAGTTCATAAAGTTGTAATCAAATATTTGTAATAGGGGAAGAAAACAATGAGCCTACCTATATGTGTTTCCTCGCTATAGATGGAAACCAATAAAAAAATTACCACTCCAAGGATAAAATTAAATATTCCATTTTGGGTTACAAACCTATTATGGAATAAAGATAAAAAGAGAAAAAGGGAAAGCATACCCTTACCTTTGCTTGATGTAACTATCCCACTTGATTCCTCTATTTTGTAAATAAATTTCTAAAGTTGATCGAGAAAAATCAAAGGGAGGCACCTTTAAAGAATATAAATCTTGTGGAGGTGTTCTATACCTTTCTATCTCAAGCATAGCCAAAAAAAAAGAATAGAGCATCGAAATCCTCTTCATGTGTCCAATGGCTTGAGAAAATATTATTTCCACTAATAACAACTATCTTCTAATAACATTGGCTCTCACCAAGGCATGAAGCACTAACCCCTTGTCATAATAGAACAAAAACAACGTCATAATATTAATAGATATGTGTATATAAAATTTAATTTTGAATCCCTTTGCAGCATGGTTTGTACCTCACTTCCCAAAGAGGGTTCCCCCACTCATGTCGCAGGGGGGTCCTTGAAGAGAGCCCTTAAAGAAACAATTAAGGAGTCAATCCCTTGTTTCTAGAAAGATGAATTCAACTAAATTCTATTTTTAGGAAGGAAAATCCTAATGGCATTTTCCACTCTATTTTAGGAGGAGGAATCCTAACTATACTTTCCAATTAGGTGTATATTTATTTGTGAAAATATCAAGCTTCTCATAACGAGTTCACATGTAATTTGTTCATCTTGAGTTAATAAAATCTTGATATCTTGCACCGTGGATATTTCCCTAAGCACTCAACTAGGGTTTTACCACGATAAATTGGTGTTCATCTCTTGCATGTTTGGTATTTTGTATATTTCATTTATCTCTATCTTTGTAAACTATTATTTTGTTATTCAACTTTCTGCATATTCATTGCTATAAATTCTATGGTTTCCTAACAAGTGGTATCAGAGCATTGTTTTCCATATTTGTATTAATTTTTCTTTATTTGGTGTTACTTTATTACATCAAATGGTGAAAGTTTTGAGTGCAAAGTTTGAGGTGGAGAATTTTAATGGAAATAACAACTTTGAGTTGTGGAAACTCAAAGCACGTGATGTACTGGTGCAATAGGGGTTACACAAAGCCCTGGATGGAAAGGTAAAGAAACATGTAGGGATGGATGACGATGACTAGGAAGAGCTAGATATGAAATATCTTAGTGCAATATGGTTATGTTTAGTAGATGACATTATATTTAATATAGTTAGAGAAAATACATCAACATGTTTATGGACCAGATTGGAAAAGTCTTTATATGAATTTTTTTCTAACGAATCGTATTTACCTAAAAAGGAAGTTGTATACATTGCAGATGAAATAAGGTATTAAAAATATTGATCATTTAAATATTTTCATTACCTTTTTATGTTAGTTGACTAGTATATATGTGATTTTTTTGAAAATTAGGAAAATGTGAGAGGGGGTGAATCAAGTATCAATTTAAACGTTGAACTACAATTAAAAAAACTAGTCAATTTGTTTCAACTTAATATGAGAAAGACCCCACATAATTCACATGTAATCAACAAGCTAAACACATAGAAAGACATAATTTGAAGTGGGAAACCCATGATGGAAGAAAAACCACTAAAATAATACACTATGTTGGACTTATTGTCTAATGAAATATTACAAAGGTTACAAGTTTGTTGAGCACCCAGTTAACATGAATCACCAACTTCTATATTTGATCAAACACCTACTTAACTTCTTTTCAGGTTGTAACTTACATGAAAATACCCACTTTAAGATAACTTGCTAATATTCAAGTTAGGATTTAGACTAATTATGATCACTAACTCTACATAGATTCTTTTGACAACAAAAATGTAATCCTAAATCTGCTCATACATATTTTTATACACCTTTACTAATTGCACTAGCTTAATGCATCATAATATCTCTCACTCTTTCACTCATACAATCAGATCTCACATTCTTCAATTACTTTTTCATACAAAAAAAAAAATATCTTTTAACAAAAAATGCATTCACACACATGACTCTTGCACTTCAACTCCAATGTCTCTTCAACTAAATCACTTCACAATCTATACAAGGAGGGAGATGGATTGTCTTCATATAAAACTACCTCTAGAGTCATTATTGCATTTGTTAGAGATAAGTTATAGCCTTAGAATCTATAGGCTCATTCAATATTCTCTTAATCAAAATGATGAGATATAGAGGCTCCTAAACTCCCTGTCCAACTATATTCTATTGACCATATTCTTTTCTAACCTCTATTCACTTGTTTTTGTGATGTTTGCTCAAAGTTTGTCATATTCTTTAATAAATAAATCTTGTCTTGTGGCTAACTAAATGATGTACCAAGTGTTTTCATCATGAAATAACATTACAAATACCTCTAATATTCTTTATAACTTCATTTCATCTTTTATTCTTTTCATTTAGCTTACACATTCCATTTGAGCACAAAGGAGAACTAATAGGTGCTAGAACAACTACCATAGACTTGACCATGAAGAATGAGTATACTTATGAACTTAGATCAAGCACGCATTCGGGTGTATCAGGTCTTCATGGATGACTTCATCAAAACCAAAGCTTAGAGATCATCAAAAGTATTCACTAATTTCAAATATTGGAGATGATTTTTGTGAACTTTGGATCATCTACAACTATCAAGAAGATAGGGCACCGCTATTATTCTCCATGAATCATGCACCGAGACAGTGGTATCCACTATTTTTATAGTATAAAATTACATCTTCAAGGATTTAGTTACAACACAAACTTTTTAGTAAATCAAGACTTCAAGGGAATATTTCAAGAATGTTAAGGACATTACACAACTCCTTGGTTGATTTTTTGTCCTGAAATCATGCCAACTAGATAAAATTTACTTGATCTCCAAACTTTACTCAATCAGGGATTTAAAATTCAAAACCCTAGTTAGATATTTGAATACTTTCAACACTTTATTCTTCATTTTTATGTCAAGACAATGTAGAATGAATTTATCATAGATTCTTCCTACAATTTAAAACCCTATTTTGCATAAATTGATAGGATAACTTCATGATTTAAGGCCAATGCCACAAACCTTTTCAATTGTCTCAAGAATTCAGACCCGAGTCTTCAAGAATGAATAAGTTTACTTGTTTGAACCTCTTTCCATGGCTTCTAACATAATTTTATGATAATCTCCTATCCTTGTGTCACTTTCCATGTCAAGTAGAATAATGTAATGCCCCAAAATTTGGCACAATGAAACTAATTCAAACACTTGAAATTTTTGATATTTTTTAAAGTAATAATAATGTGACTAAAGTCCTCATCGATGAGGTGGGGTAAAATTTACACCCTTAGTTCATATTTAAATAATAAAATTTAATAAATTAAAGCAAACAAATTATATTTTGATTCATTCCCGTGATTAAAATTAATTAATATAAATTAAGATCCTAGCAAGGTCCCTTTTTAAATTTAGGAATACATTAAATTTTACTCAACCCCTTATAGTAATTTACCCTAAAAGGCTAAATAATTCACCACAATAATTTAATTAAATAACACCTCCATATACCATAAAATTTACACAACAAAAAGGTGTGGAGGATTATTCTCCACCCTAGGCTTAAAAGTGTTTTGGGCCACTAGATCTAGGCCTTATCTAAACCCTAATCCTCAACATAATGTTTCATTTTATTTTTCTTTTCCATTGTTTTCTCTCTCTTTTTATACGAGTTTATTTACAGGAAGAAGATGAGTGTGAGGAGGAAGCCATGAAATGCATATGGAGAAATCCATCTCATTATTAATCATCTTTTGAGGAGAAGAAATCTCCCTTTATATTTCGAGGATATATATTTTTCATTATTAATGTATTTTTTTTTCCATTATCATTATTTTATATATATATTTTGTATTTTTTTAGAAGAACCAGGAGGTTATGGTTTTCTCATTTTGTACATAAACATTATATCTATATTTGAGAGCATTTAAAAAAACAAACATTGTAGGTCAAAGGGTTGGTGGCTACATAACCCCTAGCTACGTAGATTATAGACTTGGTTGTGTGTGGATGGCGGTGTAGGAATGCAACCATTGTGGGAATGGAAGAATGGGGGATCATGAGGGGAGGTATAAGAGTTTAAGAAGTAGACAAGGCAGCCATAATATGCCACACAAGGCATGGGGAGAGCCACCACTATGGTTGCATAATGAGAGTGGGTAAACACATGGGACAAGGGTTTTCCCCTCCCCACAATACAAAAAAACTCAAAATGAATACAAAGTAGTGTAGTTTCATGGATTTTCTCTCTTTTTTCATTATTATTCTTTTTCGATATATAATAGAGGAATCATTGTACTTATTTCAATAGGCAAAGTTACAAACTATTTTTAGATAATTATAGTTAAAGATTATATATATATATATATATATATATATATATATATATATATATATGCGTACATGATAATTATAGATGGTATGGTATGTTTTAAACAAATTTTATCTATAGATAAATAAAGTCTTAACAAGATATATGAGGGGTATATCTACATGTGAGTATATACATAAATGATTGTACTTACGCACATAAACATATATGTATGTTTAATAAACTAGGAATTAAAATGACTCTTCCAAGGTCCGATCCACAATTCTTAATAGGAATAAAAGGAAAGAACTACAAAATATTAACTAGATTAAATTTAAATCTATATTATTATATACATCTCAACATCTACTCTTAAAATGGAGTGAAGTGCAATAGTTTCTTATTATAGGGTAGATTTCATTTATTCAACCCAATGTGAAGCAATATGTTTATCTCTATAGCATTTTAATAAGAACATCTAGACTAAAGTTTGGAACAAGGAAGTGCAAGAGGTCTAACAACCATAATTTCCTTTCCACATAATTTCACCATGTTATTCCCATATTTATGGTAATAAAACTAACAATTTATAGATCACAATGATATCAAATGTGAAATCCTCTTTACCACTAAGAAAAATAGAGCAATATCATTCATATTTAGTGAAATCCACATTTAATCCTTTACTTTAGATCCTCATTTCCAACATTCAAAATAAAGAAATTTTCCATCCACAACTTAAACTATTTAATATGTTTCTACAAACTTCAACCTACACCTATCATTTCATTTTACTATGTTCAAGTAAGTTTACATATGGCAAGAATAAATGTCATTTCTCATGAAGACATGCTCTCAACTCAAACAAGACACCAATGTACATATTCCTTCAACTCAATAATATTTCCCATTCCTTTTTTAAAAATACAAGTTCCATACCACTTTCACCATGCAAATCCAACAATCCAAGGAGATCTAAACATGAGTTTGTAATATAAGAAGAAATAATCTACAAGTCTCCAAGATGAGCTTAAAGGAAACATTTATCAATGTGATTAGTCTCACAAAACCCATTACATAAAACTTCAAACTACTAAAAAAGTAGGAACAACACAACTTTTGCATCCACACTTTTTTGTACATGATACACATGCATTCCAACATGGGAGCCTTGTAAAGGAGGTTACAAAAGTATTTTAAAAAACCAATTGAGATCTAAAAAAGAAAAAATTCCCCAAATTTGGGAAAACAACAAGATAAGGTCTTTAGCTTCTTCAACCATCTTCAAGCTCAAATTTTCATGCTTTCCATTCCATAAGGTCTTCAAACATAAGGAGATATGACCAATTTTCCTCCCAACCTATAGGCATCATTACATTCCTTTCCAAATTTTGGAGGACATGCTAGCCTCCCTCCAAGCCCATGGGAGAGAGGAAAGCATTCCTCAAATGTGCACAAGTAGGGAAGGGGTAGAAACAAGAACAACAATAAAAATCAAACATTAACCACACACCCAAAACAAAAGAAGACAACCAAAACAAGGAGGAGAAAACACCAAGTTCAACCTCCAAATGGGGAAGAGTGGATGAGAAATCCAAATGAGCCAAAAGGTGTGATCCAACCATAGGAAACACACATACCAAAAATCTCCAAAAATCCTCCTTATTCCTCCATAACAAGAACCCCTCATTATTTCTCCTCCCAATCACAAAATTCCTCCTTGGGAGGATTTTCAAACCTCTTGGGTTTCCTTTCCAAGGATGGGGAAGGGGGTTTAAACCATATGAACCACCTTCCCACCTCAAACAATATGAGGGGATAAAAACATGAGAAACCAACATGGATTGTCCATCAAGCCATGAGGTTTAAGAGGGAAATTCCTCCCTCTTCCCCCACAACTCCAAAATCCATCATGCCATATGATGGATGGAGAAAAACATATTAAGGAAACAAAACAAGCATACCATGCACTACATACAAAACATAATCACACACAACAAAAATTTCATCTAAAATCTACATACAATAACACCAAAGAAGGATCAAGGATCCTACCTCCAAGATATTTCCAAGTCTCTAAGCTATCCAATCCACTTCCAAGTAAGAGCTCCAAGTCTCCAACTCCAAAATCACTCCAAAGCCAAGACAAGCAAAAAGTCCTCTTCCTCCTACATGAGGAAGTATTTGAAGAAAAAAAAGGAAAAATTCCTCACAAAAGGAAAATTCACCCCTCTCTTCCCTCCAAAATATTCTAAAAATTAAAGAGAGAAAAGATAAATTTCATTTTAGCATTAATCCCCCAAATTACCCAAAATGAATATAAGTCAAACCCATGCAACTTTTAAAAAGACACAACACCCAACCATTCTTACAAGAATGGTGACTTGAGAGAGGTCAAATGGGAGGAAAACTCCCATTTGACCATAAAATGAATCCCCTACCTATAGGTAGGGTGCAAGGGGTTCATTTTCATGATAAGAGAACCCCTAAAGCCAAAAGAGGTCTCCAAAAATGCCATAAATAGCCCAATTTCGGGTTTGGCATTTTGGGCACAATAGCTGAGGTTGTGGGGCCCACCCAAGGGTGATCATGTGACCCCAACCTCATAAATAAAACTTAAACTAATCAAATACACATTTAATACAAGTGGGGACCATTAGGTCCCCCAAACTAGCTCCTACAACACTAAACAATTTAAACAATAATAATTTTACAAAATTACAACATTACACTTTAGGGGTCACTCATGGTGCCCAAATATGACATGCAACCAAGTAAGGCTTCACACAATTAACATGGCTAAGAAACGACCTATTTGGCTGCTTGTACACACTCGAGAAGTCACCCTCGAAACACATGTTCTCCTGTGCCCTATAATCTGCACACTCATTGCAAACATTAAATATATTTGTCCAATAAAATGTATAAATGAACTACTCATTAAATCCATAAAAATATAATCATGCTAACTATGCTAACATAATATTAGTAAGGAATTGTTCGCAAGAAACATACATAATTTCATATTAATTCAACATCTGTTAGCCATCCCACTAACATAACACATGACAACATCCATCCATGTTATAATATGATAACATCAAATAACTAAATAATTCATGATATCAAAATGTGTGACACAACCATATGTCCATCATATAGCCAATAAGATCAACAACATCATAACATGCTAGTATTCAAAACATCTATTAAAATGAACTATCATACTAGTCAAAACTAAATTGGCACTATGCACCCAAATCATCATACATGTCCTCAAATGATAAAATATCATAACATAATATCAAAAAGGTGCCATAATCCATGTCCAATCATCAAATATGAGTATAGAGTCAGTAGATAAACTGAAGCTAGAAAATGTGGGCACTACATCCCCTCTCCTAAAATTAGACTTCCTCCTGGAAGTCACTGGAAGAGATAGGGATATGAACCCACAAGTTATCGTGTGTATCAAGTGGTTGTTAGTCACAACAAGCATGTCCCACTAATTCAGACTTGGTCATGTATTAAGTGTTTCTTCCATTTAGATTAATTTAATTAAAGAGAGTTGTGGCTTCCAAGGAAATTTTTATCATCATCATTGTCTAAAACCTCTAAATGGTCACTTTGAGGGAATTATATTATTATTATAATTTTTTTAACAAAAATGTCTCATCAAATATAACATGGTTCCAATTCAAGTATATCCCAAATAGGAGAATATTAATCAAGGAAAAATAAATTGTAACTTCCAAATATTTCATTTGCATCAATTCTAACTTCCTACAAGGGTCCACATAAGAGGATCATAAGTCCAAAAATTAAAGGAAAGCTATTGATGGGTGAGCCAAAGGAACATAATAGTCATTTCAAACATGGTTAACAATTATATATACATGATGTGTATGAGCCTACTCATGGAAACCATCCAAGATACTACAAATGCCACACAAGAAGAGAGTGAAAGTTTCCAAGTTTACATGTGTTTTCACCTCCTAGTTCCCATTACTCTCAAATTGGGAGAAAATGGTTCACGAGCCTATTTAATATGGTTCTAACATCTGCATTATTCACTAAGGTCAAGGATGAAGATTCACCTAATACCAAGCATAGTTAAGGGTGATGGTTTGATTTGACAATTATTTTTATGTTCACATAATGATAGTAAAAAGTAAATTGTGGGTGATATATATATTCATCGAGTTAGGATTGATTCTCTAGTTTGTTTTAAGGGTTCCATAACACATACCCTTTATCTAGGAGATCTAAATTTTGATTCAAAATTTTCTTTAGAAAAATCATAAGGGATAGTTTAATTTATTATTGTTTATAATTTTTACAAAAATTTCACCATGAAAAAACTATTTTTGCATTTTCTACATCCTTACAAAGCCACATTTACTTAATGATAACAACGAACAATGAATTTTCAATTCAATAAGACATATGAGAATTTTACTTAAATTTATATTGTTTCTTTATCACCGTAACCAAAATAATATCTAATGAGTTAGGAGAAAAAAATACATTCAAAGGGAACGTTTCCAAATCCTATCAAGGTACTATGCAACTTACAAAATTATAATGTAGGAAGGTTACCACAAATTTTTGTTCATACCTTAGTCAAGAGTTTAAGAGATCAATACACATTTTCCTTTAAGGAAGATATAACCTAACGCTTCTCAAAATATGGAACTTATGTTAACTTTTACTTAACAATTATTTGGTCATAAATGGCCCATTGGGTTGCTAGAGATAGATATATATACACTCATTAACTAGAGGGTGAATCCATTTTACACAAAGAACTTTAAATTTTGCCACTCTATTGAGTGGTAACAACAAATGGGGCCATGTTTTAAAGAGTACCCCAAAACAACATAGCTTTCGATACCACTCCACATTTTAATTTTCTTAACTATGGTTTACATTGATATCAAAGGATGTCTTCACCCAAGGTAGGTGGAAGGAATCGATAATCATTATTCTTAGTCCTTATTGTAGGGGTTACATCATTTATCTTATAGTAAATTACTTGAGAGTTTGCAATGTGAAGGAATATTATGCAAGAGTCTCCTAAGAGTTAAGTAGCCAAAGGCATATTAAATTTTGAGACCATTACAACCTTTGATTATTCGCATTACTTTCTCACCTAGAACTTAGGAATGTCAACACAATGCCTAAGTTACTTACATAAGACCAACTATTTAGAGTGTAATCCATATTATATGAATATCACATAACTAAGATTAATAAACATTACTTATTCCATTTGAAACAATAACTTATGATTACCTCAATTTTAGATTTTAAGGAGTAATAATGATAACATTGTTGGTCAACCAAGGTGGTTTTCAAATACATATTTGACAAGTTTTCCCATTTACATATAATTTCACGATTTTATTGTTGTTTATAAGGTATAAGTACATAGATGTAGTTATAGGTATATATGTATTTTTGTGGGTTAGGAGTTATTGCATTCTTCACTATTGCACCATATTACTTGTAATTCCATGGTCAACAGTAATAGAGGTATACCATATCACCTAACAAAGGGAGTAATTGACACTAATTTATTTTATTTATTTTTCGAGAGAGAGAGAGAGAGAGAGAGAGAGAGAGAGAGAGAGAGAGAGAGAGAGAGAGAGAGAGAGTTGTTATTTTCATGTAATCAATGTTCTTATATATCCACAAGTTAAGGTTAGAAAGAGAGGGTGATTCCATGTTTTCTACACATGAGTCTTAGCATTATAAACATGATTATTTAGGAAAATTTTAATCAATTCGAGGAGGTTTATAATCACAAGTGCACTTACTAAGGTAAAATGTTTTAACCAAGTTACTTTGCAACAAAACTTAGGATCAAAGTATGAAAATAGGCTTATTGAGCTCAAGAAGGGTTATAATAATTTGATCAATGTTGAAGTTAATCCAAAAGTTATGCTGAGGGATTTGATAAGAATTTTAAGTTGTGTAAACTAGAGTTAGTTTCCAATAACTCAAGGCTACTTAGTTTACTTAGAAGAAGATATAATAACTATGAAAAATCACTTCGTATAAGGCCATCATATGAAAAGAGACACTAAGAATCCTTTCCTTTTACCATATATTGTTTAGAGACAAGTTAGAGGAGCTTACATTAACAAAAAAATTCATCCAAGTATGTTAAATTTAGAATTACACCTTAAAAAAGAAAGCAAGTTTATAAGGTTGTTTGGTAGATTTCCTTATAAAGAGGGTTATAAAATTTGAGATTAGTAACATAAACATGAAGGGTAGAAATTATTCCTATTCATAATAATGAAATTTCAAGATGTGGAAGACCATTTTATCTTGTTAAGTGGTTCTATACAAGGTACAATTATTTATTTTACACCCATACCAAAAAAGGGTTTTGTTAGGTATAAATGTGGTGTCCTTAACATTCATGAGTGATTTTCCCACGAAGCAACGGATCACTCAAGAGGAACCAACTAACCAAAATCCTTAAACATATTTCATAGAACAATAGAATAAATTTTACACTCATATATCGAAAATACAAATTATTTCCAAACCAACAACTATACATGTTATGGTGTCTAAATGACCAACCATACCAAAACAAATAACACTAAAAATATCTCATAGCACAAATTTATTTTCAAGGTTGTAAAATTTAACCTAGAACACCCATAAAACATCAGGATAATCATATTATAAATTCTTGCACCCTCCAAAGGTGTTCTAAGAAGTCAAATGGTTCACTAAGACCCAGTTCTCTTGTTCTACGATCTAGCCAAAATGGCTGCAAAAAGGGCCTACCAAACAAGTACCCAATACCCAAATGGAAAAACAAATACTTCCAACCAATTATATATTATATAGGAGTCAAAAATACATACAACACCACAATGGTAGCAAATGAATCTCTAACTGGAAGCATTTTCTCAAAGCCAACTATTAATGTTTTGTATTGCATTTCAACATATTTTTAGTGAAATTTGCGGAAAATGGGTTTTGAAAACAAGCATTCACAACTGGAAAACATGTTCTATTAACTCAATTTTCTACTATAGATCCCTAAATACGAGCCCAAAATGGGTTAAGTGGTAGATTTCAATTTTCTACTATAGCTCCCTGAAAAACTCACTATTGATTTTCCAAAATGTAACAAATTTTCTTAGATTTCAGCTGATTTAATGTAAAAATGTGATAAACTAGGCTCAAACTATATAGAAATTTTAGTTGACTCCCAAACAACATGCAGTAATAAATGATAAAATGATCTTATATATTGGGGTTAAATGTTCTTGTGAATTCCCATAAACTAGAGGACATGATCAACCTAATTAATCTCGGTACTAGGAGTCACCTGAACCATTTACCTATTAATTTTGAATGACTTTTTCTAACATTTACAAGTGTTTTAACATAGAGAATTTGAACAAATATTGCATTCCAATCACCCCCAATTGTTCCATTTCTCAAAATTTCCCACCTAAGAGGGTATTCTATGGAAAATCACATCCTAAGAGTGGAAAAACGCTCCCAGTGAGTTTTTAGATGTGAGACACTCATCTCCGTTACAACATTGAACAAAATAAGAAGGAAGTGATTACGTTTAGCAGAAATTTTTTTGTTAAATGGGAAAAAAACACACCAAACTCATTAACCTATTATATGTTCATAAAGTGCGTTTGGTGTTGGAACCCGAGCTTTGATACCAAATGTAATGCCCCAAAATTTGCAACAATGAAACCTCAAAAATCTTAAAATTTCCAATAATTTTAAATTTTTTTTAAACTAATAATAATGCAACATAAAGTTTCGTTGATGAGGTCGAGTAAAATTTCCACCCTTAATTCATATTTAAATAATAAAAATTTAATAACTTAAAGTGGCCGAATTATCTTTTGAATCATTCTCGTGATTAAAATTAATTAATATAAATTAAGATCCTAGGAAGGGCCCCTTTTTAAATTTAGGCATACATTAAATTTTACTCTACCCCTTATAGTAATTTACCCTACTGATTTTTAAAAAATTCACCTTTAATAATTTAATTAAATAACACCCCATATGCCATAAAATTTACAAAACAAAAAGGGTGGTGGAGGATTATTCTCCACCCAAGGATTAACATATTTTGGGCCACTAGATCTAGCTCTTATGCAAACCCTAATCCTCAACATAATGTTTCCTTTTATTTTTCATTTCCATTTTTTTCTCATTATTTTTTTTGTCTACAAGTTTATTTGCGGGAAGAAGATGAGTGTGAGGAGGAAGCCATTGAAGGCATATGGATAACTCCATCTCCATTTTTAATCACCTTTTGAGGAGAATAAATCCCCCTTATATATTTTAGGAATTTTTTTTTATTGTTTCTGCATTTTTATTTTCCATCATCATTATTATTATATATATTTTTGGTATTATTTTTTAGAAGAACCAGGAGGTTCTAGTTTTCTCATTTTGTATAGAGATGTTATATTTATATTTGAGATTTTTTTTCTTTTCATTTTTTTTTTTTTTTTAAATGTTGCAAGTTGAAGGGTGGGGGGGCATATAACCCCTGATTGTGTAGGGTATAGTCATGGTTGTGCTTAGATGGCGGCATAGGAATGCAACCATGGTGGGAAGGGGAAAATGGGGGTCATGAGGGAAGGTCGCAGGGGCAACTACAAGGGGAGGTATAATGGTTTAAGAAGGGGACATGTAACCATATAGTATCGCCATGCAAAGTGGGGGAGAGCCACCATTATGGCTTCATTATGAGAAGTGGGTAAAGAGCCTTGGGAAGGGTTCACCCTCCCCATTTAGATAATGTAAAAATAAAAATGAATGCAAAGTCATATGTATTTTCATTCCGAATTTTCTTTTTTCATTATTATATTATTATTTTTATATATTATAGAGGCATCACTATACTTATTTGATAAGAAAGTTTCAAAAGGTTTTATATATATATATATATATCCTGGTACATGGTAATTATAGATGGTGGGGTATGTTTCAAGAAAATTTTATCGTAGATAAATAAAGTCTTAACAAGATATATGAGTGGTATATCTAAATGTGAATATATATATAAATAATCGTACTCTACACATATAAACATATATGCATGTTCAATAAACTAGGTAATTAAAATGACTCTTCCAAGGTCCGATCCACAATTCTTAATAAG
Organism: Taxus wallichiana var. yunnanensis; assembly: GCA_018340775.1. NCBI lineage: Eukaryota > Viridiplantae > Streptophyta > Pinopsida > Cupressales > Taxaceae > Taxus > Taxus wallichiana. The sequence continues at coordinate 964,854,057 of CM031242.1, read as the reverse complement.
AACAAAAGGAAAGACCTACACAATATTAACTAGATTAACTTTAAATCTACATTCTTATATAAATCTCAACATTTGGCCAGCCTCTACTCTTAAAATGGAGTGAATTGTAATAGTTTCTTATTATTGGGTAGATTTCATTTATTCATTCCAATGTGAAGTAAGATGTTTATCTATGTTACATTTTTAAAAGAATGCCTGGACCAAAGTTTGGAACAAGGAAGTGCAAGAGGTCTAACAACCATAGTTTTCCTTTCCACACAATTCCACTCTCATATTTCCCCTATTTATGCTAATAAAAATAACATTTAATATATCACAATGATCTTAGATGTGAACTCCTCTTTACCAGCAAGAAAAATAGAGCAAGACTATTAATATTTGGTGAAATCCAAATTTCATCCTTTACTTTAGAACCTCATTTTCAAGCATCAAAATGAAGCAATTTTTCATCCATAGTAAAATATCATTTAAACTATTTAATATATTTCTAAAAAAAACTTCAACCTACACCTATCCTTTCATTTTTCTATGTCAATAAGCTTACATATGGCAAGAATAACAAATTTACATATAACAAGAATAAATCAATGTAAGTTTAAGTGGATAATATTTATTAATTCATGATTATTTGGGTTTTTGAAATTTGGTTTTGGCTAATTTTGAGGGGTTGGGTTAATATTTATACTTATTTAGCCTAAATTGTCCTGGGTACAAGTTAATTTTTTTGGGTTGATTATAATTCTAACGTTTACAAAAAAGTAGATAAATATTTATATCCAAATCGCCTTTACCACTTGAAAAAGGGAAATTTAAACCATTTGATATCCTAATACTACCATCTAAGAGTTGATTATGTCTAACAACATTTCCTTTCAATTCGTGGAATTCTCCAAGTTTTCGAAAGTCCTTAATAGTAATTTGTCAAGTAATATATAAGATTATTTTATAGGGGGTCTTAAAATTTACCCTAGAATAAATGTCATTTTTCATAAAGACACTCTCTCATCTCAAACAAGACACCAATGAACATATTTCTTCAACTCAATAATATTTCCCATTCCTTTTTAAAAATACAAATTCCATACCATTTTCACCATGCAAACCCTCACAATACAAGGAGATCTAAACGTGAATTTGTAAATAAAGAGGAAAAAATCTACAAGTCTCCAAGATGAACACAAAACAAATTTTAAACAAGGCTCTTCCAAGCTTGAAGGAAACATTTATCAATGTGACCAATCTCACAAAAACCATTACATATAACTTCAAACTACTAACAAAGGAAGAAACAACACAATTTTTGCATCGACACTTGCTTAGTAATGATACACATGCATCCCAACATGGGAGCCTTGAAAAGGAGGTTACAACAATATTTACAAAAAAACCCAATTGAGATTCAAGAAGGAAAACTTCCCCCAAATTGGGGAAAATAACAAGACAAGGTCTTTAAATTCTTCAACCATATTCAAGATCAATTTTGCATGCTTTCCATTTCCATGAGGTCTTCAAACACAAGGAGATAGGCTTGATTTTCCTCCCAACCAATAGGCATCATTACATGCCTTTCCAAATTTTGGGGCATGCTAGCCTCCCTCCAAGCCCATGGGAGAGAGGGAAAGCATTCCTCAAATGTGCACAAGTAGGGAAGGGAAAAATAAGGAAACAACACAAATTCAAACATTAACCACAACACAAAACACAAGAAGAAAACCAAAACAAGGAGGAGAAAACACCAAGTTCAACCTCCAAATGGGGAAGAGTGGATGAGAAATCCAAATGAGCCAAAAGGTGTGATCCAACCATAGGAAACACACATACCAAAAAAATATCCAAAATCCTCCTTATCCCTCCATAACAAGCACCCCTCCTTATTTCTCCTCCCAATCACCAAAATTCCTCCTTGGGAGGATTTTCAAACCTCTTGGGTTTCCTTTCCAAGGATGGGGAAGGGGTTTCAAACCATATGAACCACCTTCCCCACCTCAAACCATATGAGGGGATAAAAACATGAGAAACCAACATGGTTTGTCCATCAAGCCATGAGGTTTAAGAGGGAAATTCCCTCCCTCTTCCCCCACACAACTCAAAAATCCATCAAGCCATATGATGGATGGATAAAAACATATTAAGGAAACAAAAAAAACATACCATGCACTACATACAAAACATAATCACACACAACAACAAATTTCATCTAAAATATACATACAATAACACCAAAGAAGGATCAAGGATCCTACCTCCAAAATATTTCCAAGTATATAATTTATCCAATCCACTTCCAAGTAAGAGATCCAAGTCTCAAACTCCAAAATCACACCAAAACCAAGATAAGAAAAAATTCCTCTTCCTCCTACATGAGGAAGTATTTGAAGAAAACAAGGAAAAATTCCTCACAAATGAGGGGGTGACATGTGTCACCCCTCTCTTCCCTCCAAACCAAGATTCCAAAAATTAAAGAGAGAAAATATAAATTTCATTTTAGCATTAATCCCCCAAATTACCCAAAATGAATATAAGTCAAACCCATGCAAACTTTTAAAAAGACACAACACCCAACCATTATTACAAGAATGGTGACTTAAGAGAGGTCAAATGGGAGGAAAACTCCCATTTGACCATGAAATGAAGCCCCCACCTATAGGTAGGGTCCAAGGGGCTCATTTTCATGATAAGAGAACCCCTATAGCCAAAAGAGGTCTCAAAAATGCCATAAATAGCCCAATTTCGGGTTTGACATTTTGGGCACAATAGTTGAGGTTATGGGGCTCACCTAAAGGTGATCATGTGACCCCAACCTCATAAATCAAACTTAAACAAATCAAATACACCTTAATACAAGTGGGGACCATTAGGTCCCCTAAACTAGCTCCTACAACACTAAACAATTTAAACAATAATAAATTTACAAAATTACAACATTACACTTTAGGGGTCACTCATGGTGCCCAAATATGACATGCAACCAAGTAAGGCTTCACATAATTAACATGGCTAAGACTCGGCCCAATCGGCCACTTGTGCACACTTGAGTAGCCATCCCTGAAACCCACGTTCTCTGTGCCCTGTAATCTGCACACTCATTGCAAACATTAAACACATCTGTCTAATAAAATGTATAAATTAACTACTCAAGTAAATCAATCAAAATATAATCATGCTAACTATGCTAACACAATATCAATAAGGAATTGTTAATGAGAAACATACACAATTTCATATTAATTCAACATGTGTTAGCCATCCCAGTAACATATAACGACATCCATCCATGCTATAATATGATAACATCAAATAACCAAATAATTCATGATATCAAAATGTGTGACACAACCATATGTCCATCATATAGCCAATAAGATCAACAACATCGTAACATGCTAGTATTCAAAACATCTACTGAAATGAACTATCATACTAGTCAAAACTAAATTGGCGCCACACACGCCCAAATCATCATACATGTCCTCAAATGATCAAATATCATAACATAATATCAACAAGGTGCCATAATCCATGTCTAATCATCAAATATGAGTATAGATTCAATAGATAAACTGAAGCTAGAAAATGTGGGCACTACATCCCCCTCTCCTAAAATTAGACTTCCTCCTAGAAGTCATTGGAAGAGATAGGGATATGACTCCATAAGGTATCGTGTCGTATCAGGTGGTTGTTAGTCACAACAAGTATGTATAAAAAATTAATACTTGGTCATGTAGTAAGTGTTTCCCCATTTAGATTAATTTAGTTAAAGAAAGTTGTAGCTTCCAAGGAAATTGTTATCATCATCATTTTCTAAAACCTCTAAATGGTCACACGTAGTGTATGTCCAACATCAAGTTCACTTTAAGGGAATTATATTATTATTATTATTATTATTATTTGTCTTAACAAACATGTCTCATCAAATATAACATGGTTCCAAGTCAAGTATATCTCAAATAGGAGAATATTAATCAAGGAAGAAAAATTGTAGCTTCCAAAGGTTTCATTTGCATCAAGTCTAACTTTCCTACAAGGGTCCACATAAGTGAGTAGGACCAAAGTGTGTTTATTTCAAGTTTTTGGACAATGGATTATTCATTATATTAGTATTGTATGTTGATGATATGCTTGTTGTAAGAAAAAGCATGGTAGAAATAAAAAATTTAAAGGCTCATTTGGCTAGGACATTTGATATGAAAGATATAGGAGCTGCAAAACAAATCTTAGGCATGGAGATACATAGAGACAAGATAAATGGTAAGATTTGGTTATCACAACATAGGTATCTGGAAAATATACTAACCAAATTTGGTATGAAAGATGTGAAACCAGTTAGAATCCCTTTTGCTTCCCATTTCAAACTTTCTTCAAGTTTATGTCCTAGAGAAGAAGAAGAAAATGAGTATATGTCTCATGTACCATATGCTAGTGTAGTAGGAAGTTTAATGTATGTTATGGTATGTATAAGGCCTAAAATTTCACATGCAGTTGGAGTTATCAGTAGATTTATGGAAAATCCAAGTAGAGAACATTGGTCAACAATGAAGTGGGTGTTTTGCTACTTGTGAGGCACAAGTGATTATTGCATCACCTATAATAATATTGGTGATTCTATTTATGGATATGTTGATTCAAATTTTGTAGGTGATTTGGAAAAAATAAGATCAACTTCTAGTTATGTTTTTACACTTGTAGGTGGACCTATCAGTTGGATGTCAAAGCTTCAAATGATTACTATTGTGTCAACTACTGAGGCAGAATATGTAGCTTCCTATCATGCTTGTCAAGAGGTAATTTGGCTAAAAGGCCTATTGGATGAGTTTGGAAGAGATCAATACAAGATGAAGGTATTGTGTGACAATCAAAGTGTTATTTATTTGGCCAAGAATCTAGCTTATCACAATAAGAAAAATCATATTGCAATTAAGTATCATTTTGTTAGACATGTTATTGATGAAGGGATGGTAGCACTAGAAAAGGTCCACACCACAAAAAAATGTGTTGATATGTACAAAAACTAGTACTATTAGAAAATCTTAAATGGTGTTTGGCTTATCTTGCCTTGCAAAAGAGTTGATGAGTTGGTCGTGCAGGATATCAAGCAGATTTCTTTTCAAGGTGGATATTGTTAGATATGTGCCAACAAAGTTAAATTTTGAATCCCTTTACAACATGGTTTTTAACTCACTTCCCAAACAGCGGTGTTGGGGGAGTTTCCCCCACACTCATGTCGTAGGGGTCCTCAAAATAAATTCGGGAGTCAATCCCTTATTTCTATAAAGATGAACTCAATCGATTCTATTTTTAGGATGGAAAATCCTAATGGCATTTTTACACTCTATCTTAGGAGGATGAATCCTAATTGTACTTCACCAATTAGGTGTTTATTATTTTGTGGAGATTTAAAGTTTTTCATAATGATTTCGCATGTAATCTTTCATCTTGAGTTCTAAAAAGTTGATATCTTGCACCGTGGATGTTTCCCTAAGAAATCAACCGCAATCTTACAACGTAAATCTGGTGTTTGTCTCTTGCATGTTTAGTATTTTGTATATTTCATTTATCTCTATGTATGTAAATTGTTATGTTGTTATTCAATTTTTTTGCGTATTCATGTTGTAAAGTTCGTGGTTTCCTAAAAATAATGACTTTCATGCATTGTATACAACTCCATATGTTTCTCATATATCCTCCATTTCACTTCTAATATATATTACATCGACAACACTTCACTTTACATTAATATTTTAGTGATGCCCATAAGTTGTGTAATGCCCCATATATCTAGCCTTGGCTGGATGCATAGAAGAAGGAGACGTTAGGAGGAGGCACAAGTTTTGAGGGATTTTTATCTCACCTGAAATAATTTATCACCAAATCATAGCTAAGTTATTGCGTGTGAGGAGGATTTTGGGAGGCACCATTTTAGAGGGGACTAAATTTGTTTTAATGTGAAAAGACTGAATATAATGAGGAACTTGTTGTTTTCTACCTACTCCCCCATCCTCCCTAGCAGTGGCCTGCCATAGCACATGGCTCCACCCACCTAAATTTAAAGTTGTTGGGCTTTGAATGGTATTCCTTGTATTATCAAGGCTACTTCTGGTTTTTAATTTTTGGTCTTTACACTCCTTATTTTGGCCACTTCCTTGTTATGGTGGCTTCCTTCTAAACCTGTCATGGTCGTTTCTTCTAGTGACCTGCGTATGTGGTTTTGGATTTGGCTATGTATATATAGAAAGGGAAAACTATGCGGTGTTAGAGTAGGTATTTACCTCAGCTCATGTTCACCTAGGTACTTTATTTACCTTTATTATATTTATCCTCACCCACTTATGTGTGTGGATATTTATTTTATCTTATTTAGATACTAGGAGATATTATCTAGTTGTTAGGTATACTTCCTTCCTTGATCCATGGTATTGACTAGTTCTTTCCTTGATCTATGGTATTGACTAGATCCTTGATGTCTATTTCTCTCCTAAATATATGGTCTTGACTAGTTCTTTGATGACTAGTTATTTCCTTGATTTATGGCTTGATCTAAGACCTTGATCTGGTTCTTAGATTGTTATTCCTTGCTTATTTAAGCAAGGCCCATTCTCAATGTATTGCATTGAGTTCCATAATAATATATGATATTATTGCTCATTTGTTTGCAAAGGTTTTATGTAAAGCTATTATGGTGACCCATTAAAATCCTTAGCCCGTTTGGTCATATGGTATGGTCATTATATATTCATAGGGCTTAAAGGTTATGATTCCTACTAGTAGGTGCTTAGCTTTAGCCCCCTTTAATGTTATTTGTGTGGTGAAGGCAACAACAATTTATTTTGTTTAAGTGGTAACTATGATAAATAATAGAGAAAAAATAGTAAAAACTTGTAACTTTTGATCGGTAACTCGGTTCGAAAACACGCGACACGCCCCAAAGTGCCATTTTTGCAAAAGTGCTTATTTTTCATGATATTTCCGTTAGAGTTGGATTTATTTTTAGAATTTAACTATAGTTATAAAGTGCCAAATATGAAGGAGTGTTGTAATCAATTGTGGACGTAATTTCAGCTGAGCCCGACGTCCTAAAATTTTGGGAGTTGCGGTTTGTACCTATCATGGATCCCGAGAATGATATGATTTTCTATAAAATATATGGACTTAAAGAGGATATTATAAAATTTTTGGAAGAAAATAGATAGCTCAAGAAGTGAAATTCTCTTCTATAATCACTCATTCATGATAAGGATACAATAATACACTCCCTGCGGAACAAACAAATGCTAGCCTACGACATCACCATCATATTGTGGACAACCATATCCATGCTCCTAGTCCACTTGTAGTTGTTGCTCTTGTACCTACTGACATTGATCTGCTAGTCTTTGAGCCTGAACCTACTTTTGATGCTTCTAAATCTGTGAGGCTTGTTACTACATGCTCTTCCACATCTGTGCCTATTACAGTACCACATGTTGTGTATCCTACTTCTGCTCAACTACATGGATTTTTTGAGAAGCATACCACTGCATTTAGATCTCACATGCTCCGTTCTATGGGTCTCACTAGCGGAGTCATTGGCAGACATTCATAGGGTATTTTTTCCTCTATTCCACATGTTACGTGGAATTCTTGTCATGCCATTGGTTTTCAAGTAGATACTTCATTGGGATCACACATTAATAGAGCTCCTTTTTTGTTCGCTCAAATATTTCTGAGGATCATGAGCAACACATGAGTTTTGCACCTTCACTCAAGCTTGATAAACCTAAGATTTCAGCTGTCAGACATGATCAACTGACACACATTTTGATGTTCTTTTACATGCACCCATTGTGCATTTTACACCAAGTCATATGTAGACATCTTTTTCATCCATCTCGTGTTGATTTAGGTGGATATCCGATCACTGTGGTGGTGACATAGGCATTTGTTGAGATGACTCTATAAGCATGGCTCCTCCACCATTAGGCCTCTTGCTCCACTTTTTATACCTTATGCATTATGATGATTCTTTTTTGAGCATTTTTTCTTTAGCATGTTTAGTGTATCTCTCTTGTTTGTTGAGAGATTTTGTATTCGTATTTTCGAAACATTTGGAATGTTGATGTATCTCTTATGGGGATCTATTTTGGTGCATCCGGTGTTATTTTTTCAATGTTTGAGTAGTTGTTTTGACAAATCATACAGATCAGTGTAGCGTCACTCCACCCATTCAGCAGTATGGGAGGGTGTGGTGTTGATCCTACTTCTTCAAGTTTCATGTCCTTGCCTTGTTTACCTTGGCTTTTCTTGGATCAAGACACTGCAGGAGTTAGTTTCCTTGCCTTGTTGCTTTGGTTATTGTTCTTGGATCATGGCACACCTATTTGCAGCATTGATCGGATTATGTTTGGTGTTTTTTGCACTTTCGACATGTGCTCCATGGGTTCCTTGTGTGGAGATATTTGGTGAAACCTAGTGTCAGTTGTTTTTATTTTTGTGATCGAGCAGTGGATTTAGACCATAGTGCACACCAAACTTCTTCAACATTGTATGAGTTTTTGAGCCGAGCTTCTTGGGATGCCTTGGAGTGGGTCTTTACTCTCTTTACTTTGTTGTTACTGGTTTTGGGTACCTTATGGTGTCCCTTTTTCCCAATTATTGTACATGAGTACCTCATCAAGCCTAGTTGTCGGGACTCATACTATGGACATGCCACATCTATTTTGGCCCCTAGCTTCACTTGAGGGGGGGTGTTAGAGTAGGTATTTACCTTAGCTCATGTTCACCTAGGTACTTTATTTACCTTTATTGTATTTATCCTCACCCACTTATGTGTGTGGATATTTCTTTTATCTTATTTAGATATTAGGAGATATTATCTAGTTGTTAGGTATAGTTCTTTCTTTGATCCATGGTATTGACTAGTTTTTTCCTTGATCTATGGTATTGACTAGATCCTTGATGTCTAGTTCTCTCCTAAATCTATGGTCTTGACTAGTTCTTTGATGACTAGTTATTTCCTTGATTTATGGCTTGATCTACGACCTTGGTGGTTCTTAGATTGTTATTCCTTACTTATTTAAGCAAGGCCCATTCTCAATGTATTGCATTAAGTTCCATAATAATATATGATATTGCTACTCATTTGTTTGCAAAGTTTTTATGTAAAGCTATTATGGTGAATTTCTTTCATCTTATTGATCGTGGTGTTTGATTAGCATCTATGTTCTTGGTTTGGTACGATTTGGTTATCGTTCCTTTCATGCAGTCGTTTCTTTCACTTTGGTCCTCCTAGGCTTCTCCTATAGTCATGGACATTCCTTGAGACCACATCTCTTTGAGGTAGTTTGTTAACAGTTTTTCAATCCTCATGTTTATTTCTCCTTATTGTGCATGCATTTTTACTCCCTCCAGGGCTCTTGCGATTACAAATTTTGACTGAAGTCCTTTCTCCATAATGTTTGGATGGATGTCCTTACCTTGTTTCAATAACTACGACCTTGGCCCTGGCTACTTGTATTTTTCTATTTGGGTAAGTGCACCAAGTGGGGGTCCAAAAGGGGGTCTTAGGTGGATGCATTTTCTGAAAAAAACTTTAACTTGTACAAGTTTTTCAAAATAGTTACACTAAAAATTGGAAGATGTAGAAATATGAATCGTAGAATTTTGAGTCTAGTTTCTAAGCTACTAAATGTTATTGAAAATGGATAAGTTTAAGTGGGTCAAATAACTAAAACACCAACATATGATCTTTTTTGTTAAAAAACATAATAGAGTGAATTTCGTGCCCCCCACCATTTTTTGAGCACCATTTAGTATTTTTGAAAACACTTTGGTAGAAAGATAACTAGGAGCATGTAGTTTGGGATCCATTTTTTAAAGATTTTTAGCAAATATTTTTTTATTTATGGTTTTTCTAGTATAGAGATTTTATGTTTTGAAAAATAGTGGAGCTCCGACGTGCCCCCTAACTACCTCAAAAATATCAAAAATTAGATTTTTTTTTGTTTTTGAATATGTATAGAATTATGCCTAGTTTGGGTTAGTATCTATTTTTAAAATTTTGATCACCCAAAAGAAGATACACCATGAAAGATAGACATATTTACACTTGAAAAATAACTATAAAAAGGCATAGTTAGAAAATAAATAATATGGAAACCTTATATTAGTTAGAAAATTTGAAAATTTGTATTTTTAGAAAGAAGAGACTTTGCTCTACGTTGTGGTATAATTTTTTTAAATGGATCAAGTGATTTATTTTGATTCATCATAGAGGAAGTGGCATTTTTACATTTTTGTGTAAAAACATGTTGTTTGTTTTGTTTTTCAGGTCCATGCCTCAGGCTTGGGGATCCAAACCGGATCCCAAGCCTTGAGGCATGGCTTGGGAAAAGAGAAAATGCAAAATGTGTATGCATTCTATGTAGTATAAACATTATGTATGCTTTTGACATGCTTCTATTTACATAAATAAATGTTTAAGTATAATAAATATAAATTTATTTACATAAATATAAGAAATTAGGGTCACTCTGCACCTTATGGAATTAGTCTCACAGCTCCATGAGTCATGGTTTAGGAGATAGTTTTTTAAAGTATAATTTGGTCAGTACATAGGTAATTTTAGGATTTCAACATTTAACCTAAATATTTTAGCATTTAACTTCTACAATCGAAACCCTAAACCATAGGCCATAAACCTAAACACTAAACTATAAACCTTGAGATCTAAACCCTAAACCCTAAACCTTTAACCATGATCCCTAGACCTAAACCCTAAACCCTAAACCTTAAACATTCAACCCTTACCGTGATCCTAAATGATCCCTAAACCCTAAGCCATAAGCACTAAACCCTAAACCATGAACCATGAGCCCTAAATATTAAACCCTAAACCCTGAACCATAAAAACTAAACCCTAAACCCTAAACCCTGACCCCTAAACCCTAAACCTTAAACACCGAATCCTAAACCCTAAACCCTAAGCCTTAAACCCTACACCCTTATCCATGAGCCCTAAAATCTAAACCCTAAACCCTAGACCATATACCCTAAGCCCCCTAAAACCTAAAACCTAAACCCTAAATCCCAAGCCCATAAACCCTAAACCTTAATCCCTAAACATTAAATCCTAAACCCTAAACCATGAACCATAAACCCTAAAACCTAAACCGTAAACCATAAACCCTTATTCCTAAACACTAAATCCTTAACCCGAAATGCTAAACCCTAAACCTTAAACCCTAAATCCTTAACCTCGATCCATAAACCCTAACCATAAACACTAAACCCTAAACCTAAAACCTAAATCCTAAACCATAACCCTAAACCCCTAAACCCTAAACTTAAACCCTGAACCATGAGCCCTAAACCCTAAACCCTAAACCCCAAACCATATTTCATCAATATTTCCTAGTCTCATGCCTAAAACCATCATTGAGTCTGCTTATAGAACTACCTTGTTTATGAGAGGTGGGACAAGTAACTAAATGGATATGACATCTACCTTATGTTTTGTAATGCATATATTACACATCTCTTCCAAACTTGTTTCTCCCCACATATACTTGCGCTCTTGAATGTAAATTTATTCACACTCTAAAACAAATTTCACATTTCTCATATTTCCATGTATGGTATTATGCAAGCAAGATGACCCATTGGAAGCTAGAAAAAGTATCCATCACAAAAAAAAATTAATCTTAAAGGAAACAAAAGAAACATAGAGAACATATCAATGCATAGGTGTAGGATCATAATTAAATTTCCAGTAGTATCCTCTCCTCAGAGAAAGATAAAGTTCAAGTGTTCTACTAGAATGGATAGTAAATTTGACAGAACTTCCTAAAGTGTTCAAAATAAGCATAGAAATAGGGGAATGACTAAGAACACTAAGGGGTTATCAATTACCTAGTAAATCTTTCTTGTTTAGTTCTAAATAGGAGTTACCTGGCCTACGACTTAGTGACCTTCCATTCATTGATAATTCTTTATATGATAAACCCATGGATGTTTTCAAAATCCCTTGAACAAAAAGATAGGGGTAGTCATCAATCCTAGTGAAGGGTGTGATGTGATTTCAAGAAACTTGAAATTCATATAGATTTAGAGGTCATAACATGAATTTACAAATATCTCTATCATTATAAATGGAAGCCAAGTAATAATGTCTCCCTATACATCCAAGGATTGAGGACTACTGGGGTATTTGGAAGGATTGGACAATCAAGAATATGACATTTCCCTCCTTCAAAATATCAACAGATGAAAAACATCAAATTTTGATGACTCTCTTTGAATGTTCTGCCTACAAATTCGATGAACCCTAAACTCTGTGACCTAAACCCTTAACCCTCAACCATGAGACCTAAACCCTAAACTATAAACCCTAAACCCTAAAACCAAAATAATAAATCCTAAACCCTAAACACTAAATACTAAACCCTAAAACCTAAACCCTAAACCCATAACCCTAAACCCTTGACCCTAGACCCTAAACTCGAGCCCTAAGCCCTAAACCCTAAATACTAAATCCGAGCCCCGAGCTCTAACCCCCAAACCTTAAACCAGTAACTCTGAACCCCGAACCTTAAGCCATAAACCATGAACCATGAACCCTAAACCCTAATCCCTAAACCATAAACCCTAAACCTTAAGCCTTGAACCCTACACCCTAATCCTTGAGCCCTAAACCCTAAACCTTAAACCTTGAGCCCTAAACCCTAAATCTAGAGCCCTAATCTCTAACCCCTAAACCTTAAACCCATAACTCGAACCCCGAACCTTGAGTCGTAAACCTAAAACGAATCCCTAACCCAGTCCTAAACCCCAAACCCTTAGCCCCGAGCCCTAAACCATAAACCCTAAACCTTAAGTCCTAAATGTTAAATCCTAAAGGTTCCTAAACCCTAAACCCTAAACCCTAAAAACTAAATCTTAAACCCTAAACCCTAAACCCTAAACTCAAAACCCCAAGCACTAGACCCTAAACCCTAACCCCTAAACCATAAACCCTAAACCTCGAACTCTATGACTTAAATCCTTAACCATAAAACCTAAACCCTAAACCTTGAAACATTTTCCCTAGACCACGAACCCCGACCTTTAAACCTTAAATCCTTACTCCTAAACCCTAAACCGTAAACCCTAAATCCTCAACTCAAAGCCTTACACCCTGTGCCCTAAACCCTATACCATAAACCCTAAGCCCTAAGCCCTAAAATCTAAGCCCTAAATCCTAAACCCTAAAACCTAAAACCTAAACCCTAAAACCTAAAACCTAAACCTTGACCCCTAAACCCTAAACCTTGAACCCTAAACCCTAAACCTAAACCCTAGGCCCTAAACCATAAGCCCTAAGCCAAAACCCTAAACCTTGAACCCTTAAACATAAACCATCAACCCTAAACCCTAAAAACTAAACCCTATGCCCCCTAAACCCTTTCCTAAACCCTACCTTAATCCCGATAAACCCCTAAATCCCTAAACCTTGAACCATTTTCCCTTAAACCCTTACTCATAAACCCTGAACCACAAACCCTAAATCCTCAACCCTAAACCTTAAACTCTAACTCCTAAACCCTAAATGATAAACCCTAAATCCTCAACCCTTAACCCTTAACCATAAACCCTAAAGTGTAAACCCTAAACCATAAACCCTAAACCATGAACCCTAAGCCTTGAGCCCTAAACCCTAAACCCTAAAATCTAAACTATGAGCCTTAAACACTAAACCTTAAACCCTAAACTCTAAACCTTGAGTCCTAAACCCTTATCCCTAAACCCTAAACCCTAAATCATAAACCCTCACCCAAAGGAAAGTCCTAAAAAGATCATTTAGTGTTTCAGTGTGTAGGGAATAGTGTTTAAGGTGATCGATCGACTCATTTAGTTTTTATGAGAGACTACTTCCTTTGAAGGCCTAAAAAGGAATTTTTGGCCATTTTGTAGTTAATTGAACACCCTTCAAAACAAGTTAAAATTAGCTAGTCATGTCACTAAGTTATCAAGGACCATTATTTGTGAAGTATTAAAGCATCATTTGTCTCATAAGAGGCATATGAGAAAAAGCATGTATGAGAATCATGAATTTGATTTCATGGAAAGATGCTTTTAGAGCTAGGAAAGGTGAGGGGATGATCTTTATATGGAGCACCATGTTTCTAAGAATGAGAAATCATCCGAGTTCACTTGATATAACTCACTTTTGTACTATTCATAACAACTCATTCAACACCTAGTAGTGTTATCACACCTTACTGAAAGAGACAAATTACAATCACCTCATTTTGGCCATAGGACAAGAATCCCATTCGGGGAAGAATCCTCTATCTACAAAGTGAAGATATCTTTTAGTAAGAAGTAGACAAACATCATAGAGTTAATTCATGGTCACTAAAGTGAATTATGGACCAAATTTAAAAATTAGTACCCCAAAATTCATTTTAGAAGGTCAAAAACCTATAAAATGAATATATGCTTTCCCAAAATAAAGAACGACTATAATATATACACCCACGAAAGTTTTAGGATGTTTGCTGAAATCCGAAAATGAGTAAGTATCTTGCTTGATTATATTTTGAAAAACTATCTTCTAGATTATAATTGTTGGAGCTACGAGACCACTTCCATAAGGTGTAGAGTGACCCTAATTTTTTATATTTACTAAAATAAATTTAAAGTATAAGAAATAATAAAATAAATCTTATACTTGAACATTTATTTTTGTAAGTATAAAGCACCAAAACACATATGCATGGTCCATACTACACAAACACGCGTTATAACATGTATGCATTTTGACTTCTTTGAAATGCGTACGCATTATAGGTTCGAGTGATTACCGAGCCAAACAAATTAAAATGCGAGTGTGTTTTAGCAAAACGCGTATGCGTTTCATCTATTTTGGGTTTTTGTCTACTTTTTGGCCCCCAAATTTGTGCACTTACCCATTTAGAGTGAGCATGTTAGACATCGTTGGCTGCTTTGGTGAGTCAAAGAGGTGTTGTAGATCTATTTTCGTGCCTACCCTTCTATCGTGGTATTTCCTGAGACCACATCCCCTTGAGGTGTTATGTTAATAAGTGACTTGACTTGTGTTTACTTACACATTTTTCTTTCATGTCCTATTGGCTCCTCGACTACGATAGAAAAAAGAACTACTTTCCTTGTGCTCAATGAATATCCTGTGGTCCTATCTTGTTATTGCACATTCTAACGTAGGATGGGGGGATGGTTGCAAGGTTGTGGGGTCTATTTTCCCCCTTGTCTCTCACGTTTTTTATACCTCTTCATTAAACCATTTTTGTATTTATATTGCAATATTATCTATCTTTGAGATCACATTCTTTCTATGATGCAACTCATGGGTTTGGACCCCCCTGCCTATGCCATCGTGAACTATGGACTATGTTTGGATGCCATGGAAGTAAAACGTGGATGATTCACTAGTTTGTTGTGCCAAGGCTTGGTCAGATGCATGGAATTGGTGGAATTGTTTTCTAGGCATGACAAATACTACCCATTTGATTTATATGAAAGTATTAACAATTTCATGAAACTATTTGTTTTCATTTGTTGAAATGGTAAATTTCTTGAGTTATATGGATGTTTTACAGTCGTTTTACTCTGCATGTTACTCTTCGGGTTTCCCTTGAATTACCTAGATCCAAAATGAAATGTTCTTTTGATTGCAAAAATTACATGTCGGGTGGGTTTTCCCATGATTCTCTCTTATTCTTGTTGTTGCTTGTATACAAGGATTGCATGGTTACACTTGTCCTTTGCCTCTTTATTACATCTTGAAATATCTTAATTTATTCTAGGTATTTGGTCTAAGATTTTTGTATAATTTTTGGTGTTAATAAAAATCTGTGTAGGGAATTTTTATTACGGTTCCTTGCTTGTTTGGGTATGTGATTGTGCATTGAAAATTACTTGTCTAATCATTATGAAGGTCGATGCATCCGACCCTTACATGGAATATTAGCTCTATCCTACTAGATTTTTATGAGACTAGGCTTATGAACCCGATTTCTATTCTTCTCTTTTCGGATAGTAAAATATATGGGCATGGAAATTTGTGCAGTTAAATGTGAACACATTGTAATTGCAAGTAGTGATGTCACAGTAGATTTGGGTATTTTGACTCTCCATGTTATTTCTACCTAGAAATGGGTACTTTAACTCTTAGTCTTTTCCCTTCGATGCTCAAAGCAAATGATCATCATGTCTCACCTTTTGGTGTTGTTCATTTTCTATGCAATTATAGTTAATTAAACCTTATCTCAAGTCCAAGATAGTTGACATGAGAGTATAGGTGCTAATTCTTCAAAATAAACACTTGTTTGAGCGTAGATTCGAGCCCATGTGGCTGATAATAATAATAGAGGGCGTATTGATAGTTCTGGTTTACTGGTTTACTTGAATGAGTATTTTGACTATTGAGTTGTTAATGGATTTTGAAATACTCTAACCCTATGTTTATTTTATAAACATGGAAGATATTATTCTTTTTTACCGTTGACATGTCTTGAACTCCACTTTGAAGGGGTCGATAGGGATTATGTGAACTTGTGATGGCATGGTTAGATGGGTTCTGTGTTGTAGTCTAAATTCATTTTTTTTCCTTTTGTGAAGGTTGTGCATCTGTGTGTGTAAATGTGGCTAAGGAAAGTTTCACCTTGTTTAAGACTTTGGTTATTTATTATATTCCTGATTGAGAGATGGAGGTACCTAGGAGTGGCAGATAAAAGAATATGCTACTATTCAAAAGAATTAGGATAGAGGGTTTTAATTGTTTAATATATGGGATTTTGTTTTTAGTTGTTTAAGGTACTTGTCTCAAACGAGGGTGTTGGAATAAATTAAGGAAGCTTAGGATTTTTGGTTATCTGATGGGGGAGATATTCCTAAGGGTAATTTGTGTAACATTGTCATATTGGTTCCTTGTGACGGTTCGCTTAAATTTTATTGATATAGATTTAGGGTAATTAAATTGATTGGACTGTATTTTTAAATCTTGGTAAGATGGTGGCATTAGATTCATTTTAATTGTTTGATTTACTAAGTATGTGTTATTTCATTTATCGTACTTTTGACTATTGTACATAACATGGCAAGATGATCTTATGTTTTTAAATTTTCTTTTAGAACTTACTCGTATGTTCCTTGCAAGAAATTAGGTGTAGGCATGTTGTGGGGTAAATTTCCTTTAAAAGGGGCAAGTTAGTGGTTAGTATGTGATGTTAAAGTTCTAACTTTAACCCTATTAAATCTTATGACTTTTAAAGGAATGTTAATTGATGTTGAGTATTGGTCTTCCATCACATAATTTATATGGTTACACGATTGAAATCCCAATACACTCTTCACTCTGTTTAGAACTCATTGGGTCTTTGATCCCTACTAGAATGATAGTAGTCTCTTTGTTGTTTCAGATACAATGTTCATAACAGATTTTTATGGTTTCCTTCTTATTTGAAATAGTAAATCTTCTAGCAAGATTAAAGAAGTTGTTAGTGGGTTAGAGCTTAGCACTATTTCATTTAATAAAAGGTTCATTTTATGATATTGTTAATGGTAGCATATGATTCCTTTGTGTAGTTTTTATCATGCTCAGTTCTCACGAACTAAATCAGGATATAAATGTGTAGATGGCCTTCGAGGGTAGAAAAGGGAGTGTTGCATCGGTGATTTCTTCAAAGCTCATTTGTTCGTGTGTGCTTTTTTTTTGTTGAGAGATCTAAATTTTTGTTTGTTTGGAAAGTTTGAAGGGCCCAATTTGTTCTATGGGTAATGTTGTCATATGTGTCTAAATATGAAACTTGCAAATAATATTGTAAATAATATAATCAGATCATAACTTTGTTTGAGTAATTAATTACATTATATAGCACATTGAAAGATAGCTTAGCTTGGATTTGACCAATGTTGTTACCTTTTTATTTTCAAGTCAAAGTTCATTAGAATCCTTTGCCACCTTTGGGTTTGTATGTCATGTTGGATAAAATGTGTAACCATGTATAGTTTCAAAAAGGGTAATGATAAACATATCTTTGAGTTAAAATTTTGTGTAATAGCTCCCTCTAGGTCATGGCATAAATGTAAACCTAGGCATAATAAAGTGGGTTAGTAATGCTTATAAAAGTATTTTTAAAAAAGGATAATGTAGTTGTGATCTACTTGATAACATTTGAGCCATTAAGTGATCAATGAAGAAAATTTCTTTTGTAAAGAAAAAATTATATACCTTACTAACCCTATTTAAACTAATGAACATTTTTCTCTTTCTTGGTGAGTTCTTAAAACAACCTTAGGGTGAAATCAATGTTTAGATTTTGGAAGGAAATGAGGTTATATTAAGTAGGAGGAGACTGATTAGAAACCCTTCAATCTAGCTCACCCCTTGAAAATGTAATTTGTATACCTATGTCAATCTCATTGGGAGAAGCCTAAATGAAATCTTAAATCATTATGGTTATATTCTTAGCCATTAAAATCTAGACTAATAACTAATGAGGCCTTAAAGATGAATCCAATTTGATCTCCTTCCTCTAGCTTCTTCCAAAGAGCTTTGTAATCTCCTCTTATTTTGTTGTTTAAACATTTGATCCTTGCAAGGAGGTGGTAGTTCGAAACTAAGTGGTACCTTCCCTCAAACGGAGCTTGTGCTTGTCACATGTGTTATGGAAGTGTGGAATAAGTTTTAGTGGCTTGATTATGATTAATTAACCTTGTGAGGAATGGAAAATGTCTTTTATAAATCAATGAATTAAGTAAGTTATTGACATATTATAGAAGGTCCTCTTTTAGAAAACTTGGTCTTAAGATAATTAGGAAATAGTATAAAAAAAAAGTTTCTTTTGTAGTAGATAAATAACCTTCAAGGATTTTACTTTGTGGGATGTCCTTAACTGTAAGTGTGTACAATATGATGGCCTATTACGTTATGCCTTGTCAAAGAGAAAAGTGAATTGTTCATGTTGGGTGTTGTATGTTTCCTTGTTGCCTATGTGGTCAACATTGTGTCAAGCTTATTGAGAGTTGGTCGTAGCCCTTCTGGTCACTTGTGTTGACATGTAAACTCCTAGTAAGTCAAAAAAAAGTTATCCGAGTTTTTCAGTGTTGTATTTGTGTGTGTTTTTGGGTGTTACAAGTTATTTCAAAGTCACCATTGGCACGTACATTTAGAGGATGCATGCACCAGTCAAGAAGCGGCCAAGTAGAAATCAACATTCATTTTCTAGTGGTGACCTCCTCTACAAGAGGGTGCTATTATCAAGTCCCCACTAGCAAGCATGCGAACATTTTCAACACAATCCATGCATGAGTTCCTTGTTAGTTTATTTGGTCAACCCATTACATATCACATAGGTTACCCGTGATTCTAGATTTTGTATATGAGAATGTGTGGATTTGACAACCACAGAAGGGAAATTTTTTCCATTTTCCAATATGCTTTAATATAGTCGATACCCTCTTCCAAATTCCCATTTTGTACACACTAGAAGAATGACATTGGGGAAGTAGGTTGAGTAACAATTCATAGTTGTGAGAAGGAAATAGAGTGTTCTAAACTCTCTTAGCTCTTTGATTGCGGCTATCAATTCAACATCGCGGAGCACCTTTGTCACATGTTTGTAATTTTTCTAATCATCCATGCAAATCAAAATCATCACTATCTTGGTCTTTATTTTAAACCTCAGAAGTGAAAGGGGATGAAACCAAAACCATGGTTAATGGCAGCCAACAAATGAAAAAAAAATTAACATGACTGATTAAGAAAATAATCTAGACGTAACATAACACTCAACAAACCCATTCTTTCCCGATCTACATGAGAAGAGGAAAACCAAAGCATCGTGATAACAATGAAAAATAAACTCTTTGGTGCATGATTAACAATGCGAAAATATTATTTATTAATTTTTTAAAAATAGAAAAAGGGGAAATTTGAGACAAAACTTTAATATTGTCTCTAAGTTTTGTCTCAAAATGACCCCTATGTAGTAGTGATTGTGTCCACTTTGAGTTGAATTTTGTGATCCTTTCCAAGCTTCCAGATGCAAATTATACCTTTTCATTCTATTGGAGTATCGTTACCTTTTTCTAGCTATATTGGTTCAACAAATGGATAGTTATCTACCCACTTGAACTTAAAAGACCTTCAAATGGTCCATATACTTCTATTCCTTCACACATACTTTCGTGTTATATTATCACCTAAAGTAGGTGTTTGATCACTATGTGTAGAAATATCTTGTGTTTTGTGGATCTCATCATTGGGAACTTCATCTATTCTCTTCCTTTTCAAAGAATCGAGATTACAATTTCTAGCTGAAGTTGGTGTTTGATGACTAGAAATGTCTTCTCTTTGTTGCATATCATAATCATGAATGCGATTGTCCTCAAGTGGAGGCATGTCTTTTACTTGTTGCATATCGCAATCATGAATGTTGTCTAATGTAGGCACACAATAAGGATTTTCCTTCAGGTGGAGGCATGTCATCATCAATAATATTATGAGGTGGTGAAAAGTTATTGTGATAAGTTCTTTCATGTGGAATATCTCTATCAGTGGGTTTTGCATAAAAAAGGTTTTTGAAATTTGTATTATTAAGTATATTATTGCAATTTTGTAATTTGAAAATAAATAAGAAGGCTTAATTATTTAGTTAATACATAGTACTTGGTGTGTATGTCGGTTGCATCTACATGACCCCTTTTTGTGGATGGCTAAAATAAGATAAAAGATTCCCTTTTTTATGATTGTTGTCGGGCCACAACATTTCAATTATCACCGAACCTAGGCGATGTACGATTTATTTCTGTCTAGATTACAGGTAGGTGTATGCATTGTCTAAGATGGCATCTAGAATATGCAATCGAGCATCTAGAATATGTAGTCGGGCATCTAGATTTTGTAGTCGTGTATTTGAGTTAAATAGTTAGGTGTCGGAATATACGATTAGGCACCCGTATAATAAGGCCACACATTTGAACTTATGTAGTCGAGCGTCTGGACTACACCATCATGCATCTATAGTCAGGTGTATGGACTATGTGGTCGAGCTTATCCGTTGGGCACCTTTAATGTAAGAGCCTTTGAATTTCGTAGATGCTTAGATTTTTTATTAGTATATATTGGCGAATGTACCCAATTGGTGTTTTGAGGTAGCGGCGATATACATGCATAAGTATGAAATTTATTTTAAACACTAGGCGAGCCGACCCGCAAAAGTAACTTGCATCCCAAAATTTTAGGCGAAATGTTGCTCCATACACCCTTCAAAATTGCCAAATGCAAATTTCAAAAATGTAAATATTCGTGAATTAGCGAAGATTCGCCACTAAAATTTACCTTCGGTTTAGTTTGTTTGCCTACTTTGGAGTTGCTTACCATTAGCTACTTAGTTGAAGTTGTTTATTAGTTTGAGTGATTTTGACAACATGGATGCCCCTTACTCATAGTTGCTTAGCTGAAACTGTTCATTGATTTAGTTTGTTTGCTTACTTTGTATTGTTGGATCTATATATTTCCTTCTGAACTTAGGGAGAGATGCCATCAAACTATGCAATACAGTGCCCAATTGTACAACACCCTTAGAGGTGCTCAATCAAAAAAAAAAAAATTGCAATAGATTTATAATATCTTAAATCAAGAAAAATAAACAGTGTCATTCATCACGAGACCGTAAACTTCGGCCCTGTGAATCCACACCAATCTCTTGGGAAATATTATTTACAGTAGCTGCATCTTTCTCTTCCTCAATTTTAAGAGCCTCCTTCATTTCTATCACAACCTCATTTATCGTGGGTCTATCCAACGGTTCAGCCGCAATACATCTCATGGCTAATTTGGCCACATGACCGATTGATTTCAGCTCATAATTGTTATGCAACCTCTCGTCTACCATTTCTGTTATTTTTACAGAATCTTCACCCTGCTCCACAAATGGAGTCACCTGTTGACGTAAACAACGAATCCCCTTAGTTAGATCATACTTTCAAGTGTGACTAAAAGCAACAGTTGCTCTAAAATGTATATTATTTTTAGGATTTCTTACCCATCTAATCAAGCTCAACCTCTCTTTAGACACTGTTGTATCAATTGGTCGCCTGCCGCATATAATTTCTAACAAAACCACCCCAAAACTATACACATCACTCTTTTCTGTCAGCATGTGAGTGCTAAAGTATCTGTCACAGAAGAAGGAAAATTCATAATTGTGAGAATGAATGAAACGATTTAATTTTAATTATCTTCAGGAGACCGAAGGTTTTTAGGACCATTGAAAATTGCCAGCTATTTAAAAATTTATGAGCGTAATGATTTTTTTTAGAACGCTACTCTTACTACATTGAGAACTAAAAATAAAAGTGCACAGTATATTGTTAACAACAGAGTAGAATATTACTTGGGATCTAAATATCCTACAGTTCCTCTCACGGCCGTGAACATGGCCGAAGAACCATCTTCCTCCATTCCCACTTTAGAAAGGCCGAAATCAGCGAGTTTGCCCTTCAAATTAGAGTCTAGAAGAATATTGGCAGTCTTTACATCCCTGTGAATTATTTTTGGACTGCAACCTACGTGCAGGTATTCCAGTCCTTCAAAACAAAATTATAGAATTAGATCAGAGATCTTGATACTTATCAGTAAATTTCTTACTAGAATTGAAATCCAGGTCACCTTGTGCTGCATCCAGAGCTATTTTAAGCCTGGTTCTCCAGTCCAGGTTGGGATATTTTAAAGCATTGGACCCTGAGCAAGAGAGAAAAAAACGGAGTATGATTATTTGCGCTACAAACCCTCTGTTTAAATGCACGAAACTGGAACAAAGTATTAACATCAATATATACCGTAAAGATGGTCATTTAAAGAGCCTCCAGCGGACATGTACTCATAGACAAGCATGAGATCTCTTGATTCATTACAGTAACCAAGCAAGGACACCAAGTTCTTATGATGCACTCTCGAGAGAAGTTCAATCTATTTATCAAAAAGTTTAGATTTTTTCTTTAGGATTAATGCAGCCAAGCCACCATACATAAGATTCGAAAAATGTTTTTTAAAAATAGATCTGCGTTACCCACCTCATTTAAAAACTGTGCAACACCTTGTTCGGAGAACAAGGAGAGCACTTTTACAGCAATTTGTTTTCCTCCGGGCAGTTCACCCCAAAACACAGATCCAAAGCCTCCTTGACCAATCTTATGGCTAAAGTTTTTGGTTGCTGTGAGCATCTCGTCGGGAGTAAATGCATGAGATTTTGATGAATTTGGAACCAAAACAGTAGAGTGGTCTGCAATTCACAGGCTGACAATATTACAAAGGTTTTTAAGGTGTCCTGCGTGGATGAGCCAGTATATGGCATAATACTGGTTGATCGGTTAAAAGTAAGTCGTTAGTTTTTCATTACTTTTAAGGAAATTAGCAATAATTTAATGCGTTGTTACCTTTATTGTTTACAGGTGATTTAGATTGAAAATGCACCCTAATCTTACTCTCAAAAAAAATTGGGTGGAAGAACTCACACGTCACGATGCAAGTCAAATTTAACTGAAAAGACCCTCTCATCTCATGACCATGCCATGTCATGAGGGCATCAAAATGTCATGCATTATTTAGCATGTTAGAATAATAAATTTAAAATAAAATCCACTCACCCAGAATTTTGATAGAGCTTCTGTGTCTCCAGTAATTCTTTCGGCAAACTAATATGCCAAGTAAAAAAGCTAAAACAATTTCACAAGCTAATAACGATCCGAGAATAATCTTAGTTTTGCGCCTGTTTGAGTGGGAAGATAGATCACAATCCCCCTTATTCATGCAAAGGTAGTGGTTGCCACTGTATCTGCACACCACATCATTACTTTAACGATTGGCAGAGGGAAAACTTTAATGTTTTAGAACATTGAGAGGTTTAAATACCTGATTTGCAATGTGGGGCGATTGAGTAGCTGCCGAGGAATTACGCCACTGAAATTATTGTTCTCTATAAATCTGCGACGATTATGAAAGCACCATTTATTGCTTACATTAACTAGGAGGTTACTACTGATTCTGTAACACAGCTGATAATTTCAGAAAGCAATGGGAGGAGGACTTACAACTCTCTAAGATTTTGCAACTCAAAGAGCCACTCTGGAACAATGCCACTTAAACTGTTGTTTTGTAAATGCCTGCAAAGCTCAGCCATCGTCATGTTTCTGAAGCATAGTTTCTAGTGCTATTAAAAAAACAACTTTAAAAAGCTTGCACTTACAGAGTCTCCAACTTGGATAAATTGGACAAATTTGGCAAGGCTCCAGTCAGATGGTTGTTGTCTAGCGACCTGCTCTCCAGTATGATTGTCGAACATTAAGACGGAAATAAAAAAATTTGAAGCGCATAAATATCCATTAATGTTACAAGAAAATTCAATGTGAAATTTTGTTCTTACAAATGAGTAAGTTCAGTCAATTGGGCCAAACTTGGCGGTATTGATGTTGTCAATTGTTTTCCAGACAAGTTGCTGACCACAAAAATGAAAAATTTAGAGAAAACATTTTGTCCCATACTTCAAGACGGTTGTCATAAGGCAGAGTTAAAAATGAAGAATGCAATGATGTAAACTTACATTTCCGAAACCCTTACAGCTGAAGAGCTGTTAGTACACTGGACTCCCTCCCAGGGAACAAGGAAACATGGATCGGAAACCCAATTTTGTATGTTAAATTCTTGTTTCACAACGGCAAGAGCGTCAACTGGGGCGCAGACAATTACAACCATATTTTAAAATCTCAATAATGGAATCTACTGGAAAATCTTTCAAACAAAGCGAGAGTTTGGGTGCTGACCATCTATTGACGAGGTTGCAGGTTTTGTGACAAATAATTGGAAGTACTCAAAAGCGTTGATCAGAGGACCTCGAGTGGAGTGAAACGCCTTCTGCAGCTTGAAGTCAAATAATGGTGTTTCAGATTGGAAGGCCATTTCCCTGGCAGAAGAATGTCCCTCGAGACTAATATTAGCAAATCTGGTTTCATTATTTATCAAAATATCAAAAATTCTGGATTCAGACCCGTTAAGCGCTTCAATCTCTGCAAAATACAACACCAGAAAATAAGACGTCGTCATCTGTGGTGTCGGCGATTGTGCAAGGGGAAAATACATGCAATGTCTGTGGGTCGCCGCCGTTTGCATGACAACAGGTGGAAGAAGGTTTTGGGTATTGTTTGTTGAAATTGTTTCCACCGAGCTTACATTCTGTGCTCCCTTAATTGACAAAGGATCCCATAGGCGGTCGAATCGGTCTTGGGGATATCTAAATGATTGATCATCAAGAATAAGAAACAAATTCGTAAAGGAACTTCCATTTAAAAAGAAATCATAAAAGGGGAAATACATTACCTGATTGGGTCTTTCGATTGTGCACCCATATCATATCTTTGAAGCCGACGCAACATTAGTCCCGGCTTAACCACATCATACATGCCTTTTTCAAGGGTTCTGAGCTCTATTGCAGAGATAAACAGATCATCCTGCTCTGAGTTTCGGATCAAGCAAAGATAGCCAACTTCTCCAGCAGTAAGCAAGATCTTCTCAGCGCTTACCGGCCGTTGAGCTCTTTGCAGTGAAACGTGCATTACAGAGAGCATATCGATTGTCTCGATAGAGAAATCGAAGAGTGGAATTCGCTGGAGTCCATTGATTGTGCCCACATAAAACCATGGTCTTAACAGGTGGGGAACGTCGGGAACGAGGGGTAATTTGTAGCATGACTTGTTGAGAGGCGCGGGGAACATCCGTACGGTTTGCAAGTAAAATGGCAAACTAGCACTGTCATTTATCTCAACCTTAACACCCCTGTCTCCTATGTAATTATCATCTGTAACCCATGTAACATTGGTAATCGGATCTGTGCGATTTTGTTTCCCACCGCAATTAATGCTCAGAAATCCTGTTATCACTTTGCACAGGTTAAAAGGAAATCTTTCCGAATTGTACAGAAATAATCTAAGCGAATCAATACAGGTGCAACGATACCTGGCTGAGCATGAACAAAAGACAGGCGGCACAAGAGGATGAAAATCGCTGCTCCGTATGTTTGCTGGAACAAATAACTTTCATTTTATTGATCTTCATCTTCACCGCATTTAGAAATCAAGCAAACATATTGCACAGATGTCTTCATGATTGTTCGTTCAACCCCTTAAAATCCTGAGTAGTTAGGTCAATTTCACCGTGTGGTGTACTACACACGTCGAAAAATTCAAATTCAAAGTCCATATTTCTTTCTTCGTTACTTCGGTCAACAGACTCAAACGCACACATGAAAGGAAGCAGCGTGGTAATGAGGCGAAACACAGGTTTGAGCTCAGGGACTCAAACCTGGAACCTTCATGCGAAGGAAAAGACTTGACCAGAACACTACTAGGTAAGTATAACCATGATATTTCGACATTCTTCGGCTTCCAGAGCGTGGGCCTGCATTTAATTTATAACATTGGCAATTAAACTTTGACTCGAACTCGTAACAGGCCGCGTTCCATGTTTCGAGCCCTACCCCTTGACCCCAACGTTGGAATCTTCACACTTTCTATGTTGATAAATATACGTAATTTTTTCATTTCCATATAAACACTCCTCTTTCGTGCAAGCAACCGTACCTTCTAACCTCTTTCTACTTAGCCCACTAGATCCGATTTTTCCATTTCTCCCCAAGTGTTTTTCTCCTCAACCGGTCCATAGTTAATATTAAACTAGCACAAGTTGCAATGGAGATGCCGGAGGGTAGCAAGGTATGTATTAACATAAAAAATGAAATTGGACACGAAAGGAAAGTAAATTGAGGTCTCAAGAAGATGAGTAAAACGGAAAGGGAGAAGCCATACACTTTGGTTAAGTGAAGAAAATATAATTTCAAATATAGTGACCATGCTAAGTATGAATATATGTCACATAATAAAGGTCAAGTATCATTGAACAATAACAATGTCAATTTCTACAAAAGTAAAGGAATTGAGCGAATTACTTTAGTTGACAAAGAGATTCAGATTATAACTATTCCATTCTATTGTAACACCACATATTATTTTTGAATGAATGAGGCTTTTTACTCATAAAGGCAAGACCGAGATGTAGTGAAGAGGCATATATGATTTAGGATAGTAAGACATATTTAGAGTTAATTATTTAATAATTTTTTATTTATCGTGAAGTCACAATGTAAGTGGACGATAAAAGAAAATTGAGAAAGAAAACATACACATCCTACCACAATCAACTATTATGTTAGTAGGAAGACTACTTTAATTGTGGTGTCATCCCCACTGACATAAGGATCATGGTATTTTTAGATTTATATGGTTTCATGGATCAAGCCAACCAACTAATTTCAGATTACTTGTTTTTCATTGATAGAAGACCCACCTAAATTGCGGTGTGACTCATAAGGATTATACTAATATAATTTATGTGAGGAAATCAATTTGCCGAAAGAAAATTTTATACAATTGAAATTTATAATCCCACGAAATTATAAATTGAAGGTACTATCAAGCTAATATTTTGATCCTACATATGATTTGGAAATACTACGTTATGTTACTTAGGTGTCTATTACTTTTATGCACATGTTTATTAGCTTAATAGAAAGTAATTAGGTTTTGTGTCTTATTTTCTTAGGGTCAGATTTAATGGTTTTCGATGCTTCCAAGCACCATGATTTTATTACTTGATGTGATTTATACACGTATCCGGATCATCTGCAACGCTTTACCTTAAAATTTTAGTTGAAGACCCATCATCAAAGTTGAGATTTGACACCCGTTCCAGATGATTTTGCTTGTTTTAATCGTATTTTACACTTTATAAAATAGTCGGTCCGTCTCTGTTTGGACGTGAAGGAATTTGGCAAAACCATCATTATGAACACATTCAATATAAATATAAGTGCAACATTACATATATATTTAAATAACATATTTTATTGAAAATGTGTTTATATCGAGCATATAATTCCTAAAACTTACTCGACACTTGTAAATACAACTAAAAAAATAATGTATTTTTAAAATTTTTAAATAAAGAAAATGAATTTATATGAAATGGATGGGTTGTTTAAAACCTTTTAACGTCATATTTTTGGTTTGACAAGTGGGGTTAGCCGTCAAATCTCATCCCTACCGATCATCATTACTTTCTACAACTAGTTCTTCAAACAATTAGAGGTATGAGAAAGAAAGAAATAAAAAAGATCCTGGGAAGAGGTAGCTAACCCATCTTTGTATATGGAACTTGTAGGGATATCACAAGTCATCGTTATCAAGAAATCCATGAAAACAATCAGCTTTGTAACAACACCACCAAATAAATCGGAAACCACATAAGCTAAAAAGGGCATATATCTTATAATTTTGAAGATGTCATTGAAAAATATTTTCATGGCTTCATTTTCAAATTGATAAATATAATAGTAAAAAGTAAATTTCTTATAATTTTAAAGATATTATTGACAAATATTGTTATATTTTATGTTTAATTGAAAGTCATATATATTTAGTTCACTTTTTACATTTTAAATGTAGTGCCCACCCTTTTCATACCTTAGTTTCTTGCGGACTTATTACATCGAAAGCAGATTTTGGACACGATTTATAGATCTATTTGAATATTAGGTGATTTTAGTTGGATCTTTTGATGGCTCATGCAATGTTTAGGGTGTGAAGCACCAATCTCATAGTGATTGTTGTCATAGTTTCATGTCAAAGCACGTGATTTTTTGTTTCTAGTAGTACATGATACTGATTAATCCTATTTGACCTATAATGGATTTATGTTATCATTTCATACTTTGTTAGCATTGGTGTATTTTGACTATGACATATTATCATGATCGGTGTAGTTGGAGCTCATATCCGGTTTAATTATGAATGCACGTTGATAGTATATGATCATCATGGGTTGATATTTATTATTGTGTTGTTAGCATGCTAACCATGATTATTTATTTATTGGATATATATAGGTCAACTATGTTTAATGTTTGCAATGAGTATGCGAGATAATAGGGCACATGAGAATGTGGGTTTATAGGTGGAAAATTAAGATGCACAAGCAATTAATTGGGATGATTCTTAGCCGTGTTTGTTGTATAAAGCCTTATTTGATTGTATCATGTTGTATAGGGGCACCATGTGTGACTCCAAAATTTTAGTTAATGTAATAGTGTTTTGATAATCTTTTGTAAACTAGTTTAGGGACCTAAAGGTCCCCACTTGTATTATAAGTGTATTAGATTAATTAATTTTGTTTTCAAGGAGGTTGGGGTCACATAAACACCCCTTGGTTGGGCCTCACAACCTACATTCTTGTGCCATCTTTCCAAACCCGAAATTGGGCTAAAAGGGCAATTTTTGGGATCCCTTTCATCTTTGGGGGTTCTCTTTTCAAGAAAAAAATCCCTTGGACCCTTATAGGTAGGGGCTTCATTTATTGGTCAAATGAGACTTTTACCTCCCATTTGACCTCTCATAAGTCACCATTCTTGTAAGAATGGTTGGGTGGTGTGTTTCTAAAAATTTAGATGGTGTTTGACTTATTAGCATTTATGGGAATTTGGGGTTTTTTATCTTAAAATATTTTTGTTTCTCTCTTTTGAATTTTTAAAATCTTGGGTTGGGAAAAGAGAGGGGTGACACATGTCACCCTCTCATTTGAGAGGATATTTCCTTTCTTCTCTTCATATACATCCTCATGGAGGAGGAAAAGGGCTTGAGCTTGTCATTTTTGCATTTTGAATTTGGGAGTTGAGCTTGGAGCTTTGGCTTTGGAGTAGATTGGATAGCTTAGAGACTTGGAGAGCTTTTTGAGGTAGGATTCTTGTGCCTTCCTTTGTTATATTACACGTATTTGAAGAATGAAATGAGTCTTGTGTGTGATTATATGTTTTGAATGTTTTTGTATGTTGTGGTTTTATGTGTTTTATTTGTTTTCTCCATCCATCAAGTGCAGTGATGGATTTTGGGAGTAGTGTGGGGAAGAGGGTAAGTGCACCAAGTTGGGGGGCCAAAAGGGGGTCTTAAGTGGATGCATTTTTCTAAAAATAAAAACTACAACTATGCAGTTTTTGAAATAGTTACACTCAAAATTGGAAGATGTTGTAGAAATATGAATCATAGCATTTTGAGTCTAGTTTCTAAGCTACTAAATTTTATTGAAAACGGATAATTTTAAGTGGGTCAAACAACTAAAATACCAACATGTGCTCTTGTTTTTGTTAAAAAAACATAATAGAGTGAATTTCGTGCCCCCACCATTTTTTGAGCACCATTTAGTATTTTTGAAAACCCTTTGGTAGAAAGATAGCTAGGAGCATCTAGTTTGTGTTAGAATTTATTTTAGATTTTTTTAGCAAATATTTTTTTATTTATGATTTTTCTAGTACAAAAATTTTATGTTTTGAAAAATAATGGAGCTCCGACCGTGCCCCCCCTAACTACCTCAAAAAATATCAAAAATTAGATATATATTTTTGAATATGTATAGAATTATGCCTAGTTTGTGCCTAAAATTTTTTTATTCAATTTTGATGAGTCAAAAAAAAGATACACGAAAAAAGATAGAGGTAAATTTCCTTTCTTCTCTTCATATACATCCTCAGAGAGGAAAAGGGCTGTGAAGTGTGACTTTTTCATTTGAATGTAATATGTTTAAAATTTCAAAAATAGCTATAAAAAGGCATAGTTAAGAAAATAAATAATATGGAAACCTTGTATTTGTTAGAAAAATTGAAAAATAATATTTATACAAAGAAGAAACTCTGCTTTACATCGTGGTATAATTTTTTTAAACAAATCGATCATTTGATGTTGATTTATCATGACGGAAGTTGGATTTTTGTGTTTTTCTACAAAAACACACGGTTTGTTGTGTTTGTGCAGGTCCATGCCTCAGGCTTGGGGATCCAAACCGGATCCCAAGCCTTGAGGCATGTGTTGGAAAAGGTAAAAATCATAACGTGTACGCGTTATAGCGCATATGTGTTATGCGCGTACACATTATAACATGTACGCGTTATTATTTGTTTATATATTGTGCCCCCCAATGTCCCTTTCATCTCTTTCATGGGAATTCTACATACATTTTGTTTGGTCTGTAATTTTCTATACATTCTTGCACAATTTTTTAGTAGTTCATTTTTTCCCCTACCCCACTAGTTGATTTTTTCTAATCATGGGTGATAAAATTCGAGCTAAGGACAAGAGGAAAGTCAATAAAAATACATTAGAGCAATTGGAAGAGATGAGAATAAAGAAATTGAAGAGAATGCAAAAAAATTCATGTAGGGAAAGGTGCATCTATTATATCAAATGTAGCTAATGTATTAGAATATGGGGATTAAATCATTAATGAAAATGTAGAGAATAATGATTTTGCAATGAATAATGATATTGAAGTGAATGAAAATGTTGGTATGGATGAAGAAATTGATATAAATCCAATTGTTGAACCCTTACCTGAGAATCCAAATGTTAACCCCGAAATTTGTATGAAAACACTGAATGAAGAAAGTAACCTTGTAAATGAATCTTCACCTCTAAGAACACCTCCTTCCATTTTGCGAAGAAAACCAATTCACTTAATTGAAATTGATGAAAACATTATAAAACCAATGCCTAACAAAATGTTTGAAAGAAATGCGAGAAGAAAAGCTAGTGGAATTTGGGATAATTACTTTGAGAATTTAAATGACACACAAAGATGTCAATTATTTGTTACATTGATGAAATTAATTAAGATGAGACCTATAATGAAAACCATGGGGTTAAGAACATCTAATGTTGTTGATCAAAATGCGTCAATTGTTGAAAACATACATAAAGCATACCAAACTATAGGTGGAAAAAGACGCACCAAAGATAGTAATGCTACACGGTGTGCACTTACTAATTGTATAGTAAGTGATAAAATAGTTAATAAACACTTGATTAGAAAAAAACAAGTGCTTTGAAGCTAAATAGAAAAACACTAATGAAAGCAATAGAGAGATGTAAACATCTTGATTTAGTCAATAACACTGACTATTGGGCTTTCTCTAGCAGACTTCCATGAAAAGACAAGAATACATATGATATTCTAAAAGAATTAATTGTAAAATTTTGGAATGAGAACACAAGGGTGTCACCAAATAGAAGAGATATAATAAAAAGAAGAATAGGTTCTCATAATCATGAATCGTGTGCAAAAAAATTCTTAGATATGACTCAAACACAATTGTTCTCTAAGTTTAAGAATGAAAATCCACAAATTAACATTAGGAAAAGATTATTTGAAATGAGCAAACCCTTTTATGTGAAAATCAATCACTCACATACCACTTGTTTTTGTAGGCATCATGTTGAATTTTCAATGCATTATTATTTTTTTGTCAAATACGTCGTGTTTTGCATATTGACATCATGTTGTAGGAGTGTGGATTAAATGTCCCACCAAAATCTTCAAGGGAATTTATTCTAACAATATTTTGTGAAAAATCAACTAGACAATTTTTTTATAACAAAGCATGTTTGGATGGAACATGCAATGTATGTGGTGGCTTGCCAAATCTGAAAAGTTATATCCATGAGGAGAGTATAGATTCAATAGGAAAAGAATTGGTTGGTTTCACCAAATATAAATTGGTGGCATATCAATTAAAAGATGGAAAAGAATCTAAGAGGTGTGAGCTTGTTACAAAACAATTACCTGTATCAGAATATATGGTCAAATTCAGAGAGAAAATTTTTTATGAGTATGCAAGGCACACACATAGAGCTCGATGGTTGGATGAAAAATTCAAGTTAAGCAAGGACACATTCCCACTTGGTACTATTGTTTCAGTAGTTGAATTCACAAAGAATTACACATTGCATCCACAAATGGAGGATCAAACTCAATATTATAACTCACTTTGCAAGGTTCTATTTTCATGCATATAACATTCATGCACTCTCCGAGAAAGCACCGAGTAAAATCAAAAAATATTAAGAGAATATCATTTATACATCATGATGATCGGACACATTCTACATAATATGTACAATGGTGTTTCTAGGTGTTTTATGCAAATTTGAATGAGAAGAACATTAGTTTTGATCAACATTACATTTGGTCGAGAAACTATGCATCACAATTCAAGAATGCGCGGATGTTTTATTGCTAAGAAGGATGCACAAAGAAACAAATGTACAACATATATCTATATTTTTACTAAGGTAGGGCATGGAAAAGGAGAGCATGATGGTGCAGAGCATGTGTGAAAAGAGCACTTGTAAGAGAAGAGTTAAAGTTTAAGGATGGTGTTAAATTTACATATGCAAAAAATATTGTTGATTGGTGTGTCAATAATATAGGCCATGAATCTCAAGTGAGATCAATGGTTCAAGATATTTTTGGTTGATAGAGAAACAACATCACGGAAAACATTGAAGATTGTATGACAATTGTAGGATCAAGTGATATGCACTCATTCCGTAGTTCAGATGAAAATTCTTGGACTATTTATACTAAGTGCATGGCATGTTTTTGTATATCATGCATTTATTTTGCATGGAATGAATTTGAATCACAACGATTGGGTGGATGAATGGACTTGTAAACCTCTAATTCCACTCGACATTCATCAAGTTCCATGAGCATTACAACTTACAGGGTCTTTAGATCAAATGACAACATCACCTGACTTTGACCAAGTCTCTAATTTAGTGCAACAAGGTACATACATATATGTACATGCCATGTTTTAGATTTATAAATTATTAAATGGTCAAACTCTTAATGTATTTTAAATTTGACTTGAGTTTTACTTTGTGATGTAGGGCATGTTTTTGCAGTTATTGTGACGAAATTTAATGAAGAGGGAACATACTACTTCTTGTCTTGTTGTGTAGAGGGGAAAAATTGACTTCCACAGTCATTGATGGTGAAGACCTTGAGTATCCCCTGGGTTAGTGGTATTCACTAGAACTTGGCTTCAACGATATCCTATCAAAAATCAAACATTTGGTTGTTTAAAGACTATGAAGTACATCGAAAGATACTTCACTATTCACATTTGGTCCTTGCAAAAAATATTAAATTGATCAAATATCGAAGTCAGCCATTAAACAATAATCTGTGGAAAGTTCATGAATCCGATCATGAAGCAATTTTTGCTACTGTCAAGAGTAGAGTTGATCCTTACGGTTCATTGGATTGAATTTACAAAGGTATGTTCTTCATAAATTTAATTTTGATATTTACTTAAATGATTTTGTTTAAATTATGTATGATTTAAAATTATATTTAATTTCTTACTAACATGTTTATGTAGGTTAGTGGTGCCAAAAAGCTTCCTCCTAGTGAACGTGCGGACAATGATGCATCGAGTGAGAATTTTATTCTAAAAGCCAAGTGAAGCTAAGAGAAATTAAATATTAGAAAGGAACAATAAACAAAAATTCTCATTTCACCACCTATATGAGCAGAGATACCGCATGTATGAACCACCTCAGGATATTATTCGGGTGATTGTGATGGAGAACCTTATGTTGAATCATCGGAAATTTAATTTGGATATTTACTTAATTTGGATATTTTTAAATGATTTTGTGTGATTTAAAATTCTATTTAATTTCAATAGGACAACGATAGAACCGAATGGAGATGGATAAAACCGCAATAGGATTTTGACAATAGAGGGCCTCGACATGGAGGTTTTGGATCTGATGAGGCAATAGGATTTTAGAGGGCACCAAAATAGAGGTGCCACGAAGTCCCTAAGAAATCATGTCGAGTGTAGTCCCTTCAAAGCCACAAGACCAAAACATGCTACATCTTTGATGGTTGATTTCTCGAGACTCCGTGGCACCTAGAGATGTCTCGTCATATCCAAAATTCCATGTTGGGTCCCTCTACAAAATTAATTCATGGTTTTATCCATATCCTTTTTGTTCTCTCGTTGTCCTATTGTTTACAAACACACGAAATAGTGTAGTTTGAGTTAGTGCTGAGGTTTCCAAACACTATATTTTGCAAATAGTAGTTCGTGGGACCGAACCACCTCGCCAACACGTTCGGATGGCTAGGTGAACACTAGTGGAGGCTTTTTTTCTTTTTCCCTACACTCCTCGTGCTTTGAGGCTACCTCATCCAGGCATAGTCTCTTAAGAGCCCTAAGACCAAAACACGCTATATCTTTGATGGGTGATTTCTGACTCGTAGCACCTAGAGATGTCTTTTAGATCCTAAACCTCTACGTTGGGGCCTTCTACAAAATCATATATAAATTTTTATCTATCTCCATTCAGTTCTCTCGTTGTCCTATTGTTTGTAAACGTGTGAAATAGTGCGGTCACGAGTAAGTGTAAGGCTACTCGGATGCAATATTTTGCAAACAAAAGCTCTTAAAAGTCTTTGAACCAACTATGCCACACACATCAAGGTGGCCAGGTAAACACTAGGGTGGCTTTTTTTGGTTCTTACACTCCCCACGCTTTCACACTACCTTTTTGGTTCCTTACACTCCACATGCTTTCACACTACCTCATCCAGGCATAGGCCCTTAAGAGCCCTGAGACCAAAACACACTATATCTTCGATAGGTGATTTCTCGGACTCCATGGCACCTAGAGACATATCATCGAGATCCTAAACCTACATGTCGGGACCCTCTACGAACTCCTATCATAGTTTTATCCATCTCCATTCGGTTCTCTTCTTTGTCTATTGTTTGCAAACACACAAAATAGTGCGATTTGAGTCAATATAAGGTTGCCAGATGCAATACTTTACAAACAAAAGCTCTTGGAGCTGAATCAACTACGCAAAAACATCGGGGTGTCTAGGTGAATGCTAGGGTATGATTTGCTTTGGTTTCCTTATGCTCCCGGTGCTTTTGAACTACCTTGTCCGGCGTAGGCCCTTAAGAGCCTTAAGACCAAAACACATTATATCTTCGACGGGTGATTTCTTAGACTCGTGGCACCTAGAGACATCTTGTCTAATCCTAAACCTCCACATCGAGGCCCTATACAAAATCCTATCATGGTTTTATCCATCTCCATTCGGTTCTCTCGTTGTCCTATTGTTTACAAACACGTGAAATAGTGCAGTCTAAGTCAGTATAAGGCTGCCAGATGTAATACTTTGCAAATGGAAGCTCTTGGCACCGAACCAACTACAACAACATGTCAAGGTGGCTGAGTGAATGCTAGGGAGGATATTTTTGTTCACTACACTCCACGTGATTTCGGACTACCTCGTAGGGCATAGGCCCTTAAGATCCCTGAGACCAAAACACGCTATATCTTCGACGGTGATTTCTATGACTCGTGGAACTTAGAGACGTCTCTTCAGATCTTAAACCTCCATTTCGAGGCCCTCTAATAAATCCTATCACGGTTTTATCCATATCCATTCAGTTCTCTTGTTTTCCTATTGTTTGTAAACACGTGAAATACTACAGTCTGAGTCAGTGTAAGGCTATCAGACGCAATACTTTGCAAACGGAAGCTCTTGGTGCCGAACCAACTATGCCAACATGTCCAGATGGCCTAGTGAATGCTAGGGAGGATTTGTTTTGGTTCCTTATGATCCCCGTGCTTTCAAACTACCTCATCCGGGTGTAGGCCCTTAAGAGCCCTAAATGACTAGATTAGCTTAAGAATGAATTTGATAGGGGAATGTCTAAGAACACACAAGAGTTATCAATCACCTAGTAAATCTTTCTTGTTTAGTTATGAATGGGAGTCAGTTGGCCTATGGATTAGTGACCTTCCATTCATTGATAATTTATGTTATGATAAACCCATGGATGTTTTCAAAAGTGCCTTCAAAAGGATAGGGGTAGTCATCAAGCATAGTGAAGGGTGTGATGTGATTTCCAAACAACTTGAAATACATACATATTTAGAGGTAATAACATGAATTAGATAGGATTAGACAATCAAGAATCAGTGTTGAGTCTCATTGAATCGGAGACATGTCATTGGAGTAATGTGCATGGAGAGACATTCTCAAAAAATCACAGATTAAAGGCATCAAATTTTGATGACTCTCGGGTGTTTTAAGCGGGGAGAAGACTAAAAGCATAGAAGAATGTAGTAAGTGCATGATAAGATAGAACCAGATAAAGAGACCATGAGCAAGAAGAAACAAAAATAAGGTAAATACACATATACACTTTGATAAATTGAATGAATAATTACTCGATTAGGTAACTCTTTATATATGTACATTATATAAATATTGATTTCCAAATTTTGATGCATATTATACATTGAAAATGCTAGTACATGTACATCACCAATAAATGAAAAAATAATCCACAATATCTTAAATATTGTCAAGTGCACATCATATTAGTTTCATGAAAAATAATCTTAGAAATGTAAGGTCTCATACAAAAATATAAAGTTCCAAATAGTATTTAAATGTGCATAATAAATATAAAAATGCCCAAATAGGTCATATACCATCAATTTCAAATGCCATATAAGCATACATACAATGCCATGCACATAGGCATACAAAAATGTCATGTAAGACATATATATTTTCTAATCATCAAAATCTATCCCTCTCTTGGCCTTTCTCGGAAGAAGGCCCTCCCTTAGACAAAGATGGAGATCTATAAAATGACTTTGGATCATTCGAGCCCATCCTACGAGTCCTCTTCTATTGAATACTCTGTACAGATGAGCCTATAAATGCAAACAATGTTTTTTTGTCAAAACTTAATTTATATATGTTCTCAACATGTATTTAAGACCATCTTTAGAATGAAAGTATTTACATAAATACACAAACTTACCCAAGTTGTCGATCATGCCGAATTTTCATCTCATGCTCGGATGAGTCATTGGGAGCACCTGGATCACGAACATGGGTATGAAGATGAGGAGATGGAGGAGTCCATGCCCTCGAAGTAAAAATGGAGGGGGCTGAAGTTCTCTGCATACACATAAGATCATAAAATCTAACATCAAGAATTAGCAAAAATAGAACAAAGTACATGTATGTGTAATGACAATATTTTAACTAATTTTATCAATATAGAACTATTGATTTTACCCCACCATTTGTGAATCAAATGAAACAGGCTGCTACTATCGGAGGTAAATCTACATATACACAATGAAGGACATTATTAACATAATTTAATAATTCTACATAATGAAAGACATTACTAACATGTAATTTAACATAATATGAATTACATGAGAAATTTAACAAAATTTACATGTTGTTTGAATACCTCGGTGAGTTATTGCGCGAGATGAAATATGAATGCGGAAACACCTTTCTCTACTTTTCGTAGAGATGGTGGGGTGTCTAGTGAATTCAACATCTTTATCAAATGTATGTATCATGATGGACATACACAAGTTAGATGAATACACATACATAAGAACATACATATATTTGGCAGAGGCAGACAAAATACATATACATACATATATATATATATATATATATACATATATATATATATATATATATATATATATATATATATATATATATATATATATATATATATATATATATATATTTGCATGTGTGTGAAAATTTTAAACAATTAACATTCAAAATTACCTCTCTATGAATTATGTGTATGTATGGTGCTCACCACATGTGGTCGAGATGAAGATGTGCCTCCCGCGCATTGTAATATCAATGCATGTACATGTACAAATACAATTATTTCAATAATTTAATATATATATAAGTAAATCAAATACTCCAAACTTTTTGTAAACACATAATAAAACATAACAAATACCTATGAAGGTGACATCGATGATTTGTAATCCAAGTGTGTCTCACTCAAAAAGGCATCTGACATAGTGACATTATCGTGTGCATCCCTAGTACCAACTCCACCAAAATCAGTACGCATGAAAGTATCATCCTCCTCGGGCCCCAAACATATGCTACCACATGATGAGAAAAGATGTGGCCTCATGCTAGTACTCCTTGAGGGAATACTCTATGTACCTCCGCGAGCATCTAGCTCAGAAATCTCCCTCATATGTCAAACAAGGGTCACAGATAGCCCCTGAAGTGTGTGGAGTGTATCAATCTCTATTGCTTCCTTTATACTTGAGGGACAATCTCGGGGTGAGGGCTTTGTGTAGGACTCTACCTCTTCGAATAGGTGCAAATTGTGCACTGATCCATCTTGTGCAAATCCTTTTCTTATCACGAAAATCTCGAAATCAAAATAATTTGGGATCTCGTTGATGATAAACTCGCAATAAAGTTTCCTCGAAAGTATAGTGGCACCTCGTTGTTATTACAAGGTGGAAAATCAAACACCATCCACTATCAGTCCCAAAAATTATTTTTAATCAAATTATTATTGCACCAATAGATGGGAAACCGCTTACATGATAACGAAACAGGAGAAAATTAGTGCGAGAGTCTACATGAATAAGGCACATATGAGGTCTTTTGTAATTTCTTTTTCTTTACATCCACATATGATAATTTTTTGGAATAATAAACGCTACAACCCTCTCTATAAGTTGTCAATGATCAATTTTCCTCGTTTTCCACGTCAACTTGAGTAAGTAATGCCTCCAATGTGTTTGCAAGAGAGGCATAGTGGGGTTTGTAGATTGTGAATCCCTCATTCTTTTGATTAAATCCTAAATTTCAATTTTTTTTCAACTATGTGGGTTGCTAAATCTTCTTGACTACCTAGGGGATGTTGAGCAATTATGGGAGGGTTGGGAGGGATGACAGGAATAATAGGGTTTGGTTATGGTTGATTCCCTCGACCTCAAATTGTAACAATAAAAAAATGTATTCAATTCAAATTTTAATCTATAATTATCATATTTCAATGCAATTTTGAGAAAATAATTGTGCCTACCTCTTCTTCGTGGTGTCATCATCGATTTATATCTTCCGCGATCCAGAAATGATCCTTCGAACTTGAGATCTAGTTGAATGAAAAAATGTGAGGGCACAATTAAGATTTGAAACTCTCGCATTTGAGGGAGATAAAATGATAGAGGCTCAGGTATCTTTTTGTATTTATAGCACACGTACATGTTATGATTTGGTAAATCCCAAACCTGATAATTTGAAACATGATGACGTTATAATAAAACATATACGCATTTTTATTTTTTTCAAGTTTTTGTCCACTTTTTGGCCTCACAACTTCATGCACTTACCCAAGAGGTAAATTTCCCTCTTACCACATGGCTTGATGGACAAGCCATGTTGGCATTCTTCCTCTTCGTCCCCATCATATGGTTTGAGGTAGGGAAGGTTGTTCATATGGTTTGAACCTCTTTCCCCATCCTTGGAAAGGAAACCCAATGAGGTTTGAAAATCCTCCCAAGAAGGAATTTTGGTGCTTGGGAGGAGAAATAAGAAGGTGTTTTTATCATGGAGGGATAAGGAGGGATTATGGAGTATTTTTATGTGTGTTTCCTATGGTTGGATCACACCTTTGGCATACTTGGATTTCTCATCCACTCTTCCCCATTGGTGGGAAAACATGGAGTTTTCTCCCCTTGTGTTTGGTGGTCTTTTTGGTGTTTTGTGTGTTAAATGTTGTTGCATTGTGTTGTTGTTGATTGTTCATTTCCCTACCCCACTTGTGCATACTTGAGGATTGCTTGCTCTCTCTCCCATGGGCTTGGAGGAATACTATAATTTACTCCAAACTTTTGCATTGACATGTAATGATGCCAATAGGTTGGGAGGTAACTGGGCCCTATCTCCTTGTGATTTGAAGATCTTATGGAATGGAAAATATGCAGATTTTTGCTTGAAGATTGATGGAGAAAGTTGAATACTATGTTATGTTGTTCCCAACTTTTGGGAGGCTTCTTCACTTGAATTTTAATTGGCTTTGTAAATGATGTAATTTCCATTGTAATGTGTTCATATTCTTGGGATAAAACTATGTATATTTGTACTTGTAGAAATTGGGTTGAACCATCTTCTTGGAAAT
The DNA here is from genome assembly GCA_018340775.1 of Taxus wallichiana var. yunnanensis. Taxonomy (NCBI): domain Eukaryota; kingdom Viridiplantae; phylum Streptophyta; class Pinopsida; order Cupressales; family Taxaceae; genus Taxus; species Taxus wallichiana. The sequence continues at coordinate 964,813,102 of CM031242.1, read as the reverse complement.
GAATGTTGTCATTTGTAAGCTTGATTTTCTTCTTGTCACAATGTTCTTCATTCATGGTTAGAGCATGTTGTATTACTCCTCCATCTTGTTGTAAAATCTTCCCTATTATTACTTTGGGAGTGTGGTGTAATCATTTTCAAATGGAGGAGATGGCTATCTTTATCCTCTTCTTGTGAAGTAATTTTGTTATGTCGCAAATCTTTTCCTCCAATATTAAAGTAAACTCATACCATTGTTTGTGGAAATGTAGCTATATTGCATTTTGGTTTCATCTTGTTGGAATAAACTCCTAGTTTTTCCTTTGATAATGTTTGCAGAAAAAAATTGATATAAGTTGGAAGTATGTTTGCGAGTTTTTAAAGAAATGAAAGATATGGTGGGTATTTTGTATCTCTTTGGTTGAGAGCCATTAACACATTCTAAGTTTCTACCATACATTTTGGCTTGTGATAATAAACTTTGCCTTACCTATCTTATGGTGAAAAGTAATAAAAGATTGAAAAGTAGGTGTATCAAAAAACTTTTTTGTTGAAATAGAACCTTGATTCTTTCATGTAAGATTAAACTCTTATTTTTATTTGAATGCAAATGGGAATGCCTCTCTTTGTTACTTCTTACTCTAGGAGATATTATCCTATTATGTTAAAGTTGTATCCTTTGCTTTATTATGTTAAAACATGGGAAATAGAATTATAGAAAACACATGCTCCAAATTTTAGCTGAAATCCCCTATCCATACCCCCAAGTAAATTAGTGACTTAGAAGGATCAATGAAACTTATAGTTTGAAATTATCCTTTTGTTTTGTATTTAAGAAAATCCTCTTGTAAAATTTTGATCTCAAAGTGTGTATGATTTTAATTTACCTTTTACTAGAAATTATTACACCATGGTTCCATTTCTTGAGTTGGTTTTCTTAAAGAAAATTAAGACAATGAGGTTTTGATAAATCCAATTTAGGTACTTTTTAGCTTCATATCTTTAATAAATAAATCAAACCGAAAAAGGCTATATAATTACTTATGTATAGGAACCACATACATGTGTGTGTGTGTGTGTCCATGTGTGTGCGTGTGCGTGAGCATGCATGTGTGTGTGTGTGTGTGCGTGCATGTGTGTGTGTGCGTGTGTGTGTGTGTGTGCATGTGTGTGTGTGTGTGTGTGTGCATGTGTGTGTGCGTGCGTGCGTGCGTGTGTGTGTGTGTGTGTGTGTGTGTGTGTGTGTGTGTGTGTGTGTGTGTGTGTGTGTGTGTGTGTGTGTGTGTGTGTGTGTGTGTGTGTGTGTGTGTGTGTGTGTGTGTGAAAACCCCAAAACCGTGTTATATCAAGTAATCCGTGATTTTTGTTTTTGGGAAATAATGTTAAAAAATATGTGTACTTGATGTTGGGGATGGGGCGAATTATTTTTATAAAAAGAATTTTTATAATGTTGAGGGGATAGGCCAATACCTACCCCCACTCTGTTGTGTGATTCGCAGTGGTGTGGCTCCTCAACCCACACCCCCCGCGATTCGCGATTCCCTTCCCCAAACCATGGTTGTCATTTTTCCCCCTTACCACAAACTCTTCCCCTACAAGCCACATCCACCATAAATATCGAGGCTTGAGGCCCAAAAATCAAAGGCAACAAACATAAAATAAATAAATAAATATAAACCTATTAATGTTGAATTTCATACTTTATCACCCATGTGGAAACAATATTCCACTAGGAGAAATAAAAATAACATTCCCAAGAGATCATATCAATGTCCTGCACCTACAATATGGAGAAAATGGAAATGGAATGAGAAAACTATTAAAGGAATTCCAAATAGAGTTATGGAAATATCTTTTAGGGCTCCTTTTGATCAATGGTGCATGATAAGTTGATCCCATGGTCCTCTTGGGTACTAAGTTTGCCACACATGATTTTTTAATCCATAATTCTTTTGTAAGAGGTATATCTCCTCTCTTTTAGTTTTGGATAATAATAAAACTAGTTGGATTATATGTGGGCCTTCTTGCATTAATAAAATTATTTGGAGAAAATTGCTATCAAATGTCAGTTATTAAACCTATGTATGTGTTTATTCTTAATAGTAGTTCAATAATAATAATAATAATAATAAATTCCAATCCTCCCTAAGAGAATCATTACGTTGGTAAGCCAAATAACCCATGGTTTTAGATTAGCTCCAAGATATTGGATGCTACGCATGTTTATTATTCTTCGTGTTGGGTCAGAAAAGCCTCTTACAAGAAGTTGGAAAAACTTCTCAAATATTTTCTTTGGACTAGCTCGGAGCTTGGAAAAGGCTCTCATATGAGTTTCAAGGGAATATTATTGCCTCCTAGGGATTCGAGTATGGTCTTGGTCTTGACCGACATTGGCCTTATAAATAGGGATATGTGTTGCAGCCAAGTGGATCATTCGAAGTCATGTGTGATGAAGCTTGGAAAGTGTTGATTCGCAATTGTATTTGTCAAGCTCCCTCAAGGGCGTAAAACTTGGCAAGGGCTGGAATTTTAATAGTCTGCTCATTCTAAAAGCCCCGGTTAAGATTATGGGCACATTTGTTGTCAAAATCATGGAAAGCTTTAGAATTTCTCAAACCCTTTTAAGAGAAGGGGATGGTTTAATTAAATGGGCTTTCCATTAATGACCATAGCATTAAAAGTGGTCTCCTCTCATCAATTTTTATGATGTGTCACTTGCCCAAGTGCCCTGGTTCATGCTCTTAAGTTATATCGTTGAGGTTTGTGCACTCTTAAAGACATATTTTGAACAGGTAGTCAGTTGCTTCTCACTTGGCCTAAGTTAAAGCCAATTTGGCTTTCTTCGACTAACAAAGAGTCTTATAGGAAGTTCTTTATTCCATTCCTCTTGAGATGATTCAAAAGTTGGTGGTGTCTCTCTCGAGCCTTGGTGGAAGGATTGGAAATGGTTTTAGATACCCCTTTCTTAAATTACTTGGAAAAGGTTATACTCTGCTCACCCCAATAGCATGCAATGGTGGGCTTTCTTAACTCCAGATGGGTCATCATTTTGGATGGTCCTCTAGGGAAGTTAGATTTCACATAGTTTTAAAGCTATCCTTTAGCCCAAGCTAGCCTATTTTTCTTGGTGCCTAATTTTCAAGGCCTCCCTATTGGCACTTGATTAGCTGAAATTATGGGATTGCTCCTGGCTTTTCCCTTTTTGTGGGCATATTGAGATGCTCATACATCTATTATGATACTGCCCAAAAGCTTAACCTATTTGGGCTGGATCCATGATTTCTTTTGGCCATTTAGACCAGCTCCATTTCTTTGGGAACATGCTTTGCTTAGGGGATTCTATTTTCATTCCCCATGCTTTTGCACAAGTGTGGCATACTTTGAGTGGAATCCATTTTTTTGTATGGAAATAATGCACAATTATGTCATTTTTACTAATTCCAGTTTCTTGCATTCTTTCACATTATGATAAAGCCATGCTTATCTCGAATGTGTTCTTATAGATTCTGATGAGAATAAGGTGGAAGAGCTAGAAATGCGGCACCTTTAGATCACCCTTCTAAGATCATTGGGCCAATACTCCTTGCATTTAAAATGGCATGGGAACCCCCTACCTCCCCTTAATACGGGAGTGTTCATTTCGAGAGGACGTCATTTGATTGAGGCCATTTTGGGGTTGACCATGATCATCATCATTGCTCTCCCTATATAAAACAAGAGTTGGCAGAGTATTTTGTTAGCCATGGTGGTTAGGGGTCCCCGCATCGTTCCACGCAGCATAGTGGTTGGGGCTCCTGCCACCACTCCCTACCTCTGTGCGAGAAGTGGGATGGGTGGGATTCTGGCAAAGTCCCCTAGTTGGCTCTTGCCATTTCTCCTAATAAGAGGATGAAAATACAAAGAAGTTGCTTCTCTGGATGCCCCTTCCGGATGGCAATGATCTTCCTAGTAGTAACTTGGAGGATAAGGGCCTCCACCACCGTTGTTGGTTTTACCTCTATGTTTGTATAAGAGTGGCGGCCTAGTTTTTTTCCTTTTGTTTTTACGGGCATTATTGTTATGTTTTGGTTGTGCCCCTTGGGTTGATACTTTAGTCTCCTAGCCATCGGCTAGTTTGATCGTGGGTGTGCCCTTTACCACCCATATTTTTTGTGGATAGGCTATAATATTTTTTAAGTAATATAGACTATTTCATCAAAAAAAAAAACATGTGGTAAGGCCTTCCCCAGTAATAAAACTTCTAGATTATTCTTGTCCTCATTTGAGTATTTATTTATCTTCGGATTTATATTAGGCCCTTATAAATTCAAATATTACCATGAAGTTTATTGGGATCTAAAAAACCTTAGGAAGTCGATTTATGGATGTGATAAGAGCTTAGTGCATTTAGAAATTTAATCATAACCTTTGTTAGGTAATTAAGGCCCCACACTCAAAATTAAGACTCACCATGAAAAATGGTGCACTTTCCAATCAAAAATGGTTTCCGGGATATTCTAACATCAAACACAATTGAAATTAATTAGATAATATATTAAAAAATAAAAACTAAAATAAAAAAAAAAAAAACTACCCGGGTTTTAGGTGACCGAGGTTCAATTCAAGTGCCAAAAATTTGGGGTATTATATTTGGTTTTAGAGTCTCGGTTCAACATCGAGCATACTAGGTATCCCACGTAATAGATTTATAAGTTTTGTTTGGTTTTTTTGTCCATTCGACAAAAAATATTTCCATTAAACTTAATCATCTCCTTCTTATGTTGTTCTGAATGTCGTAACAAGTTGTTGGATGTCGCGCATATCAAAGGCAGAACTTTGGAGTGTTGTTCCTACTCTTAGGATGGGATTCTTTATCGAATACCAACTTAGGTAGGAAATGTTAATGGAACAATTGGGGGTGATTGGAGTGCATTTTTTTTAAATCCTCTATGCTAAAACACTTTGTAAAAGTTAGAAAAATTGTTCAAATTTAGCGTGCAAAGGACCCCTAAAATTCCATAATAGATTAAGTTAGGTTGATCATAGTCTCTGGTGACCTAAGGAGTCACAAAAACATTTAAACCCAATTTATAAGATCATTTGATCATTTAGTTGAAGAAATTTTGAGCTATGTTGATCACATTGTTGTTTGGGACAACAACTAAAATCTAAAAAAATGTTTCGATTATGACCCATGGTTTAGGGACCTTTAGTAGAAAATGAATTATATGACTTCTAACCTTTAGTATTTATACATGTCAATTGGTTGCAGAAATTAGTTTTTGAGAAAATGGAATGGGGAGTGAGTTTTTCAAGCATGTTTAGGAGGCCTCTAGTCTCTAGCACAAAACACAAACTAGTGAATCACATTAATTTACTCCGAAATGAGGTCATAACTATAGTTCTGGTTATCAGAGTTATATTATGCAAGTTGCATCAGATTCTCTATATATAGGAGAATAGATGAGAATTTATAGAATGATTTTTTGAGTTGTGATCTCTTGTTTTCAAGACCCATTTTGTAGCCAATTTCACTAAAATATGTTGAAATGCAATAACGAAACTTTAATAGTTGGCTCGAGAAGGTGCTTCAGTTTGAGATTCATTTCGCTAGTTTTGGGTGTTGTAAGTATTGTTTGACTCCCTATATAATATAGAATTAGTTGGAAGCATTTTTTTACCATTTGGGTATTGGGTACTTGTTTGGTAGGCCCTTTTTATAGCCATTTGGCTAGATCGTAGGACAAGAGAACTGGGTCTTATTGAACCGTTTGAATTCTTAGGACACCCTTGGAGGGTGAAAGATTTTATAATATGATTATCATGGTGTCTTATGGGTTCTCTAGGTTGAATTTTATGACCCAGAAAAATTATATGCTAAGAGGCATTCTTGAATGCTAACTACCTTGGTTTAGCTTGGTCATTTTGGACATCGTAAAAAGTCTAGTTGTTGGTTTTGGAAATAAGTAGTAGTTAAATATAAGAGTGTAGAATTGTTCCCTTGGTCTAAGAAATATGTTTAAGGTGTTTTAGTTAATTGGTTTCCTCTTTGAGTGATCCTATTGTTTTTGGGAAACTCTGCAATGTTAAGGACACCACATTTAAACCTAACAAAACCCTTTTGGTATGGGCGTAAAATAAATAATTGTACCTTGTATAGAACCACTTAACAAGATAAAATGGTCTTCCACGTCTTGAAATTTCATTATTATAATTGGAATAATTTCTACCCTCATGTTTATGTTACTAATCTCAAATTTATAACCCTCTTTATAAGGAAATTTACCAAACAACCTTATAACCTTACTTATCCTTTTCAAAAGTGTATTCTAAATTTAGCATACTTGGATGAAAATTTTTTTACTAATGTAAACTCCTCTAACTTGTCTCTAAACAATATATGATAAGGGGAAAGGATTTTTAGTGTCTCTTTTATATGATGGCCTTATACGAAGTGATTATTTCATATTCTTCTAAGTAAACTAAGTAGCCCTTGAGCTATTGGAAAACGACTCTAGTTTACACAACTTAAAATTCTTATCAAAGCCCTCAACATAACTTTTGGATTAACTTCAACATTGATCAAATTATTATAACCCTTCTTGAGCTCGATAAGCCTATTTTCATACTATGATCCTTTACTAAGTTTTTTGCAAAAGTAACTTGGTTAAAAATTTTACCTTAGTAGGTACACTTGTGATAATAAACCTCCTCGAATTGATTAAAATGTTCCTAAATAATCATGTTTATAATGTTAAGACTTATGTGTAGAAATCATGGAATCACCCTCTCTTTCTAACCTTATCTCATGGATCTAGAAGAACATTGATTATGCAAAAACTCTCTCTCTCTCTCTCTCTCTCTCTCTCTCTCTCTCTCTCTCTCTCTCTCTCTCTAAAAATAAAATAAAATAAATTAGTTTTTGATTGCTCCTTGGTTGGGCATATGGTATACCAACGTTAGTGTTGACCATGGAATTACAAGTAATATGGTGTAATAGTGAATAATGCAATAACTCGTAACCCACCAAAAAATATATATATATATACTATAACTACATCTATGTACTTATACCTTATAAACAACAATAAAACATGTGAAATTATATGTAAATGGGAAAACTCATCGAATATGTATTTGAAAACCACCTTGGTTGACCAACAATGTTATCATTTATTACCCCTTAAAATCTAAAATTGAGGTGATCATAAGTTATTGTTTCAAATGGAATAAGTAATGTTTATTAATCTTAGTTATGTGATATTCATATAATATGGATTACACTCTAAATATTTGGTCTTATGTAAGTAACTTAGGCAATGGGTTGTCATTCCTAAGTTCTAGGTAAGAAAGTAATGTGAATAATCAAAGGTTGCAATGGTCTCACAACTTTAATATGCCTTTGGCTACTTAACTCTTAGGAGACTCTTGCGTAAGATATCCTTCACATTGAAAAACTCTCAAGTAATTTATTATAAGATAAATGATGTAACCCCTTACGGTAAGGACTAAGAATAACGATTATCGATTCCTTCCACCTACCTTGGGTGAAGATGTCCTTTGATATCAGTGTAAACCTAATTAAGAAATATAAATTTGGAGTTGTTGTGAAAGCTATGTTGTTTTGGGGTACGCTTAAAAACATGGCCCCCTTTGTTTCACCATTCAATAGGGTGGCAAAATTTAAGAAATAGAATTCACCCTCTAGTTAAGAAGTATATTTATATACATCTCTTTGACCTAATGGGTCATTATGGCCAAAATAATTTTTGAGTTAAGGTTATCATAGGTTTTGGATTGAGAAGCGTTAGGCTATACCTTTCCTTAAAGGAAAAATGTGCATTGACCTCTTGAACTCTTGAGGAAGGTATGAATGGAAAAGTTGTTGTATCCCATCCATGTGATAAAATTGTAATAATTTCTAGTATTTTGATAGGTTCAGGAAACATTCCCTTTGAATGGATTTTTTTTCCTAACTCATTCATGTTTTCTCTTGATTATAGTAATTAAGAAACGATAAAATTTAAGTAAAACTTTTCATATGTCTTATTGAATTGAAAATTCATTGTTTGTTGTTTTCATTAGGTAAATGTGGCTTTGTAAGGATGTAGAAAAGTTTGAAAATTTTTCTATCATGGTGGAAACTTAGGTAAAATGTTAAACAATAATAAATTAAACTATCCCTTATGAGTTTTCTAAAAAAATTTTGAACCGGAAATGAGATGTCCTAGAAAATGGTACATGCTATGAAACCTTGAAAACCAAACTAGAAAATCAATCTAACTTGATGGTTATATAGATATTTCACCCACAATTTATTGGCACTATCATTATGTGAATGTAAAAATAATGGTCAAATCAAGTCATCACCCTTAATTATGCTTGGTATTATGTGAATCTTCATCCTTGACCTTAATGAATAATGTAGATGTTAGGATCATTTTTGGAGAGGCTCATGAACCATTTTCCAAAATTTAAAGTAATGGTGAGCTAGGAGGTGAAACCACATGTAAACTTGGAAATTTCTCTCTTCTTGTGTGGTATTTGTGGCACCTTGGATGGTTTCCATGAGTAGGCTCATACACATCTAGTATGCAAAACTTGATAACCCTTTTGAAATGACCATTATGTTCCTTGGCTCACCCATCAATAGTTTCCTTTAAATGTGGACCTTATGTTGTACATCCACTTATGTGGACCCTTATAGGAAAGTTAGACTTGATGAGACAAATGAATTCTTTTGGAAGCTACAATTTTCCTTGATTAATATTCTCCTATTTAAAAATACACTTGACCTTGAACCATGTTATATTTGATGAGACATGTTTTTAGAATAAAAAAAATATATAGTTCCTTAAAGTGACCTTAATGTTGGACATACACTACATGTGTGACCATTTAGAGGTTTTAGACAATGATGTTGATAACAATTTCCTTGGAAGCTATAACTTTCTTTAATTAAATTACTCTAAATAAGAGAAACACTTAGTACTTGACCAAGTTTGAATTGGTGGGACATGTTTTGTTGTGATAACAACCACATGATACAATACAATACCTTGTGAGGTCATATCCCTATCTCTTCCTAGTGACTTCTAGGAGGAAGTCTAATTTTAGGAGAGGGGGATGTAGTGCCCACCTTTTCTTACCATAGTTTCTTGTTGACTCATTACTTCTAGTAGATTTTGGACATGGTTTATAGCTCTATTTGGATATTATGTGATTTCATTTGGATCTTTTGATGGCTCATGTGATGGTTAGGGTGAAGCACCAATCTAGTAGTGATTATTATCATAGTTTCATTTCAGCACATGATTTTGGTTTCCAGCAGTACATGATACAATTGATCCTATTTGACCTATGATGGATTTATGTTATCATTTCATACTTTGATAGCATTGGTGTATTTTGACTATAACATATTATCATGATTAATGTAGTTGGAGCTCATATCTTGCTTAATTATGGATGCATGTTGATAGTATATGATCATCATGGGTTGATATTTATTATTGTGTTGTTAGCATGCTAACCATGATTATTTATTTATCAGATTATATTATATATATATATATTGGGAAGGTATGTTTAATGTTTGCAATGAGTGTGCAGATTATAGGGCACAAGAGAACGTGGGTTTCAGCACAACAACTCAAGATGCACAAGTGACCAATTAGGTTGAGTCCTAGCATTTTTGTTGTATGAAGCCTTATTTGATTGTTGCATGTTGTATAGGGGCACCATGGGTGACTCCAAAATTTTAATTAATGTAATTGTGTTTTGTTAGTCTTTTGTAAACTAGTTTAGGGGACCTAATGGTCCCCACTTGTATTAGAAGTGTATTAGATTAATTAATTTTTTTTTGGGAGGTTGGGGTCACATAAACACCCCTTGGGTGGGCCCACAACCTCCATTCTTGTGCCATTTGCCAAACCCGAAATTGGGCTAAAAAGGGAAATTTTTGGGACCCCTTTCATCTTTGGGGGTTCTCTTTTCATGAAAAAGATCCCTTGGACCCTACCTATAGGTAGGGGGCTTCATTTCTTGGTCAAATGGGATTTTTCCTCCCATTTGACCTCTCACAAGTCACCATTCTTGTAAGAATGGTTGGGTGGTGTGTTTCTAAAAAGTTGGATGGTGTTTGACTTATTAGCATTTATGGGAATTTGGGGTTTTGTTCTTAAAATGATTTTTGTTTTACTCTCTTTTGAATTTTAGAATCTTGGGTTGGGAAAAGAGAGGGGTGACACATGTCACCCTCTCATTTGAGAGGATATTTCCTTCTTCTCTTCATATACATCCTCATGGAGGAGGAAAAAGGATTTTAACTTGTCATTTTTGCATTTTGGATTTGGGAGTTGAGCTTGGAGCTTTGGCTTTGGAGTGGATTGGATAGCTTAGAGACTTGGAGAGATTTTGAGGTAGGATTCTTGTGCCTTCATTTTTTTTTAAATCATGTATTTAAAGAAGAAATGAAAATGTGTTTATGTAATGTGTTTTGAATGTTGTTGTATGGTTATGGTTTTATGTGTTTTATTTATTTTCTCCATCCATCATGTGGTAGTGATGGATTTTGGAGTAGTGTGGGGGAAGAGGGAGGGAATTTCTCTTTACCACATGGCTTGATGGAAAAGCCATGTTGGCATTATTTATCTTTGTCCCCTCATATGGTTTGAGGTGGGGAAGGTTGTTCATATGGTTTGAACCTCCTTCCCCATCCTTGGAAAGGAAACCCAATGAGGTTTGAAAATCCTCCCAAGGAGGAATTTTGGTGCTTGGGAGGAGAAATAAGGAGTGTTTTTTCATGGAGGGATAAGGAGGGCTTATGGAGTTATTTTTTTATGTGTGTTTCTATGGTTGGATCACACCTTTGGCATACTTGGATTTCTCATCCACTCTTCCCCATTGGTGGGAAAACATGGAGTTTTCTCCCCTTGTGTTTGGTGGTTCTTTTTGGTGTTTTGTGTGTTAAATGTTGTTGTTGCTTGTTCATTTCCCTACCCACTTGTGCATACTTGAGGATTGCTTTCTCTCTCTCCCATGGGCTTGGAGGGAGGCTAGCATGTCCTCCAAACTTTGGAGATGGCATGTAATGATGCCAATAGGTTGGGAGGAACTCGAGCCCTATCTCCTTGTGATTTGAAGATCTTATGGCATGAAAATCAGCAGATTTTTGCTTGAAGATTGATGGAAAAGTTGAAGACTATGTTATGTTGTTCCCAAATTTTGGGAGGCTTCTTCACTTGAATTTTAATTTGGCTTTGTAAATGATGTAAGGTCCATTGTAATGTGTTCCTATTATTGGGATAAAACTATGTATATTTGTACTTGAAGAAGTTGGTTGAACTATCTTCTTATGAAGGAATATTGTCATTTTTAAGCTTGATTGTCTTCATTTAAAAATGTTATTCATTCATGGTTAGAGCATGTTGTATTACTCCTCCATCTTGTTGTAAAATCTTCCCTATTATTAAGATTGAAGTCTCATTATAAAACTATACTTTCGTAAAATGATAAGATTGAAGTCTCATTAATTTATTTCATGGTTATTGCTTCAGTCCAACGTGTGAAATAATCCACGGTAGTCAAGATCCACTTGTGTCCTTATGACAAAGGTGGATTTATCATGTCAATGAAGTCAAGACCCCACTGCATGAAGGGTTGATCCACTGAAATAGGTTGCAAGGGTAGTGAAGCTAAATGTTCTTTTCCAACAAAGAATGCACATTTCTTACATCTTTTAATCCATTTAAAGTAGTCATTGAATATGATGGGCCAACAATAACTAGATTTCATAATCGTTAAAGTTGTAGTACATGCTGAGAAGTTGCCTCCTGTAGGTCCTTCATGAAACTTAGATAATAATTGTTGCACTATATCATAATCAATACATCGCAAAAAAATTCCATTTATATCCCTTTTTAACAACACACCATCAATGAAAACATAAGGTATAGCTTGTAATTTGAAATATATTCATTTATTCTTGTCCATACCTTCTAGATAAGTACAATATTACAAGTAATTAATCAAATCAGTCATCTAACTTGATCCTTAAATCTTTGGATTGAGTTCTGGTTGTTGATTTTCAGGCTCTAATAACATTTCTAACTATTGATACGTAATTTCAACATGTTGTTTTTCCATATCAGAAATTATATGTTCACATAATCCTTTACCTCAGACTATTTTTACAACATGAATGTTAACATCATACTCCATAACCTTTGTAATCAAACCTATTCTCTTCTCATTCATTTATTTTTTCAACAAGTTTAACACTTGGATGAGAGACTAAAACATGTATCTTATTATTAGAAAACATGTACTTGAAATTCTTTAGTCCTCTAACTACAACAAGTACTTGTTTTTCAAGAAAAGTGTACCTTGTCTCATAGTCATGTAAACTCTTCCCAAAGAAAGAAATTGGTTGCTCAATATTTTCATCATTAACCTAAGTTAATATGGTTGAAATGGTTTCATCTCCTGCAAGTGCATACATCGTGAAATCCTTATCAAAATTTGGATTTGCCAAAGTAAGAGCTTGTGAAATAGTTTTCTTGATAGCTTCAAATCCTTTTCTTCCTTCGTTGGTCCAAGAGAAATTTTTATCTTTCTTTAACATAGTTGTTAATGGCTTGACTAATGCTGCAAAATCTGGAACAAATCTTCTAACAAAGTTGATTTTTCCAAGAAAACTTTGTAATGCTTTCTTATGATGAGGCAAGGATAGCTATGAAATTGCTTCAATTCTAAAAGGATCAATAGCTAAACCTTGTCTAGAAACAATATGTCCAAGTAATTTACCTTGATGGACTAAAAAGATAGAATTTTGGGATTCAATGATATTCCAAACTTCCTACAAAGCTGAAAAGTATGCCTTAAATGCATAAGATGATCATCAAAATTATTCAAAAAATATACAGTAACATGATCTAAATAAAATAGTATGAATTTATTTAATAGGCTATGAAAATCCATGTCCATTGCATGTTAAAACATTACACCGACATTAGAAATTCCAAAAGGAATTATTTTGTAAGTATAAGTACTCAACTTTGGTAAAGGTTTTTTTGTATTGTCTTCTTCAAACACTAAAATTTGATTTTATCCAATATAACCATCTAAAAAGGACAACATGTCTGATCCTCAAATGTTCTCAAAATCTTATCCATGTTGAGCAGTGGATAATGATTTTTAATCAAGCTTTGTTAAGATCTCTAAATTCCACACATAGCCGGATTTCACCATTCTTTTTCCAAACAGGCACAAGATTAGCTACCCAACTTGAATGTTTAACTGGAAAGATAATACTTGATTCAATCATCTTGGATAACTCTTTTCTCATCAATGGTTCAATCTTAGGATTTATAGGCCTTTGTTTCTACCTAACTGGTTTGGAATTTGGTCTGCAACTCTATGGTATGCTAAGCTAAACTGGGGTCAAATCCTCTCAAATCTTGGTATTTCCAAGCAAAAACATCTTTAAATTATTTGCATAAATTAATGAAAGACTATTTTTCAGCTAAGGAACATACCTTTCCAATAAATAATTTCTTTTCATCATCAACTAAGATCTCTTCGTAGTTATTTGCGTGAGTTGAGATCTTTCCTTTATCCTTTCTTAGTTGATCATCAAAACTAAAGATATATTCTAATGTGACTAGCCTTTGAGGAATCTTGTTGATTTTTTAGTTGTACAATTTGATCACCATATAAGTGCTACATTTTTTCTTGATTAACTATAGAAAATTCAGCTTCTTGCTATAGAAATCTATAGATTTTCTCATCATCTTCAAAAAATTGCCAGTTTTCTTCATTATCAAGCACTAAAGGTCTGATAATTAGCTTTATATGTGGTTTTAATTTGTTATTTTCAATCTGTTGTAGCACTTCAAAGCTAGCACCAACTATTTCAAGCATGCATGCATGTTTGTTTTCAACTCTTGGAACATATTGCATATTAATAGCCTCAAAATCATCCATTAAGTCTGAAACTCTATGCTTGTAAGATTTTAGTAATGAATTCTTACAAAAATTAAAGTTTTTATTTGATTAGTCACTAACTATGAATCACCAAACACTTGTAACAAGTTGATACCTCTTTTTCATTGCTCCATCAAAATGAAGCTTCCATAAGCCTTCAATTGTTTGTTTATTTTGGACGACAAGGAATAGGTGCATTTTCTTCATGCAAACAATAAACACCAAATAAATCTTCTTCTACTTCCTTGAAGGGATCATAAGCATGTTCTTCTTGATTTTTCTCATCCATAAAAATATTAGAAACACCATCTAATGTAGAAATATGTGTTGTGACATCAAAATCAGTTTGATCTATGGCTGCATAATTTGCTACAACATTTGAAGCATGAGGTTCAATATGAAATCTAGCTAAAGGCTCTAAATTAACTGTAACTTTAGTTCCATACCTTGTAGTAAAGAATAAGAATGACCAATCTGAAGAAAGATAACCTCTTATCTTTGCTGTAAAATCTCTTGATAAACATAAAGCAAAGTAGGGAGGTAAATCTACAATTGTTACATCTTGAAGAATAGAAACATTTGGACAAGCATGTAACGTTACCTCCAAATTTTTAATGACACCAAATGTGTTAGTTGTTGTCCCATCTAGCTACAACACACTCTTCTCTGTAGGTTCATACTGCAAGCCTAATTTTTCTATAATTGCTTTAGGCATTACTTGTGTTGCTTGCACCACTGTCAACCATGCAGTTATGAACTAAATGATCTCTAATAATCAAATATAGATAAAAGGGTGGTGGATTTTTAATATCATGAGCATTTAGAACCTTTTGTACCATCCACTTAACCTCTTTCATGTGATATTTCTCAATTATACCAAGAACCATATCAGTTTTCTGAGCTTCCTTTTCTGTTGGTTTTGAATAAATCTACAACTTAGAAAGCTTATGAACAAGTAGCTCTTGTTATCCTGGAATACTCAAATTATCTCATAATAAAATAATGATATTATGTTTTTCATTACCTCAACAATATTAAAAGAAGAAACAATTTTAGAATTTTTTTACAGTTTTAGCATAAGCTTTAGCAAAATGAATCTACTTTAGAGAGGGTTTTGAAATCTAAGGTATGAAAAATCTTCTAGGATTAGGATGTAATTGTTTTTAATCCTCTTTAGGGGATAAAATTCTTGTTTTTTCGAAGGAACAACAGGATTTTTTTCTATTTTTGACCTTTATTTGTTGATTTATCAAGAATCGTAGGTAAAACAGTCATATTTGTTGTTTTTATTTATTTTTAGCTCTTTCTTGATACCTAGTTGTAACAAAAATAAAATCTTCTTCTCTAAAGATGACTAAGTTATGTTCAAGTGATTTCGCTTATAAGTATCTTACTACCCACCCTCCATTTGAGTCATAAATAATGGTTCAGATTGAGGTTGTGCAACAAGGCTTATATTCAGGAATGCATTTGGACAACTAACAACTAAATGAGGCTGATTGCAAGGTAACCACCACTCTTTTGAAGCCATGTTGATTATAAAAAGGGATCTAGATGAGCTAGGAACTTTATGATCAAATTGTCTTGGCTAATAAGGCTGCCTATAATTTCGATTTTCTTGATATGGTTGCCTATTCTACCGATAATCGCTAATAATTATTTTGATAAGGCCTACTAGGCTGAGCTAGTTTATTCTCAATTGATGTTAATTTATTTCCCATAGTCTACAAGGCTTTAAATACATCATCGATGATGTTGTAACAATGGTCTCTATTATGGTAATAGGTTGTGGTATAGGTGTCAAATCTTCCATAAGAGGCATAGAAGGCCTGGGGCTGATTTTCCATCTTGAATAAGGTTGATTTTAGCCCTAATAGCAATATCATAAGTTGTTGGGAGCGTAGTTCCTCCCATATATTGTATCATGGCTGAAATTTCACTATTTAAATCTCTAAGATAGTATAGAAATGCATGATCAACTTGAGGCTTAACACTGGCTGGAATTATTTCCCAAGTTCTAACAAATCTAATATTAAAATTGGCCATAAATTCATGAGGATCTCTTTTGATTGTAGATAATTGTTCTATGAGAGATAAATGATCATAATTGTCTTGAAATTGCTTAAGTAGTTGATCCCCTAATTCATCCCAAGTTGTTATGCTCCATATTGGTAAAGTTCTTTACCATTCCAAATTTTTTCCTTTAAATGATGTAACTAAGAGTCTTAAGGCTACATCTTCATGAGTTACGTTATGGACTACACAAAGGGTTGTAATATCTTTAATATGCTCAGTAGGGGTAATCTGATTTTCACCAGTAAATGAAGGTAAACCTTTCAAGGCAACAACAAGTATATCATGATAGACTTGAATTACTAAAGGACTGCCATTAGTAAAGGTCACAAAATTTCTAGGTGGTGATGGTGGTTGTTGAGCCATTGGAATAACAGGGATTTGAATAACAATATTAACATGTGGTGAAGGAAGGGGAGGAGGGTTGCCAAAACCAAGCATAATGAAATAAAATCAGTAGGAAGTCCTCTTACCGATGATCTTGTAGTCACTTTAGGCATGGAATATCTGTGTAAAAATGGTCTGAAATCAGCCTTAAGGAGTCACCAAATAATTTATTTTTATTTTCAATGGATTTTTGTAGCTTTGTTCTTCCAAAAGTGATGTTCTTTCATTGTAAATATGTTGTAAATTTTTGTAATCTACTGCAGATCTAATTTGTGATCCCGCTGGCGTGCCAAAACTATTATCTCTCGAAGTGCACCCTTGTTGAGAGATGAAAACAAGGGTTCTAAGCTTTCTTTATCTCTCACTTCCGTAGATACAATGGAAACACCTCATGTTTGTGGGTATACCTATTGTTGAGGTGAGTCTCCAGTATCAAGGTTGGTTCCTTATTGATGTATCCTAAACTAATTTTTAGGGTTTTGAGGGTAAAAAAATTATAATTGAATTGAAATGGGGTGATACACCAAATTGATTGAGGGATTTGACTGAGTACATGCACAATAAAAGCGAGAAAAATTATAAAAGCACAAACCAATGGGTTTCAATTTGATCCTAAGGTAAACACTTGTATGTTGAGGGATAAATCACAACAACACAGAGCTAACATGCACACTAAGACTAAATAGAAAGTACCAAATTTGTAGCAAGGTAAGATGATTAATCAGGAATTAAGATTTACAAGAATTAAAGGAAATGTTGGTATCCAGATTTAATCTCCTTCACAACTTGAACAACATCATGCATTTGCACAAGACACTCAAGGGTAGATAGATGATTTGTATGTCATTTGTAGCTAGGGAGCACATCTATCTAGCTTGTTGGCACTCAAGATTTGAGGGAGTGGATAGCACCTTCAAAAGGATCTTGATCTGATCCTCACTGTTTTAGGTTGTGCCTATTAACCAAGGAAGGAGAACCTATATCGCAGCCCTTGTATGGTAAAGGAGATGGAGATATCCTTATATTTTGCACATTATATGAAGATGGCCTTGTGAAAACATGATCAATTATCCATTATTCAAACTCAAAGGAGTTGTCACTACTAAATGATGGAGATGCTTTCAAGACAAGGCTAAGGCTACTAGAGACATAATAAAATCCTAATATGCTTTGTGCATTTTTGTGAGTGGGTTGTATTCTTTTGTTGACACACAATGCAGGGTAGTATTGGTAGGATGAATTAGTTTGAATGAAATTTTGTGGGGAGATGTTTAGACAAGACTAGCTGGGAATTACCAACTTCTTTGAGAACCTTTGCAAGAAATTTGTAACACCTACACAACAAGAATACTTCCAGAGGTTTTAAATGCTCCTTCAACTAGGATATGTGCACAAATGGAGGCCCAGATCTGCACTCTTCCACACAACCTTTGATAACCTGCCACAAAAGCTTGAATAAAAATACCAAAAAGTATCCAGGAATCCCTATTTAATCATGACCTAAGGTGCACCCAAAGGTTTACAAACAGTCTCATTATTCAAGGATAGTAAAATGATTTTAAATTTGTTTATCTTCTATCAGATGAAAGCTCTTCTGAATATAAGATTACAAATTCCATTAAACCATCAACAAGAAATGAGACCCTGTATGATCAAAGAGATCCTAAACACAAGATTGCAACATGAGCAAGAAACATAAACTGAAAACATTTTGAAACATAAGTATATGCAAACTTTGCCAAGAGAATAAACCAGATAATCCAGAAAATGATCAGATACATCAGCAAGGGAAAGTCATGAGAACAATCTCAGAGCCTGTTGATGGCTTTACAACTGAAACCAACTCAACATGATAAAATCTGATACAGTAAATGGAATTGAAAATGGCTCTCAGGTGGTTTTCTCCAGAGAAATGGATTTCTTCTAGCCTTTTTGCTTGAAAATTCTGAGTCTTTTTCTCTCTCCTCCCTCTTCAAATGCTTCAAAAAATATCATATATATCCAATGCCAGCTTGGAGTCTTGCTTCCCAAGCAAAGAATATGCCCAAGGGAATAAATTTGTTACAAAACCCTTCATCATTTCATGAAAATGACCCCAAACTATAAAACAGCTCGCATATTGCCAAGGATGCACAAAAATTTTAAAATATTACATGAATTCAGATCCTTATCCATCCTAGGGTCACGTTTTTGTCATTCAGGTATGCCAACATGCTCCAGTAATCATTTTTACCTTTTACCCTTTCAATTTTTACCTCTACAATTTTTTATTTTCACCTTTCACGTTTTTTACATCGAGGCCAAAGCAAAAATGCATCAAAAACATCACAGATCATCAAATTAGCTCATGAAAATGGTGCCATTGTTCTCAGAAGGCTGAGGGGACTCAAAATCATATAAGGTCCAATGAATTTTGATGAAGAAATGTGATTTCCAAGCTCCTTGGAGTTCCCATGGCGCCTAAAAATGAAAATGCACAGTATCCATTGATTTTGATCAACTTTTAATATCAACCTTACACGTGGATAATGCCATTTAAGGAATAAGCTCAAAACTACCTTTTTGACCTTTGAATGAAGTGGGACACGTGTCACAACATGATTGGATCGACCTCCCATGCTCTAGAAATGCATTTGCGACCCTTTTTACCTTTGGAAAATTTTACAAAAATCTCCGCTTCTCCCCTGGACCCACCACGTGTCCACATGTGGGCCCTACTTGAAAATGTGGGCCAATTTTATGAATTTTTCCACCCTTTTGAGAAAAGGAAATTTTCTCAAAACACTCTGCGGGCCCGAACACCCGCTCTCTTCTCCACCACGTGGCGCCCTCTAATTCGCCACGGGCCATGCCTCCAATTCTGCCTTCAGACCTCCCTATCAAAATTTTCAAAAAATCTCCCAGGCTCGCGTCTCCCCATTTCTGCCTTTTTGAAATGTGCCACGTGTCCAATGTGGATTGGCCGTGGAAGCACGCCTTCAATTTTGTCTTTGAAACATTAGCCGAAATTTGTAAAATTTCCAATGGTAACCCCGAGCTCCGAACCTCTGCCCCTCCATTCACATTTCTTTGTATTT
Organism: Taxus wallichiana var. yunnanensis; assembly: GCA_018340775.1. Lineage (NCBI taxonomy): Eukaryota > Viridiplantae > Streptophyta > Pinopsida > Cupressales > Taxaceae > Taxus > Taxus wallichiana. The sequence goes on along the minus strand of CM031242.1, from coordinate 964,793,622 downwards.
GGCAAAGCGGACAATTTTTTATTTTAAGTTTTTTTCCTCCAAAGGCATAAAATCCAAAACATTCCCACCAACCCACTTCCCCATCCTTCTTTTGGACACGTGTTGGCTCCCCATTGGTCGCGGGACCATTTTTCATTTTTTACCTTGCAAACATAAAGGCAAAAATTCATAAAGTTTTCCTTCGGCCCCTTCTTCCATCTCGCCTCCTAGACACGTGTCCTCTTTTCATTAGACGAGGGCTTTCGGGCTAAAAACTTCACTTTAGCATTTTGAACTAAAACATCAAAATTCTTTAACTCCCCCGCCATCCGCATGTCCTCCGAGCCACGTGTCCTCCCCTATTCGGTTTAAGGTAAATCCGCCACTCCTCGACAATCAACGTGTGCCACGTAGGCATTTTTAAAATAAAAGGCAGATCCACGGACCAATTTTTTTCCTTTTAGCCAAAATTCTTAAAAAACAACAAGTTAGAAAAAATTCCCGACCACCCCCGACCAATAGGAGCCCGCCACGTTGCAATAATACTGTGATGATGAATTTGACGGCGAAAATGCCTATATGACCGTAAAAAATGCGGGGATGCCCTAAAATCAAATTTTTGACAAGGAAGGTAGATTCCTTGATCTTGAACCATTTGAAACATGTTTTGACGTCATTTTCAACCTTGGGATTGGGAAAATATTTGTTCAAATTCAGGATTTGATCAATTTGAACTTCTTTCATGATTTGACAAAGGAGAAATGATATAGCCCGTAAAAATGAAGAAATTAGGGCACAAATGGGGGTAAACATGGATTTTGTTTCAAATTAGGGCAAAATAATAACTTAGGCATTTTGAAGGTATTCAATTGGGGAATACGAACTGTAGACCACCAAATCAAAAAATGAAACGTTTGTGAGCAAATTTGGACATGAAAAATTAGGGCACATTATGAAAACTCAATAATGGGACCAACATTGGCTCCTACTTGGGGATGGGCACTCCCAGTGAGTGCCACAAGATCAAAACATAGACCAAGTGCCAAAAATCCATTGGGCAAGGAGTCAAAACATAGGGCAGCCCAAAAATTCAAAATTACCAACAAAAAGGACCGAGAAAACCAGCCAAAAATGTTTCCAAGGAAAAAAGGGCAAACCACACACCAACCAACAACAAAAAACAAAGCAAAAACAAATACTATACAAATATACAACTTGTGCATACCTCACTAGGGGATTTAATCCAAGAAATGTTTTAAATGTCTACCATTAACAAGCAGCTCCAGCAAATCCCCATCTAGATCTTTAAGGAAAAAGGTATTCTCACCAATTCTAATGTCAATGGCATAAGGGCCCATCCATAATGCATCAAACTTGCCATGTTTTCCCTTGTCTTCATGCCTACTTTCCCATAAAAAACCAAATCTCCAACATTGAAGGCTCTAGGAGTGACCTTCTTATCAAACAACCTCTTCAATTTCTCTCTAAATATGACATGTCTTTGATGGGAAACTCTTCTCTCTTCATCCAACTCAATGATCTGATTGATTCTTGATTCATATGGGCCATGTTCTTGATCTTCCAACTGTTGGGAAAACTGAAAAGTGGATAATTGCAGGTGTAAGGGCAGCAAAGCCTGAGTTCCATACACCAATTCAAATGGGCTCTTACCAGTTGCTCTTTTAGGAGTTATTCTATCAGCCCAAACTGCAAATTTCAATTGCTCTCCCCACTTCTTCTTGTTGATTTCCAAGGTCCTTCTAATGATCTTGAGCAATTTCTTGTTACTGGACTCAGCTTGTCCATTGCCTTGTTGATTGTAGTTTGAAGAATAAGTCAGATTTATCCCATATTCATTGCACATTTCCATCAAAGGTTTGGCTCTAAAACACATGGCATTATCAGATACAATATTAACTGGAACTCCAAATCTGCATATGATATGATTCAATAAGAAATCCATTACCACTTGGTGTGTTGCCTTTCTAGATGGAATTGCCTCAACCCATTTTGTAAAATAATTAGTTGCTACAAGGATCCATTTATGACCTAAGCCTTTGGAAGGATCTGAAATCTCACCAATGAAATCCATTCCCATTGTTTGAAAGTAGATTCAATTGATACAATTTGCAAAGGAAGGAGCTCTAAGCTTTCAGTCTTCCAAAGAAACATTGGAAACTATCACACTTTCTAACCAAATGGGTTGCATCTTTAAAAAGAGTAGGCCACCAATAACCAGCTCTTAAAATATTATGTGCTATCACTCTCCCAGAAAAATGTCCTCCACAAACTCCCCCATGGAAATCAGCAATCAACTTGGGAGCTTCATCTTCAGTTATGCATTTCAAGAGGACACCTTCAGGGTTCTTCCAAGCCAGCCCAAGGTCTGTTATGATATATTTTTGAGAAGCCAACTTGAGGGCTCTTTTCTAATTTTTATTCAAGTGACTAGGACAACATAGGTGTCTGAGGTAGAAAATCACATCTTTGTACCACTCAAACCTCATCAATTTGTCAAGAATATCTGCCCTTTCTTCCTCTAGCTGATTCACTTCTACATTTTGCAAATTACTCTCAAACTACGAGCTTGGCAAGACCCAAACCTCTTACTAGCTTTGTTGTTTGGATATCCATATCATATTCTTGTAATTTTTTGACCCATCTACATCTCTTGATTGATATCTCCATGTCTGATAAGATGTCTTTAACCATGGTGTGGGGAACATAGGCAACAACTTTTAAACTCAATATATAAGGCTTGAAAATATTTGTTACTTTTACCAAGGCAAACGCTTGTTTTTCCATGATTGTATACTTCAACTCAGTTGCATGTAAAGCCTTGCTAAAGAAAGCAATAGGCCTCTCAACTCCATTCTCATCCTTTTGTAAAAAAACTGAAGCAATAGTGAATTCAGACGTAAAAGAAAAGATTTGGAAAGGCCTCTTATAGTTTGGGGCTGCCAAAACAGGGGCATGCTTAAGTGCATCCTTTATTCCTTCAAAAGCTTGAATGGCAGCCTCTTCCCACCTGATAACTTGATCCTTTCTTAACATGCTTGTGATTGGAAGAGTTAGCTCAAAAAATTGGAAATAAACCTTCTAATAAAATCTATTTGGCCAAAGAAAAATTGGATACCTTTCTTGGTTCTCGGATAGGTAGTTTGCTAATTTCTTCCACTCTCTCAAGGTCTATCATGACACTATCTTTAGACACAATATGTCCTAGAAAGTTGGCCTTTTTCATGCCAAAATGACACTTCTTTGGACTAAGATAAATTCCATACTCCCTACATCCGATCAACATCTTCTCTAAGTATTGCAAATGGTCTCTCACGCCTTGAAAATACAAGTCACATCGTCTTGTAAACTGTGATAAATTCATTTATGTAACCAAAAATGCAACATCCATTGCTCTTTACAAAGTGGCACCAGCATTCATCAATCCAAAGGGAATCCTCACAAAAACATAAGTCCCCCAAGGCGTAGTGAAGGTTGTCTTAAGTCTTTATGATTCTTTGACAACCACCTAATTATATCCGGAGAAACCATCCAAAGTAGAAAGCATTTCTGACCCTATCACAAGCTGTAACATATTCTCTATATTTGGCAAGGGATAGTTTTCCTTCATGGAGGCTTTATTCAAATTTCTAAAATCCACACAAAGTCTGATATCTCCATTCTTCTTTCTGACTGGCACAAGGTTTGCAACCCAAGATGAATATCTAGTGGGCTGAATAATACCTCCATCTCTCAAATTTTTCAATTCCTCTTGCATTTTCATGGAGAGAAGTGGATTAATAGGCCTTTTTCTCTATCTGAATGGCTTATTCTTGGCCTCAAGAGGAATCTCATGTTGGAACAAATCTTCTCTATATGCCTTTAGCTCTGAATAAGACCAAGCAAGGCAGTCTTGATATTTCTTTAAGAGTTGGGCATAGGACTGTTTTTCCTCTTTACTTAAATTGCTACCCAACCAAATCTTCCTTGGTTTATCCTTGGTTCCCAAGTCATGCTCTTCCACCTCCCTTGAAGTAGACATCTTTCTATTTATGATGCAATCAACATTGTTAAAATTTGCCTCAAGTGCAATAAGACCTTTAGGAATGGTATTTGTTTTCAATTGGATAATATCCTTGTCAAATAAAGTTTCTCTCCCTTCATTCATGCATACCATTGGCTCCCAATCAATGTTCTAACTAGCAAAATCACCTTGGCATTGTAAGAATCTCAACACTTGGGCATCATCATCAAAAACCTACCAATGTTTCACATTATCCAGGATAGCTAGCCTTGTTAGCACTTCAACATTATATTCACAAAAGGGTGAAATGGTACAATTTTCAAATCTAGAGCCAAGTACAGCCAACTTATCAGTAGCAACATTAAGACTTCTATCATGGTAAACAATGTTAAAGGAATCAAACATTTCAATCAAGTCCCAAACAACATGCTTATATTGTTTCATACGCTGATTTTTTGTGGCATATAACTTCCTTACTTGCTTGACAACCAGCTCTGAATCCCCTTGGCAACAATATCCTTCACTCCATATTTCCATGCAATCCTTAATCCCAATAACAATGCCTCATACTCAACAATATTGTTAGTGCATTCAAAATTAAGTTTGAAGGAAAAAGGAAATTCTTCCAAACTAGGAGAAAGCAAAACTATACCAGCACCATTTCCAAATTTGGAGCAAGCTCCATCAAACAAAAAAGTCCAAGGAGAACCTATCATATCAAGGCATTCTGATTTATCCATCTTGTTCTCTTTTCCATCAGCAAAACCAATGAAGTTGTCAACATCTACATCAGCAAACAACACTTCATAAGAAGCATTGTTGGGATCTTCAATCAAGTGCAACATCTTCTTTTCACCATAGAGTTTGACAAGGATGCCTTCAATGGGAATGGTGGAAAAGGAAATGTCCATTTGAACACTACCACCAACACTTGCAGCCCATTTTCTTGACAAAAGCATACCCCATTTGGCAGGGCAATCAACAATTACAACATCAAGTTTTAAATTCTTACCCGGATAGGCTACAAGTTGCACTACTAAACCCTTCACACAACCAACAACCAACACTTCCCTTGAATCCATGGCTGTACATTTCCCATATGCTACTGTCACTTTGATATCCAACTCATTCATGACTTCTAGAGGCATGACATTACATGATGCACCGGAATCAAACATGCAATTGTGAAGCAACCTATCTTTTATGAGAAAAGTTGTGAAAAATGGATCAACATTCAATTGGGAATCAACCAAGGATGTCCCCAAATATACTTTAGGTGCCTCTCCAAGATCTTCCATTAGTGGTGGTGTTTCAAGGCTAGCAATGCTTTGAAGAGGAGTCTCAACAACATTTACATTTCTGCTTGGGGTAATCTTTTCTTCTTTCAATCCCAAGTACTCAAATGTTCTCTTCTTATGCTCATGTATTCTAAGCAACTCAATGATGGGAACACTCACTTTAATTTGGCTCAATACTTGGGAAATATCATATGGAACACTCTTTGGTAAAACAACATTGGAAGGGAAACAAGAAGGTTCATCGATGGAGAGGTATTCTGGAAGCCCGGGCATGAAGGGACTGATATTTTTGCATGGGACAAGAGGGTTCTTTGCAATTGTTTCTTTTCTAGGATTTTCTTTGGGAATTCTTGTGAGCAAGGGTATCTTTGGCTTGGCTTGAGGACCAGCTCCTCTAACAACTTTACTTCTAGTATTGTACTCTTTCTCTTGACCAACCACATAATTCATTAACAATTGTCTATCTTCCTCTCGAAGTAATACCACCATCATACTTCTTGATCATTAAAGCTCCTTCAAAGCTGGAACTTACAACAAGTGCACATCAATCTTGTTGCAATGAAAGTAAAGACCTCTAAGGTCCCACCGGCGTGCGTTATCACCGAATCACAGCACCCCTGTGCATGTATTTGAACTCACAGTGTGATTGGATAACATGGGTACTATCTCCAAGTTGTGGGACTTGCTACTTGAGACAGACCTCCAGAGAAAGCTGGTTCTTGCTCCTAAACTACCTGCCACAATCTACTCTAATGCAGGATAAGCTAACTGTTCTAATCTAAATTTCCAAGGGACCAGGGAAAGAGAATGCATAAAATGAAAGCCTACACTAAAGCGGTGATACACCAGAAAAGGAGGGTGGGAGAGTAGTCTCCAAATGTGTGAAATACAGAGGCAAAGTGCACACTAGAAGAGGTGATGACAGTTCACCATAATCTAGCAAAATGCATTCACAATAATATTCCAAGCATACACAATGATAATGAATCCCTGCAAGAACATAATAGATAGACACAATATTCTCATAGAAAGATCAAAGGGGCAAGAAGAATGCAAGAAAACACAGCAGGGGAAGATATATCCACAAACTGGTATTTTATTGCTTCATGATATGCACAGTTCAATCTATTACAAGATAAGGGCCTGGATCACCATGCAAGGAGTCCACTACAAGGGCCTACAACACACTGGCTTCACAAAGCAATTTTGACAGAGCTTTGCTACCCAAAAACTCTCCTCTTTACAATGAGCCCAACACTCCAATTTATAAAAAATGAGAAGGAAAAGAGAAGGGAAAATGGAAATCCCGAAATCTGTCCTTCAACCACCTGTAAGAGGCATTAAATTGAGTGAAAAGGTTTTCCATTACTTGCAAAAGGCTCCCCATACTGTCCCATGTGCTGCAGCAGAGAAAGAATGATGACCATGCCTCTTAATTGCACTCCCAGCTACCAAATAAAACACTGTTCTAAACCCGGCCACGTTTTCTTAAAAATATCAATCAATTTCTAATCAAATCTGGAATCTCTTGATTTCTGTACTTGAGCTCGGAACCACGATTCCAACGGTACCAATTTTGTGCGATTTCGTTGAGAAATGCAAAAGTTATGGCCTTCGCGAGTGCGGGTATGCTTTGGGCTGGCAGGCGTTTTTCGTCATTTGACGGGAATGAGCATTGATTGATTTGGAGCCGAATATGAGCATTTGACGGGAATGAGCATTGATTGATGGGAAAACTTCTTGGCTTTATCGTCTCTTTGCGTGGCATTGAGTCGATCCATCTAAAGACAAAGTTATCCTAGAAATGCCCCCACCCAAAAACCTCAAACAATTGCGTAGAACATGGTAAACTTCAATCCATCCGGCATTTCATCTCCCAACTCTCGGATCGATGTCAACCTTTCCATCACCTTCTTAAAAAGGACATTGCCTTTCAATGGAGCGAAGAGTGTCACCAAGCCTTTGAAGCTCTCAAAGCCTATCTCTTGCAAGACCACCCATGCTTATTCCACCTCGGGATGATCTCCCTTTCTACCTTTACCTTTATACCACCGACCATGCTATAGGAGCCATGCTCGCACATCGGGACTCCAAAAGCACGTCGAGAACAAGCCGTTTATTATATAATTCGTACTCTGGATTACGAGACTAGGTATACACATGTAGAAAAATTGTGCCTAGCCCTATCATTCGTAGCCACCAAACTCCGACATTACATCCCTGAATCACAAAAATTTTGTCATCACTAACACGGACCCCTTTCATTATATGTATGCCAAACCACATCTAAACCAACGCACGCCCGTTGGCTTATGCTCCTCGCTGACCTCGACCTTGAGTTTATACACCGATTTTGTAAGTCAATCAAAGGACAAACTATCATGCGGACCAACTCATGGAGGCCCCTTTACCATTTGACGGGAACAATTTACCAATTTTAATTTCCCTTGTTTGAACTCATCGCCACTCTTTCACTCAGGGAAGATTCGTATCCAATGACCCTCTTCTTCGATGGATCCAAATGCTAGAGCGACGGAGGGCCGGCGTTGTTCTCATTCCTCTTGACGCTGAGCCTATGCCTCTTTCATTCCGGCTCGATTTCCCCTGCACTAATAATACAACGGAATACGAGGCCCTTGTTTTGGGTCTCCAGGTTGCGTTACACTTAGGTGTCAAATCTATTAATATTTTTGGCGACTCTCAATTGGTAGTCAATCAAGTTATGGGCATCTACCAATGTAAAAATGAGGAACTTCAAAAGTACAAACATTATGTGGATTCACTTTTGACCTCATTTACTCAAGGCCATTATTCTATCCGCACCATTCCCTGCTCCACTAACAAATTTGCGGATACTATGGCTTGCTTAGCCTCGCAAATTCTGCCTCACCAACGACTCTGACATATTCGTCTTGGTCCAACAACTCTTTGCCCCATCCTACTCAAAGCCCCGGTTGTTTGTATGATAAATAATGAAGGGAATTTAATTCACAGGATACCCGGTACCACCAATTTCATGACTATCTTACAACTTCTGCATTCTCCCACCGACCTAACTAGTACCGGAAAACGTGCTTTTCTTAAAATTGTGTCTCGTTATGTCGTCATGGGGGACTCCTTTATAAATGTGGTTTTGATGGCATCCTCCTTCGATGTCTAACAACTGCACGGAGGTCACCTATACCATCCAACAAATCCACGACGGTATTTGTGGTGGACATTTTAGTGGCCTTGTCGTGGCTAAACGAATCCTTCACCTAGGTTATTATTGGCCCACTTAATAACGCATTGCTACTTGAATATGTTAAGCATTGTGTTATGTGTCAACAACATGCCAACCTTCAACATACTCCTAGCCATCCGCTACAGTGTCGCACGAGATCTTTGGCCTTTCTCACAAAGAGGTTTAAACCTTATTGTTGAGATTCACCCACACTCTTCGCAACGTCACCGTTAGATAATCACAACAACCGAATATTACACAAAATGGGTGGAGGCCATTCCACTCATTTCAATCAAAAAGAAAAAAATTGTCGAATTCTGTTAACCATCACATTATCTGTCGTTTAAAGGGCAAGAAGATTCCTCATCACCTAATAACAGATAATGGTAAATCTTTCAAAAATAAGTTGTTACAAGACCTTTGTGACAACTTTGGTATCAAACTTAGTTTCTCATCACCTTACTATCCACAGGCCAATGGTCAAGCTGAATCTTCTAATAAAACCCTAACCAAAATCCTCATGAAAGTTGTTAATGAGAAGGAAGAAATTGGCATGATCAAATTCCCTTTGCCCTTTGGGCTTATCGTACTAGCATTCGTACCTCCACTAATGCCACACCATTTTCTTTGGTATATGGTACCGAGGCTGTCTTGCCTCTCGAAATACAAATACCCTCCCTCAGAATATCTCTTCAGGATATTCTCACCAACGATGATTTCCGCCAAGAGCGGTGTTATCACCGAATCACTCACTTCGTGTTTATACAAGTGTATATACTTGAACTTACGGTGTGATTGGATAACATGGGTACTATCTCCAAGTTGTGGGACTTGCTACTTGAGATAGACCTCCAGAGAAAGCTGGTTCTTACTCCTAAACTACCTGCCACAATCTACTCTAATGCAGATAAGCTATTTATTCTAATCTAAATTTCCAAGGGACCAGGGAGAGAGAATGCATAAAATGGAAGCCTACACTAAAGCGGTGATACCTTGTTTGAAAAGGAGGGTGTGAGAGTAGTCTCCAAATGTGTGAAATACAGAGGCAAAGTGCACACTAGAAGAGGTGATGACAGTTCACCATAATCTAGCAAAATGCATTCACAACAATATTCCAAGCATACACAATGATAATGAATCCCTGCAAGAACATAATAAATAGACACAATATTCTTGTAGAAAGATTAAAGGGGCAAGAAGAATGCAAGAAAACACAGCAGGGGAAGATACATCCACAAACTGGTATTTTATTGCTTCATGATATGCACAGTTCAATCTATTACAAGATAAGGGCCTGGATCACCATGCAAGGAGTCCACTACAAGGGCCTGCAACACACTGGCTTCACAAAGCAATTTTGGCAGAGCTTTTCTACCCAAAAACTCTCTCTTTACAATGAGCCCAACACTCCAATTTATAGAAAAATGAGAAGGAAAAGAGAAGGGAAAATGGAAATCCCGAAATCTATCCTTCAACCACCTGTAAGAGGCATTAAATTGAGTGAAATGGTTATACATTACTTGCAAAAGGCTCCCCATACTGTCCCATGTGCATAGAAAAGAAAGAATGATGACCATGCCTCTTAATTGCACTCCCAGCTACCAAATAAAACACTGTTCTGAACCCGGCCACGTTTTCTTAAAAAAATCAATCAATTTCTGATCAAATCTATAATTTCTTGATTGTTGTGCATCGGGCTCGGAACCACGATTCCAACGGTACCAATTTTGTGCGATTTCATTGAGAAATGCAAAAGTTATGGCCTTCTGAGTGCGGGCAGCTATTTTGGGTCTAGCAGGCGTTTTCTGTCATTTGACGGGAATGAGCATTGACTGACTGGAGCCGAATATGTTTCTCTTATTTAAATATATCTACCCTCATCAAAAATAAGAAATCCTATTTTTTGTGGCGTAGAGGACGTCGTGCTCGTTCCAGAAAGTCCAATTTTATGAAAATCGGAGCTCGGAGTCAAAAGTTATGGCCGTTTGAAGTTCCACGGGTCAAATGTTGACTTTTCTCCTCTGCCTTCGGCCATTTCGGATTTTCGCGTCCCACGCGTCCCTTTGTCCCATTTGGCACAGTGCTGAAATTTCCCATTTCGGCCGAACCGGCCGGTTCGCGTATCATCGGACCCATATGTCCCATTTGCTTTCGGACCGTCTAGGACAAATTGCTTCGATTCGGCCGCGTTTTCGCGCCCTTTTGTCCCAACTATTCCGGGACAAAAGTTCTCATTTCGGCCAGTTCGGCTAGTTCACGTACTTTTGGCCCTTTGCGTTCAGATCAATTTGGCTTCCTTGACTCATTTCGCCTTCGGCTCGGCGGTTCTCGCCTTTTTTGTCCCGCTTGTCCCAAAGCGACCCTCTCAACAGATTAGCCAATTTTTTTCTTTTCGGCCGATTGATTTCCGCGTCCGCCGCGTCCTTTTGGCCCGAGATGTCCCATTTGCTTTGGACCGCCTCGGTGGCCTTTCGGCCGGTTCGCGCCCTTTTGTCCCAACCTGTCCCAAATGCTTCTAGGACTAGGACTTAGCCGATTTTCACAAATTTTTCTGGATCAACCTACTTGCTTCTGCAACTTTTTTCCGCGTTTTCTCAGAGCTTGCTCTTTTCAACCTGGACAGGAGAGTTAGAAAATATCCGAGGGAACCAAAAACATGATGTTTGCTCAATCAATCAATGTGCCAGGACTTGAATATTCTGATGCATGTTATCAAATTTACCCTTGGGGTAAATTTTGGATAACAGTAACTATTAGAAATTTCAAAATCCTAAACTACATCTATGTCATGAGCTTGAGGAAGAGAACTAAATGGTACGTTCTTTATGTAATCCCAAAAGGTTGCAGCAGTCTTTGCACTTATCACATTTGTTGATGTTGGCGCTTGTTGTGAGCTTAAAGAGATGCCCATCATACAAATTTCATCATCCATTTCATCTTCAATAAATTGCTGGTCCATTTCACATGGAGGATGAGGAAGAAAACATCTATCACACCAATCCATATCAGCAATTTCTTGAACAACAACAACTCTTACAGTTAGAGGGTCAGGCATCACTCTATTTTCATGTGCTTGGGGTTGTCTATTTCCCCCACCAACAAGCCCTTTACCTCTATCATCTTGTCTTTGATCACCCCTAGGATGATTATGAATCTATCATGGTTTTGAGTTCTTTGTTTTCCTTTTGAACTTTTCCAATTCCTTTCTCAGCCTGGGCTAATTTGTAAGAAATTTCTTTAATAGCCCCGCCAAAGTTTTGACAACATCTTCTAAATCAGCACCTTGCTAGCTTGAGGCTTCTCAGGGTTTATCATCTTCACACCATCCCTCTTAAGTGGTTTACCAATAGCTTTAATATTATTTTCATTTTTAAGTGCCATGGTGAAAGCTTGCCTCAAGTTTGTAGGAATTTTGTTTCTCAAGTAATAGGCTACCTTTTTATCAAATGCATCTACATATTTAATCAAACAAGATTCATCACAAGGCCTCAAAATGAAAGAAAGCCTTCTTAATGTTTTATTAAATCTTGTATTGAAGTCATGGACTGTCTCATTCGGGTTCTTTTGATATTCTCAAATTCGCATAAAAGAAATCTAGGATCAGTCCCTGTCACCATATTGCAATTTAAATACATTTTTCATCTCAGTCCATGAATAAATAGATTTATCATGTAGAGCTTTGTACCAATCCCTAGCAACTTCTTCAATTGTATGGATAAACAACTTGATATATACATCCTCAAATTCTATCTTAAAATCTTCCATCATATTATCAAATAGTTTGAGATGTTGATCACCAATAATGGGATTGTTACCTTGGAATTTAGGTAACCTATTTCTCACATCTTATGGGACAGCATTTGGATAGCCATCCATTCCTCCAAAAATTATAGGACCAAAGGTGTTAACAAAAATGAAGGTCTAGGCTGAGCCATATTGTTTGGTTGGGGTGATCTTGGAGGTGAAACAAGTTGGCGAGGAGTAGTAATGGGTCTGATTAGAATAGACGAGTGATCTTTAAAATGAAAATCCCCTAAAGGCTCTCTCTCTTGATAAACTTTAGCAAACTTAGAAACCACAGGAGCAGATTTAGGAGCAAGTTTTTCAAATACAAAAGAAGGTCCTTCACCTGATGGAGAATGCAAATCAGCAAGAAGATTTTCTGAATCAGATCTACTTGAAAAAGAATTATAATCTTCAACAACATGTTGTTTTCCTTCAAATTCAACTATGGGGATTTCTTTTCTTGCAACCAAATCACCAACCACTTTCCACACTCTTCTTCCTTCTAGTTATGAGCTTCTTGATTCGGTGAGAAACTTCTTAGAAGAGTCCTTAATGAAGAGGGATCTCCTTCCCTCTAGCTTGACAGATTTAAACAACAAGTTTCAAATGATAGAGATGTATAAGACAACTAGTATTTCAAGATCCCAATAGCATGGAGTCGCCATTAAGGATTTCCACCTTAGTTGTGAAAGAAAGCACTAAAATATTTTGTCAAATGTATGCTACTACGAACACTTTACAAGGCTCATAAATCAGACCTTCCTCTTCTTAAATCAATCACAGACAAAGCAACCAGGCTGTATAAACTGTTGGTAAATGCAAAAGAGCAGGCTGAGCTTGAAATTTTTTCCTAAAACTTGCAGATCTGAAGTACAAAATAATATTTCAAGAATGCAACAGCTCAGATACTTGAATATGCAAATGCTCAAACCCCTCAAACACTCCAAAAACACCAATAAATTGCAAGAATTCCCGACAACAGGTGCCACTCGGGTGTTGGTATCCAGATTTAATCTCCTTCACAACTTGAACAACATCATGTATAAGACAACCGGTATTGACTAGATCCTTGATGTCTATTTCTCTCATAAATCTATGGACTTGAATAGTTCTTTGATGACTAGTTCTTTTTATGATTTATGGCTTGATCTACGACCTTGGTGGTTCTCAGATTGTTATTCCTTGCCTATATAAGCAAGGCCCATTCTCATTGTATTTCATTGAGTTCCATAATAATATATGATATTGCTGCTCATTTGTTTGCAAAGGTTTTATGTAAAGTTATTCTGGCGAATTTCTTTCATCTTATTGATCATGGTGTTTGATTAGCATCTGTGTTCTTGGCTTGGTACAACTGGTTATCGCTCCATTTACAAATGAGAGATGTATAAGACAACTAGTATTTCAAGATCCCAACATGACATGGAGTTGCCACTAAGTATTTTCGCCTTAGTTGTGCAAGAAAGCACTAAAATATTCTATCAAATGTATTCTACTACTTAAAACTTTGCAAGTCTCATAAATCGAACTTCCTCTTCTTAAATCAATCATAGACAAAGCAACCAAAGGCTATATAAACTGTTGGTAAATGTAAAAGAGCATCTGAGCTTGAATTTTTTTCCTAAAACTCTTAGATTTGAAGTAAAAAATGATATTTCAATAATGCAACAGCTCAGATACTTGAATATGCAAATTCTCAAACCCCTCAAACACTCCAAAAACACCAATAAATTCCAAGAAGTCCCCGAAAATAGTGCCACTCGGATGTTGGTATCCAGATTTAATCTCCTTCACAACTTGAACAACATCATGAATTTGCACAAGACACTCAAGGGTAGATAGATGATTTGTATGTCGTTTGTAGTCGAGGAGCACATCTATCTAGCTTGTTGGCACTCAAGATTTGAGGGAGTGGATAGCACCTTCAAAAGGATCTTGATTTGATCCTCACTATTTTAGGTTGTGCCTATCAACCAAGGCAAGAGAACCTATATTGCAGCCCTTGTATGGTAAAGGAGATGGAGATATCCTTATATTTTGCACATTATATGAAGATGGCCTTGTGAAAACATGATCAATTATCCATTATTAAAACTCAAAGGAGTTGTCACTACTAAATGATGGAGATGCTTTCAAGAAAAGGCTAAGGCTGCTAGAGACATAATAAAATCCTGATATGCTTTGTGCATTTTTGTGAGTGGGTTGTATTCTTTTGTTGACACACAATGCAATGCAGGGGTAGTATTGGTAGGATGAATTAGTTTGAATGAAATTTTGTGGGGAGATGTTTAGACAAGACTAGCTGGGAATTACCAACTTCTTTGAGAACCTTTGCAAGAAATTTGTAACACCTACACAACAAGAATACTTCAGAGGTTTTAAATGCTCCTTCAACCAGGATATGTGCACAAATGGAGGCCCAGATCTGCACTCTTCCACACAACCTTTGATAACTTGCCACAAAATCTTGAAGCAAAATACCAACAAAGTATCCAGGAATCCCTATTTAATCATGACCTAAGGTGCACCCAAAGGTTTACAAATAGTCTCATTATTCAAGGATAGTAAAATGATTTTAAATCTATTTATCTTCTATCAGATGAAAGCTCTTCTAAATATAAGATTGCAAATGCCATTAAACCATCAACAAGAAATGAGACCCTATATGATCAAAGAGATCCTAAACACAAGATTGCAACATGAGCAAGAAACATAAATTGAAAACATTTTGAAACATAAGTATATGCAAACTTTGCCAAGAGAATAAACTAGATAATCCAGAAAATGATTAGATACATCAGCAAGGGAAAGTCATGAGAACAATCTCAGAGCCTGTTGATGGCTTTACAACTGAAACCAACTCAACATGATGAAATATGATACAAAATGGAATTGAAAATGGCTCTTAGGTGGTTTTCTCCAGAGAAATGGATTTCTTCTAGCCTTTTGCTTGAAAATTCTGAGTCTTTTTCTCCCACCTCCTCTTCAAATGCTTCAAAAATATCATATATATCCAATGCCGGCCTGAGTCTTGCTTCCCAAGAAAAGAATATTCCCAAGGGAATAAATTTGTTATAAAACCCTTCATCATTTCATGAAAATGATCCCAAACTATAAAACAGCTCGCATATTACCTGGGGGTGCACAACAAGTTTAAAATATTGCATGAATTCGGATCCTTATCCATCCCAGGGTCACGTTTTTGTCATTCAGGTATGCCAGCATGCTCCAGCAATCATTTTTACCTTTTACCCTTTCAATTTTTACCTCTGCAATTTTTTATTTTCACTTTTCACGTTTTTTACATCGGGCGAAGCAAAAATGCATCAAAAACATCACAAGACCATCAAATTAGCTCATGAAAATGGTGCCATTGTTCTTAAAAGGCCAAGGGACTCAAAATCATATAAGGTCTGATGAATTTTGATGAAGAAATGTGATTTCCAAGCTCCTTGGAGTTCCCATGGCGCCCAAAAATGAAAATGCACAGTATCCGTTGATTTTGATCAACTTTTAATATCAACCTTACACGTGGATAATGCCATTTAAGGAATAAGCTCAAAAATACCTTTTTACCTGTGAATGAAGTGGGACGTGTGTAATAACGTGATTGGATCGACCTCCTATGCTCTAGAAATGCATCTGTGACCCTTTTTACCTTTGGAAAATTTTACAAAAAATCTCCGCTTCTCCCCTAGACCCGCCACGTGTCCACATGTGGGCCCTACTTGAAAATGCGGGCCAATTTTATGAATTTCACCACCCTTTTGAGAAAAGGAAAATTTTCTCAAAACACTCTGTGGCCCAAACTCCCGCTCTCTTCTCTGCCACATGGCGCCCTCTAATTCGTCGCGGGGCCACACCTCTAATTCTACCTTCAGACCTCCCTGTCAAAATTTTCAAAATCTCCCTGTGCCCGCGCCTCTCCATTTTTTCCTTTTTGAAATTTGCCATGTGTCCAACATGGATTCATTGCGAAAGCACATTTTCAATTTTCAATTTGAAACATTAGCCGAAATTTGTAAAATTTCCAATGGTAACCCCGAGCTCCGAACCTCCGCCCCTCCATTCGCATTTCTTTTGTTCGGCAAAGCGGAAAATTTTTATTTTAAGTTTTTTGCCTCCAAAGGCATAAAATCCAAAACATTCCCACCAACCTGCTTCCCCCCATCCTTCTTTTGGACATGTGTTGACTCCCCATTGGTCGCGGGACCATTTTTCATTTTTTACCTTGCAAACATAAAGGAAAAAATTCATAAAGTTTTCCATCGGCCGCTTCTTCCATCTTGCCTTTTGGACATGTGTCCTCTTTTCATTAGATGAGGGCTTTCGGGCTAAAAACTTCACTTTAGCATTTTGAACTAAAACATCAAAATTATTTAACTCCCCCGCCATCCGCATGTCCTCCGAGCCACGTGTCCTCCCCCTATTCGGTGCGGGCTTTCGGGCCTAGAAATGACTTTGAGAAATTTGCCAAAATGCAAGCCAAAATTTTTTAAGGTAAATCCGCCACTCCTCGACCAATCAACATGTGCCACATAGGCATTTTTTATAAAAGGCGGATCCACGGACCAAATTTTTTTCCTTTTAGCCAAAATTTTTAAAAAACAACAAGTTAAAAAAATTCGACCACCCCCGGCCAATAGGAGCCCGCCACGTTGCAATAATATTGTGATGATGAATTTGACGGGTGAAAATGCCTATATGACCGTCAAATCATCAAAACGCAGAGGATGCCCTAAAAATCAAATTTTTTGACAAGGAAGGCAGATTCCTTGATCTTGAACCATTTGAAACATGTTTTGACATCATTTTTGACCTTGGGATTGGGAAAATACTTGCACAAATTCAGGATTTGATCAATTTCAAGTTCTTTCATGATTTGACAAAGGAGAAATGATACAGCCCGTAAAAATGAAGAAATTAGGGCACAAATGGGGGCAAACATGGATTTTGTTTCAAATTAGGGAAAAATAATAACTTAGGCATTTTGAAGGTATTCAATTGGAGAATACGAACTGTAGACCACCAAATCAAAAAATGAAACATTTGTGAGCAAATTTGGACATGAAAAATTAAGGCACATTATGAAAACTCAATAATGGGACCAACATGAAAGATACACACCACTTTCTTGCAAATAATTGGAAAGGTAATAACTAGTTATCATTCAAGGAAAAAGCTGGCAAAAATATGCTTCAAAGACTCCTGTGTCCAAAAATTTATCCTTTGTGCCTTGGTAGTGCATACTGATAAATAGAAAAATACTTCACCCAACCCTCTTTAAAATAGACTATAGGGTGTACTCACCCATGCATGCTAATTTTACCCCTTTATCATGAATAAATAAAGGAATAAAAATAGACATGCTGATTATAATGAGGCATTAATAGCCTTAGTTACAAAATACACTCTAGTCAAAGTGTAGTTGACTGTTCTATTTTTAATACAATTAATATACTTGGGTGAATATTTTGGCTAATATTATCCACTTGCTTGTTGTTCAAGTCTCCTCTAATGCAAGTGCATATTCTTTGTCTTCTTATGCATGATGTGACACTTGTTCATTATCCTCTTGCATGGTATTTTGTCTTTATCTTTGTTCTGTCCTTTTGCAAATACATGTAAAAAGATACTCCTATGTATTATCCTCTAATATTTTTTATTCAACACTTAGAAAAATTATTTACTTGAAATGATGCGACCACTTATAGGCATGTGCACAATAATAATACCCTTATTTTGTTAAAATTAAGGTAATTATCTCCACTTCGTTATCATACGTGCCTATGATGTTAACTTTGTGTGTGTGTTCTTTTCTCTTATGGGGACCATTTCACAATAACATGCCATGACATAGGATATTTGTTTGAATATTTATGTAGGGTCTCTTTAGCAAGGTTTAAGGTATCTTTGCCATCTTTAAGGTAATGATTTACCTTTGTTTTGACTTGGGCATAACATATGTCATTATTGGTCACCTTTGAAAAATATGGCACATGGTTGATTTATACCTTGGTCTATAAACATGATTAAATAATCATGGGCATCAAAATATAGTTTTCAAAAGATAATCATGTTGATCGTTATGAGTCCCATATTTAACTTGGCATATACTATTGATTCCAATAATCATGGGCACCTTTCGACTCACACATGGTTAGACCATGGTTTGGCACAATCATTTGGTATTTTGCATAATTTGTGGAATATTCATTATAGTAATATTGACATTTGGTAAGGTCGATGTAAACAATAATCATTATTTAGGATGAAGTCCCCCTCCATGATGATCAAACCCTTTGGAAGCTTTGTTGGTGATGGCTTAACTCAAATGTAGTAGGGATTTTGGATGATGGACACGTCTGACAACTATTGGAACTTTGGTTAAGTTGAGGGTTTAGCTTGTGCATTGTTTGATATGTACTTTTTGATCCCAACTTTTGAAGTTAACTCTAGATGCATTTATGTATTTAATGAATGTGGTATATGTTTTGAGTTTTCGATCTGGTACCTAACTTGATCCTAGCCATTTGATCTTGTACCTTTAACCCTGGTGGGTTTGCACTGATATTGGTGTTTTGATCTGGCCGAGGATCGTGGCCTATTCTAATCTAGAACTTTAATGATCTATACCCTCGTTGGAAGGATGGTTGAATGGAGGGTTTTGTTGATGATGGTTCGATGTTGTACCTTGTGGTCTTGGCCATCGGATTAACTCATTGGTTGAGTTAGCAGAGATAAAAGTGAACTTTGAATTCAATCATTTCATTATTCTACTCCCGTGGAATGGGCGAAGCTCTGCAAAAAAATTATGTCCACTATTTGAATCTTGAAGCTTTTGTGGACGGTTGAAGAAAATTTTGTCATCTTGGTGATTTTTCCAATGTGGGTGGATCTTACGATTGGTTTGAACTCTAAAACCTAAGTTGGGATGCCATTGTAACCCTTTGCACTAACTTATCCAAAGCTTTGTTCGCCATTGATTCCTTGAGTGCATGGCTCAAAATTTTTGTATCTGTATCATATGGACATGGGCATTCTGTTAACCTACTCGCTAAGGAAGATGTTTGAAGTTTTGGTTCAAAATTTTCTATGCCATTTCCGCTTATGATTGAAAGGTAATATTTAGCTATTTTCCTTAAACGTCATAGTCTTTTTCTCTAAAAATGTATGGCCATTTGTATTTTACTCCAATACTTCTAGATTTGGAATTTATACCAAATGGGTATTTTTTTTATGCTTTTTCCTTTCGAGAACTCTAGCTCTTCTCCATTGGTGTTGGGTTTTCTCCATTTCTTCATGTAGTGGGATAAAAAAATTTTGCTTTGAATGTCATTCGAAGGTGAACTGAGCTCTGGTTGTTGTATTCTTGGCACTATTTTTTTGTTCTCTGAAACTTATAATCTTTAAAAATGAGATTGCATCTTTATGACTTTGTTAACACTGGTCATGTGAATTTTTTGTAAAGTTATTGTTTCAACTCTTTTCCCTAAGCCTGGGTGGTTGATTTTTAATTTTATTTGCCATTTCTTGTTGTGTAGAAGCTCTATTTTCCTTCTTTTGAATGACCACCATTGTTGAATCTTTAATCTTGTTTTCGTTTTGGAGGATTCTATGGAAGATTTATGGGTCTATTATTCTACATTATCTTATTCAAACTCCCTGGAAAGGGTGAGTTCCATTATTCTTTTTAGGTATTCGAGCTTGATTTGGATCGGGGATAATTTTAGTGGTGAATATTTGTAATATGGTGAATATTCCATTTTTGAAAAATTGGAAAAGGCAAATTTTCTAGCGCGGGTCAATGACCTGTTCGCCTAAAAATTACAGTTTAATTTTTTTTAGGGGTCGGCTTCGCCTACCCATTTAAACTATCCCCTATATAATCCTAGATTATTCACGAGTAGAACACTACTAGATCACTCATACCACCTGGGGTATATGTATTATCAAGTAAAGTAAATGTCGAAAGGCGGGTAGAGCTAAAAATGCGTGACATGATGACAGAGGCTACAAACACATGATAGGAGGGCAGAGGCTATAGATGTGTGATAGAGAATTTGACGTGAGACGTGACATGGAGAGTTTTTGATGCGCGAAATGGATATTTTGTTGATACACATGACATGATTTTTTTTAAGGAGGAAGTAGACGATGTGCATAGAGACTTTTGTCGCATGTCAACACACGGAGAGTTTTTGTCGCACATGAACCTAAATGACGACGAGGCTGCAAAACCCGGCAGGAGATTTGTTGTCAGGTGTAACATGGCAATGGACGTACCTCAAAGAAACTCACGACACGTTGTCCATCAAATCTCCCTTGTTGTGTGTCGTGTGGTTGAGGTTGAATTGACGCACGTCAACTACCTTGTTGGCGCGTGTGTCAACGAGGTGTTGACGCGCGTCAAATCTCTACGCGCGCATCAAGCTGGGTTGTTGATGCACATCGGTGAGGTTATTGATGCGCGTCAGCTGCCTTGTTGACGTGCGTGACAAAAATATCCTGTCATGCATCTCGCAACCTTCTATCACACCACTTTAAAATTAGGTGAAAATTTTGTTTCAAACCCCCAAAAAATTCACCTTTCCGTGAAACCTGTTTTGAGGATATTCGCCATGTATTTTCCACCTCCGATTTCTAAGAGGTATCTTAAAATGAACCTTGATTTGGATCCATTTTGTGTGATTATGATAGAAATTGTATTCTTTTTTGCAAAATGTGACTTTTCGAGAGGAAGAAATCTTCTATAATAAAACTTATACTTCACTTTGAAGTATTTGTGATTATATCCCAACTTTATAATTAGACGTATATGTCATGAAAATTTGAAATTGTCCTTATTTGATAACATTTGTAATGAAACTGAAAATGCATTACGTGGCCATATCTTGACTTTCGTAAAAATTGTAACTACTTCATGATTGCAAATTTTGAGTTGTCCTTGATCATCTCTTTTCTAAAAATGTGTAAACATGTTCTCTTTCATTCCTTCTTGGGAATCTTCACTTTTTCATAACTAACTATTGATTTTATATCTAGAGACTGGAAATATGTACCTTTGTTCACACTTTTCAAAACAATACATCTGTAGTTGTCTTTTGCTTTATTTTGAATCATTATCCTTTTCATCTACTATGCATTTGAAATTTATGGGAATTGAAGCTTTACACTTGTAAGTTCTGTATTTTCCAAAACCTGAATCTAGGCTTCTATTTCTAGTTGAATGAAGAACTTTGCAGCCCATGGAGGAAATACTCTCTTCAAAAACTGGAAATGAATAATTATATAGATGTTGTTTGAATGATCTTTCATGTTCTGTGAAACTATGAATCTTGCATTTTTCAAGCTTTGAAGTTATACTTTCAATGGCTTTTCTTACTCAAGTGATGATTTCCTTTTATGTAATACATTGTTCCGTTGACTTAATGACATTATGATTTGAAAGTTGAGTTATGTGTTATTTTGATCTTCTGTTGAATAAGATTATCTGAAACACTTGAATGGAAGGAATTTTATAAATTTTGTAAGTTGATTCTACAAGATTGAGTCCACTTTTCACTTGTAAAGTTGACTACATATCTTTCAAAACCGAGTTCTCATTACAAATATGGTGTTGTTATTTTGAGATTGCAAACTCATTTTTCTCTATTGTATTTTGTGGCAACATTCATGGAATAACTTTGTGATTTTCGTAGCTAATATCAACTGTTTCTTGAAAAGTTGTAAATTGTAATGCTCATTTACTCTATTCTAGCTTTTTTAAAATGCATACTTAATGGAGCATGGGTTGTACTGTTGTTTAACCATTATTTATCAAGATTCTATGTTCTTGATTTTCCTACAAAAAATAATAAAGGTTACTCTATTTGATATTTTTCTTATAACTTTCTCAATTTCCCTCATGGTCATGAAATGTGAATATAGATCTGTAACTTGTGCTTGAACTTGTGAATGCACTCTGTAAATCCTTCAAATTTTAATCATCAATGAAATTTGTGCTCCTCAAGCCAATATGATCCATTTTGAGCTTTTCAAATTCGTCTATAATGTGACGCTTGATTTGTTTCATTGATGATACTTGTTTAAATCTAGAACTTGGTATTCAATATAGTTGTTGCTTCATGAGTATGCATTCTTTGTTGGGTTTTCATTGTTGTAATGAGTAAGTATCTTGCATCTTTAGTAAGTGCCTGGAGTTGTAATGTACTCTAGCTTTGGATAGAATTTGTGTTCATATGCCAATGACACATTTGATTTCTTAATGCTCTAGTTACATCAACCTTGAAAATATTTAAATAGTGTATAGTATAGATCCATAAATAATTTTGTAATGTAAGTGCAATTTGGGACCCGATTCTTCTATGCTCTTGATACATGCTTCATTCTAAAAACTATACTTTAGGATGGCTGCACTTTGTAAGATTACCTTGAAATTTCATTTTTCTTCAGTTGTTAAACTATAATGAATGCTCTAAAATTACTTCACCTTGATGACTGAAAGTGTAGTTCCCATTGGATGACTGAAACTATTTCAATTTTTTATATGGTAATCTTTCATCCTATTGTGAGATACTTTTAAGCATTGTGAGGGAGGCCTAAAAGAAAATTGTTACAATTGTCTATCTCATCCTAATCCTTTTCATGGTTATGAGCATGACTACTTGTAAGTCTTATTTCATTTAAACATGTTGCATTCTCACTTGCTAATACCATTACAACTATTGTAAGTTTCCATTAAAACTTCTTTACAGATGGCTAATTTGAACCTCCTAATTTCTTCTGGTGATGTAATTGATAGAATTTGATCCTATTGTAGCTACATACAAGTATGAGGATAACACTTTTTGAAAAACTTCTTTTAATATCCTTTGTGATGGAGATGAACCATGTTTTTTGGTTATAACTGAAACTCCATTTTAGATCTTCTGTGCTTTATAATATAGATGTTTATTCATGTTGTACTTCCAGAGAATTTATTATTATTTGTGTACTTTTGTAATCTCTTCACTTCATCACTGAATATTAGAGAGTTCATTTGATTCTTTTGCTTGGGCACCTATACTTATTGTCAGTTTCATACTCTTTCCTCAACATTGTCCGGAAGTTTATGATCTTTGAATCTTGGATATGTAATTTATTTTGTGTTAGTCTAAAAATTGTACTTTGATTGCATCATAATCAAGTGCTCTTTATTGTGATGTTGTACCTTTTCAATGCAATATGTTTTGATAGTACAAAATTTTAAAACATGCATTTGTTTTCTTCTACTGCAACCTGTACCTGCACACTTAAGAAAATTATTAGAAAATAATTAGGCTTTTTGGCCTCTCTTATATTCCATAGTAATTTTCTTTTCTTCATGTTTCCTTTTCTATCATGATTCATGTGAATGCCATGAACTTCTTCCATGTGGTACTTCTCATTTTTGTTTCAATTGTTTGATGTACCTTATGCTTTTGATCTCAAATGGTTCATTTCCATGAAGTTAGATAACACATGAGTACATATTAAACCCTGAGATCTTAATTGATAATCCCTTTTTATTTTCTTCTTCAAGTATACTGTAACTATTAGAGGATGTAGAAGACAATGATGGAGCTGGAATTGGAGCAATGAAGACAGAGAAAACCCAAGGCAATGATGGGTTTCTTCTATACTCTTTTTCTTTTAATTTCATGTACATGTACCATTTATTTTGATAATCATAAGTTACATCCCATGACTTGTGTGTGAAACATTGAATTTTGTTAATAAATAAATAATATTAATTTTGTAATTGAGTTGTGTACTTCCTTTTACTTTCAGTTCTTATGATTTGTAATGATGGTACAATGAATTAAATAACTCAATAACATACATAATAATAATTAATCATAGGAAATGATCAAATTGAAAATACCTGTAACTTAAAAATGAACTCTCAGTAATGTAAAAACAACTATGTTTGTTGTTTTTGAGTCCAACTCCTCAGGTTTGCCTCTATCTCTACCTTCCTCAAGGTTGTGCTTTAGTTCTTTGGAGCTTTTGTGCATCTTTGATGAAGGTAATTATGGGATAATAATATAGGTGTTGTTTTGATGGTGTCTCGCAACTGATGGGTTGAGACTCTCAAAGTAACATACACATAGCTTTCCCAAATGTGGGACATTTGAAATCGGAAAAGCCGGATGTTGATTCACATGCAAACATAAAAATGAAGAGGGTTTACTCAAAAAAACACAATTTAAGAATATGCTATAAATAAACCCTTTAATTAGGAATTCAATCATCAATTCCTTCCATCGAAAACAAAGTTTCAAGTTGCCCATTTTTGCACTGAATTATTTGCTCCAAAGGTGGTGATAAAAATTCCAAGAGGCAAATTTCATCACGATTTTAGATGGGAGGTTTATCTCTTTTTCACTTACTCTAAAGAGAAGGAGATATTATCCTATTATGTTAAAGAGGTATCCTTTGCTCATTATTATGTTAAAAAACATGGGGAGAATATAATTATCAAATATATCTAGTCATATTTGGAACACATGCTCCGAAAAATTTTGAAAAGTGGCCATTTGAAATCCGACGTTTATCCATACCCCCAAGTAAATTAGTGACTTGAAGAAGGATCAATGAAACTTATAGTTTGAAATTATCCTTTTGCTTTTGTATTTAAGCATGTCGAAAGCCTCTTGTGCCACAGGCACAAATTTTTTTGAGCTCAAAGTGTGTATGATTTTAATTTACCTTTTTACT
The DNA here is from genome assembly GCA_018340775.1 of Taxus wallichiana var. yunnanensis. Taxonomy (NCBI): domain Eukaryota; kingdom Viridiplantae; phylum Streptophyta; class Pinopsida; order Cupressales; family Taxaceae; genus Taxus; species Taxus wallichiana. The sequence continues at coordinate 964,768,574 of CM031242.1, read as the reverse complement.
ACAAATTATTTTGCACCATGGTTCCATTTGTTGATCATTAATTTTTTTTCTTAAAGAAAAATTAAGAAAATGATCTCTTTTTTAATTAAGATATTATCCTATTATTTAAAGTTGGCTTTATTATGTTAAAACATGGGAGATATAATTATAGAAAACACATCTAACTATCCATATATTTTATAAATAAATAGTTTGAAAATCCTTTTGTTTTGTATTTAAGGAAAGCCTCCTATGTAATTGCTTATGATTTTAATTTACCTTTTTATAGAAATTATTGATGGTTCCACTGAGTTTGTTTTTCTTAAAGAAAATTAAGAAAATGAGGGTTTAATTAAGCCAGTTTCAGGGTACTTTCTAACTTCATATATTTTATAAATAAATCAAACCACACACACACACACACACAAGGAAAAACCCCAAAACCCTGTTATACCGAGTAAGTCATGATTTTTTTGGGAAATATTGTTTAAAAATGTATTTGATGTTGCGGGTGGGGAAGATTAGTTTTTATTTAAAAATTATAATGTTGGGGAGGGGGGGCCAGGCCGTGACCTGTCCCCCACTCTCGATTGTGTGATCCACAGTGGTGTCGCGCCTCCACCCACGCCCCCACCATTTGCCATTTCCCTTTCCCCAAACCACGATCGCCATTTTCCCCCTTACCACAAACTCTTCTCCCCTTTTCTCATCCATGCCTCCCTCTATAAGCCACAACCGCCATGAATATCAGAGGCCGTGGGCCCAAATCGAACCATGCAACACATAGAAAATAAAAAAATAATTACAAACCTATTAATGTTGAATGTCATTCTTTTCCACCCCTATGGCAACATCATTCCACCAGGAGGAAATAAAAAATTGCCAAGAGAACATATCAACATCACACACCTACAAAATGGAGAAAATGGAAATGGAATTAGAAAAGTGTAAAGGGAATTCCAAATAGAGTTCTAGAAATATCTTTTAGAGTTTCTTTTGATCAACAGTGCATGATAAGTTGATCCTACGCTCCTCCTTGGGTACTAGGTTTGCCACATGTGAAGTGGCCACATGTTTTTGTTTTATTCATAATTCTTTTGTAAGAGGTATATCTCCTCTCTTTTAGTTTTGGATAATAATCAAACTAGTTGGATTATACGTGGGCCTTCTTGCACTAATAAAATTATTTGGAGAAAATTGCTATCAAATGTAGTTATTAAACCTATGGATGTGTTTATTCCTAGTAGTAGTTCAAAAATAATAATAATAAATTCCAATCCTCACTAAGAGAAGCATTACATTGGTAAGCCAAACAACCCATGGTAAGGCCTAGTAATAAAACTTCTAGATTATTCTTGTCCTCATTCAAGTATTTATTTATCTTCTAGGGGTATATTAGGCCCTTATAAATTCAAATATTACCATGATGTCTATTGGCATTTGAAAAGCCTAAGGAAGTTAGATGTGATAAGAGCTTTGTGCATTCACGAAATTAAATTATAACCCTTGTGGGTAATTAAGGCCCCACACTCAAAATTAAGACTCATGAATGACAAATGATATGCTTTGCAATCATGAATGGTTTGGGGATATTCTAACGTCAAACACAATTGAGAAATTAATTAAATAATTTATTTTTAAAAAATTTAAAATTTAAAATTTGAAACTAAAAAATGTACCTGTGTTTTACGTGAATGAGGTAGAATTTGAGTGCAAATATTTGGTGCATTACATTAAAGTTATTAGTATTGTCGGAGGAAACATACTATAACATTCACATTTGTTTAAATGATTTTTATTATTTATACTTTTAAATAAATCCAATAATTCTATTATTTTTCATAAACAAATATATACTTTTCACATTAATAAACCTACACACTATTTAGCAAAATAATCGTAAAAAATTCATTTATATTCAATTTGATTGACCTATAAATTTGGATGTTATTCTAACCTTCAATACTTTGGAGGAAAACGTGACGTCACAACATTTAAATTGTAATTTATTTAATACATAAGGCTTGGGTTTGTGCCAAATTCTATGACAATAAACCAACATTCATAGTTAGTAGTCACAACCTAGAATCCTATAGTCAATTTTTTAAAAAATTGATGATATCAAAACAATTATTATCTATTAACTCCGGTAGGACAATGTACCACATCACTGGAAAGTTTTGTTTAATAATAAATTATTTCTAAAGTTGGGGTTGGGATTTTGTTTCATTTATGAGGCCCACCCTCAATGCCTTGTAATCACAAGAAAATGTTTTACGCGTTAGGATCTTGACTTCCATATGGCCGGCCATCGGTGACTAGCCATTTCTTGGCACTCATTTGATTGTGTTGTCTTCTTAATTCCTAGGTGATTGCTACTCACACATCATCAAATTTTTTTGCAAAAATATTTCTGCATTAACATCCACTTCTTGGAAAACCATTTTTAGGACAAAGAATTTATCGTGTTTCAACAATAGAGCACTTAGCAATGCAAATTTCCAATGCCTCAATCATAATTATACGATGTCAATGCTGATACCATCCACTTCCAATCTCAATCTCAGAATCACAACATAATGTAGAGAAGGTTTGTTGGAGGAGGCGCTACACATTATCCTTAATACGCATAGCCCCTAAAAACTCCTCCTCTACATGTCTTCAACTACTTGCAAGATTGCACTTCAAAGAGATCCCTTTCATAGGGTAAGAAAAATTGAATCCTACATCAATAATAAGCAATTCAAGTTTCCGCACACAAACTTTTTCAAAATGCTCTTATATGCATGTATGGCAAGTGTAAAATGTTAGTGTATGCATGCAAAGTATTTAACAAAATGATTGAACAAGATGTCATCTTGTGCAATGTGATCATTACATCTTAGCTAAGACATTGACATTGTTTCGCCAAATGCAAGCAACAAGTGTTCATTCACCTTTTTCAACATTCTACTAGCTTGTACATTGCGATTTTTGTTGTGACAGATACTTAGCATCATCAAGTACTCTTGTTTTGTAATGTAATAAGAAGTTTAAGTAAATATGAGATTAAACATTAATTTTAGTGGGATTTTAAATAATAGTGGATATTGGTATTTAATTATATAACAATATTTAAAATTTGAGTTGATATTATAAATAAAAGGAACCAATAATTGAAAAATTGTCCATGAATAACATTTTAAAACGATGTGTATTTAACAATATTTTCAAATTTTAACTATTATTAAGTAATGAAAAATTAAGGAACTCATCTTAAAAAATTATATAAATGGTGGTGAATCTTCATGTGGAATGGTGAATCTTATAAAAATGACTATTTTGATTATGGAAAAAATATTTTTAAAATGGTTGTAGATGTAAAGGCAAATCTTACCTAATTTTTCTAATTTTAAAAATATTTATACAAATTTCAATTGTCTTTTTAGGTCGACTTCATTTTTCTATTCTATTGATGGTATGAAGTGCATTATATGCATTCCTTACTTATCTAACAAAAATTATTGAGTTATGAAATTTGAACCATTTTCCCAATCCTTCCCAGGATTAAACCTTGATTGTTGATCCATTGGCCACATGTCATCATTTCATGCAATTTTGGGAAAACCCATGATCTCTCAAGCCTTCCTCATAAATCCTACTAGAATTATATCACATCAGTCAAACTCTTGCAATGTGTCAACTTCCTAAGCTATTTTGTGAGTCTCCTTCCTTAATCTTTAGTAGCTTTGAAACTTTTCATGACTTTTCCAAAAGGTGTCCCGTGAAGCCTTTCCTCCAATATACCATGAGAGAATTTTAATATATATATAATATACGCACATGTTTTTCACTCTTTGGAAAATGTGGGATGATTTCCAAAGGAAAAATTACAAAGGCCTCCATTATCAAGGCTCCAAATGACTACTCACTAAACCAATTCAAACCAAGATGTAAAAAATAGATTTTTTATGGCATAAATTGTCCCAAAATTCCTTAATTATATCATATTACATAAAAATAATTTATATTCTAATTTTAAGATTAGATAATCCTTTAATTGAATAAAAAAATACTTTAATGGCACCTTTAACACACACGTGCATGCGCACAAGAGGCAAATTTAAGTTAAATTCTATTTTTCTTTCTAAAATGTTGGTAATTGTGATCCAAGGGCTTATAAAATTCATTAAAAAATCTATTAAAAACATGTTTTAAAATCTTGGCAAGTCAAGTTTAAGGCGATCCATTTAAAAAACATATTGATATTAGAGTTCATTTAGCTATATTTGAAAGCAGAAATGATTTTGGACTTTTATATGATGTCCAAATAACCAAATGAGACTTTTAAAACCTCGAGAAATGACCAAATTATGAATATTAACTACTGAAATTTTATTTTAAATTAAGTTATTTGTGAGCTAATAATCACATAAACCTAATTTTATAATAATCTAATTTAATAATATAAGATAAAGCCATTTTACTATTTATTTGATAAAAATATAACTTGGCAAATGATAAGTTTATAAGTTATGTAACCTTAAAATAGAGGCGAGCTAATATATTTTAAAAGTTATACAACCAAAAAGAGGAGATACTATTGAAAAATAAACAATTTTTTTTTACTTTTTAAAATAAAATCATAAATAAATAAATTTCAAAATATAAAAGGCATCGACGCCAATTATAATGAGACTAAACTATGCTAGGGGAGAAGGGCTAGTAGTGGTACACCCTAAGTTAAGGGGTCCACAAAATCAATTGTTTATCATATGGGATTGTGTTTTTTTCACTAATATGTAGTTCAAATTTGTGTTAGCTTATATTTTTCTTTGGAATGTTCAATTATAGGGAAAGCCATATTTTAATTTGATTTAAAATAATAAATTTGAGTTACACTACAACCATGGTGAAAACCAATACTTGAGTATAGGTGAAAATGCTTGAACATTAATTTTTTTATACTTGTACATGGGAGAGAGGTCTATGTGATTGGCTACTCTAAACAATTATTATGTCAAAAATAAATAACTACTAGATATTTATTAATATGACAACTATAAAAACAAAGTATTGTGTAATCATCTCTAATTAAAACATCAAACAAAGATAAATTAAAAAATCTATTTATATCGTATGATATGCAATTTACAACCTTGTCCGTGTTATTCTAGGCCATTTACACCATTATTCTAATTCCAATGACTTAAAAGAAAGTAGAAGCCTATTTACATAGGTTTTATTTTCAATCTCTTTTAGATTGGCAACCAACTTAATTAGTAACTAGTGAAGCTTAGTGCTATTATAATGGCAATGGTCAAAATTTAATTATGGGGTGAACTCATTTAAGAAATAAAATAAAAATGGATGGCTCCTAATATGAAAATTTGATTTTGACCATGAACCTTAAAAAGGCATCTTTTTAAAATGGGAAAACCTACTGTCTCTGACAGGTGTCACTAGATCAGAGGGCCACAATATGACATACTTCAATGTCCTCACGGCTCCACCTCCGACCATGGATTTACAAATTCAAACAAATAAAAATAAAAACAGTAACATCCGAAAAGGGCTGCAAATCTTAAATACTATATTGAGGTTTCAGAGTGCCAAAAGGGTTGCAGATCTTAAATACTATATTGAGGATCCCACAAATGTTGAGAATCTATCGGAAATATTCAACAAGTTATTTTTTATATATATTTAATGACATATCTTATCTTGCATTCATCATTGGTCATACAATTTTATGGGTGTACTGTGGTTATTAAGACATGATTTTGGTTGATAAGTTTTTGGGTGCCCGTTATTTCAACACGACTAGCAGATTTGACAGGGTGCAAGGCATACAATGTGCAATTTCAGGAAAAAAATTGTATATGAGATTCTATTGTTTCACTAGAGATTCCATGTGGATGAATATGGTCTCAAAGGGTGTTTAGAATGTATTAGATTATCTTCACATTGTGTTCCATGATATGGATGTAATCAGTGTTTCTGGTAATTTTATTCATCTTTGATTTTCCACCATTTTTCAGGATTTCCCTTTTGTGGGTAGGGCTAATTTTTGTGGGTATTTGTTTGCAGGAAATTTATGTGCAGACAAGAAGCCCACAACAGTGAACTACGTTGAAGGACCTATGGGAAATATATAGATTGTGAGGCCATCATAACCGAGGAAGTTGTTAACAGGATGTTGGAGAAAACTGTTCCAACATTGTTGGAGTTGAACATCCTGAAAAACATGATGGGATCTGCGATGGCAGGTGCCATGGGAGGATTCAATGCCCACGCTGCCAACATTGTGTCTATTGTGTTCATTACAACAGACCAAGATCCTGCCAAAAATTTTAGAGCTCCCACTGTATTACTATGATGGAGGTTGCAAACGGTGGAAAGGATCTACACGTCTTTTCACCATGCCATGCATTGAGGTAAACAAGGAAAAGCAAAATAGTAAATTTTAATCTATATTCATTCTCTCTCTCTCTCTCTCGATGTTTAGGTTCAACTAAAAGTCAATGTGGGAGGATTGCATCAAATTGACAGTTCCAATGCATTCCAACGTGATTGGAATGAGTCTGCACAGCTAATGTGACTCTAATTTTTCCCCAAATGGTTGTGGAGAATTAGGTGAACTCAAAGTCTGGTTGAGAGAACTCTTTCTTACAGACTAAGATTTCTTAAAATTAATGTAAATAAAAACATTTTTAACACAATTTTATAATTAAAAATAAAAATAAATTATACAATAAAATTACGCTTCCTTATAATTTATAGAAAGAGATATAAACTTTCACTACGCCAAGATGCATCTTTTTATAGTGGGAAAGCATACCCGGTCTCTAATAGGTGTCAATAAACCGGAGGCCCAAAATGTGATGTACTTCAACGTCCTCACGGATCCACCTTCTACCATCGATTTACAAATTCAAACAAATAAAAAGCAAAATAAATAAATAAAAATTGTGTAGTTTGATCATCACATTGTGAGTAAATCCAACATGGTGGAAGTTCAAGGAAATGGTATACCCCATGAGTAAATCATTTATTTATGTGTCTCGCACCCTTGGTAATCAAATTTTGTGATAGATTTTCCATCTATACTCTGTAATAAGTGTAGACATCTAAATCTAAATACACAATTTTAATACTAAAATTGCACTAATTATCCTCTTTCCCATCATTTCATTATAATTAGTGATTTTCGCTAATTAGCTAACATTCCCCTTCATCTCGGTCAATTAACAACATTTCATTAATTAAGTAGCTTCATACCTCATCCTCGATGCCAATTAATGTCACTTTGTTAAATATCATCCTCTTTTAATTAATTTATTAAACCTTTCAATCTCATTTTTAACTAATAAACCTTCTTATTAGTTAAATCCCCTTTCAAAACTTTAAAATACTACTAATTTCCTTAATATAAATAATCTCCAAATAGCTTTTTAAGCTTATCTTGGTTTATTAATTAATCCTAGTTGATTAATTAAATCACCCCCAACTCCCATGAGTTGCTAATATTTTATTAATTTCTTTTAATCATACTTATCCCTTTCTAATTCTACTTTACCTTTATCCCACATTCACTAGGATGCAAGCTTCACCAAAACTTGAAAGCTATATAAGAATCCTAGTACACCATGTTTCAACTTACACAATGTCCTTGTAAGACATTTGCATTTGATGAGAGAATTTTCATGTTATTGGAAATATTTGTTCAAATAAATCTCCCCTTCTACTTGGCTAAGAGTAGTAAGAGAAGAACCAAAAATGACAATCAAGCCATATTGGTGAGATCTCTTCCTCTTCCTTGAAGAAATTATTTGATCGTGCATGGTTGCATTTGGTTCACAAAGGAAATATCTACAATTTAAAATCATGTCCAACAATCAAAGGACATTTGCATTTAATGTTTTATGTATAATTAAATAAGCTTTCCTTTATGCTTTATTATGATTTTTTTATATTAGATTAAGATAGAATCTTCTTGGTGTTAGGTTCATTCCATGGCTTAGTGTTAATCTAATACATGCATACAATGAGTATTTGATGACGATACTAGGAGGGTTGTCGGGCATGCCACGTCCCCACCCCATGCCCTTAAGACATGCGCACCACTGCCACACAAAAATCATGCCACTGCCTATATATGCATATATTTATGACTCCACACTCCTCACTCTTGCGTTGATATGTGGTAGGCTATTGATTTTCCTTCATTTTATGCATCGATGATCATATTTGTTGAGATCTTTCTCCTCTCGTGGCCAATTCAGAGAACATAAAGTGCACATTTCAAGCACTACGGGCTCAACATGTAAGTTTTTCATGTTGGGCACCATAGAAACATTTACTATGTGAGACTCGACCTACGCCTGCCTAAACATCCTTGGTGGATGTTGACATGGACAAATTCAGCATGAACTCCTACAAATTTCTTATCTTTAAGATATATGGAAAGAAGTTGGTGTTGTTTGTGTGGGTTAGAAATGTAGAGAGTCGGTTCCCATCGTAAAGTGTGTTTCGACACGAAGACCGAGATAAATGTCTTGGATTTATTTAATTGATGTACATGCATAGGATGAAAAAACACACTGACACGATTACGCCAAAAGGCATTTTCACAACTAAAAACTTTCTCCTGATCGTGTCAAGCTACACACTAAAAAGTAGACCCTAGATTTTGTGTACCGGATCAACGTCCTAGCTATAGATTTTCCGGTACTAAAGAAATATCCTGTTCAAAATCTATCATCTTTTATGGTAGTGTATTTTGAGGTGGTTGTCAAATAAACAACACTATTTTTTTGCTTCTTTTTGGGTCTTGAAAATTCACGTATTCTTCCTTGTCTTACCTTAGTGAGATCTGTAGCGGTGTTTATGAGGGTTTTCAAAGAGAGAGAAATGAAGATCCTAATGTGACCGTTTTGTATGGATTTTATTACCATGGAGGAGAATGCAACTTCCTTTGTTATTAAGGAAACGTAATCGATTATTCTTTAAGGTCACGGGATCGAGCCATGTTTAGATCCACGGAAAATGCAAAATGCAGACTTTAGGGATTTGTATGCATTGATGTGTATATTTATTTTAACAATAAGGTTTTTTAGAGTTTGTATTAAATTTGATTTCTGTAAAGCAAAAGATAATGCAAGTGCCAGAATTAATATTTGAAAACTTAGGTATAGCTATATAGTTATGTTGAAAAATGTTTTCATAGCTAGAAGCTTGCCCCCTCTCCGACTATGTCAGGTTGCATGCTAAAATCTAGATCGTAGATTTTGTGGACCGTATCAATGTCCTATGATGGATCCGTACATAGATTTTTGTATATGTAGTGCGAAAATATAGAACAATTTTTGGAATAGTATAAAGGCTACAAATGACATATATGATTCATGTCTTCCCAACTACCTAACTTACAAAATTATATAAAGCAATGCGGCATGAATGAAAATATGTTTTAAATTGGATCAATACTGAATAGCCTTACTTGCACTAAGTACTTATAGGATGTAAATTGCAATGTCACTACTGCAAGACCTTGATTTATTTGATTTTGTAAGAAATATCTTTGAATCCTTTTCTACTAGTAAAATAATCCCCAAATCTAAAATACACAAATTGGAAAAGATAAAAAAATTGCTTACTTTAGAGTAAACACTTTCCTATGTGACATAATTTTATCTATGATGTATTTGTAAATATAAATATTAATTTCATTATGATTTTTAAACTAAGAAACTTCATACTTAAAACCACAACTTTATTAGAGAATTGTTAGTCCCAAAAGTCATAATATATGTAGAACAATGTGACAAAATTATAACTAAAACATAGTTGTTTATCTCAAGAAAAATAGTTACATTCTTTTGTTGAATACATCCTAGGGTCCCCATCCTTTCAGTTTAAAGTATGGAGAGGTGTTGTCCATAAAAAAACTAAAAGCGTTGCTAAAGCATAGGTAATTCATTTGGAAAGGAATTGAGAATGTTTGGTTTGTGACATTTTGTAAACCATCACATCAATATTAATAAACCCATCCATCTTTATTTATAGTTTATCTTACAAGTTATGATAGGTTTTATAGCTTACAAAATGACGTGGGTGGCTTTTATTTGTTCTTTATGTTATATGACAATTACTCTTTGCTCTGAAAATCTTTGAGAATTTCAAAGTAAAGTATCATTAGTTAAACAAATTTCAAAGGATCATTGGCTAAATAACATAAGCATGGAGATTTCTTATTAGTTTACTCTTTGGGGCGTGATAAATGTTATCTAGTTTCGACACTTGGAAAACTATACATACATTGTGTTTTCTTATTTGGTCATGCTTGAAATGAAACATACCTAATAGAAATATCATATAATAGAAAGTGTCCCCAAGAACAGTAGTACATACATACGTGGATCTTTATTATTGGATTTGCTTTCATAATTTGACATGGTTATCACAAAGGGAAATAATATGTGAAGATATCAAATCTCGACACATGGAATTAATGGGACTTAGAGGTGAAACGACATGAAAAATATATGGGAATATATGGAGAATTTTGAAAAGTGGCATATTAAATCCACATCAATTATAAAATCCATGAGTACTAGTAGTCTGAAATCAATGCAAAACATATAAATGGACAACTAGACATCAATTTTTTTGTCATAATGATCTACCATCATTTTGACATGAGTTGACAGGATTCAAATAAGCTGAAAGGATTTCATGCTCAAACACCTAATGTTTGAGCTATTATAGAGTGTGTAAAGATGAAGCCAAGTAGAATATTGCTATTTTCATATATTAAAATCTTTACATATCTACAAATTCTCAAATATTTCAAAGATTATCATCAATGGAATCTCACTTGCACACTTTCTTGATAAACTAGATCTTTAGTGCCACTCTTTTTGACAAATAAATGATCATTGCATAAATTATAAGGCTTTAAAATGGAGGTTGAAGAAGCTAGTTTAATGGATGATGATGATAATGATGATGATGATGATGTAGATCAAGAAAAATCACAACATATGACTAACTTGGTGGCCATTTAAAATATTGGGTTGCATTTCCTATCTAGAAAACCAAAGGCAACACCTTGCATTGACTTGCTTCTTGGCATATTAGGAGACAATGTAATTTGCATACAAGGACTTCTAAGATCCAATGGAGGAAATTTAATTGGTAATATTATTGAGGTTGTTATAGATATGTACTATCATATACCCCTACATATTTTCAAATTTGATAAAGAGACAGTTGAAGAGTGGGAAAGGAGCAATAATATCTAGATTGTACTTAAGGATTTGGAAAAGGACCCAACTATATTTAAATTTGAAGTCTCCATAGACAAGATGTCTATCATATCCTTGAGAAGGTGGGTGAGACTAGTATGGCCTTGATGAATAGATTGTATGAAGCCATGATATTGTACATTTTAATCATACATAGGTGCCCTTGCTAGCCATGATCATTGATGATGAAAGGGTTCCTACTTTGGCTGGAGTCCTATCTTACAATCTCTACAACAATCGGTAAATAACAAGAGTAAGAATGTTAATTTCTACATGATGTCCTATCTATTGGATGTAGTGTGTGTGGTCCAAAATTTCAAAAATCTCTTAGTTGGTCACCATAACACAAACACATAATCCCTATACTTTGTAACAATATGCACATGTAAAACTATCAAAGGAACATTCAAGTAATCCGTAATAAATACTACTTTGTTATTTATCGTGTTATACATGAAACCCATATTCCAAGAGTGAGTGAAAGGATTATCGATACACCGATACATTGGGGAATTTTTTTGTGTTACCCCGACAATATAAAGTAATAAGAGTGGAAGGGATTCTTTTTATTCCATTTAGACTACCTAGGTTTGTTCTAGACCAAATAGTTGAACAAGAAATAGCCTACTAATTTTTCCACATTATTAGTCATGTGGCAAAGGAGAAAAAGAAATAAAACTCTACATATCCTCTTATTTCTATCATTGTTGGATCCAAAGTTTTAAATTATTGGAAAATTTCCAAGAGAATAATATCCCACAGGACATCATTCCACTTAGACTATCATACTCTAAAGTTTTTTTACCTAGTAAGAAGAGTGGCACAACCTGCAAAAACAATCATAACATGGCCACTTACAACTACAAACACCATTTCTATAAGGGTGGCTTTGTTCATAAGGAGGAGGTAAAAATAAATTGGTGGCCGTTTATATGATAACTTTTCGAGATCTACATATGCACCTATTGGACAATAGGCAAGAATTGCAGATTGGAAGTTAGGCCAAGACAAGAACTAGAGAGGGAAGAAGAGGAAGAAGATTCAAATGAACAAGGTACTGATCCAAGTCAACTCAAGAAGATTCTTATTGGTGTGCCTCCTCCATCAAAAGGAAAATTTGGTCCTTCTCATTCTTCTCCTTCTCCAAGCATACAAATGACAAGCCCTACAAGTCTATTTAGTCATATATATATATATATATATATATATATATATATATATATATATATATATATATATATATATATCAAGAATGAAAGAGAAAATTGGCACATCCATTCCTAGTAATAAAGTTTGTGAAAGATATGGTTTGATAGGAGGAAGAAACAATGGATGAAGAGACTGATCGATGGTGCTTACATTGGTGCCTTCAACTTATCCTTAGAAGGTCTTCTAACATGAGTTCCAGATGACGTCGGAGTTGAATAAGATATAATAGTTAGAGGAGTGATAGAAGAAATTAAATAAGTAGAATCAATTTTGTAGGAGATACACTCATTGATTATGATATTGTTGTAGTAAGTACAAAAGGGTGGGAAGAAGTGATCAGTAATGAATGAATTGGAGAGATATTGATATAATCGTTGGTGATGAAAAAGGAGAATAAACAATTGAATAAATGAGTGAAAAAGAAGAAGGCATAGGAATAGAAATCTGTTACAAAATATAAACAAAGAGAGAAGTATTAAAAATAGGATTAATAAAAATAGTGGAAGAGAAAGGACTTTGAAAACTAGTAAGATCCAATATCCCATCATCTCCTCCCTGCCTCATCTTGAGAAGAAGAACTAGTAGAAATGAGAAAACTAATTTAACTAAAATTATCCAATATCATATCACTAGCTTCATGGTTATGTAAAATCTCATATCACTAATATTACCTAAAATTATCCTTAGCACTATAAGCATGTATCGATGGACACATACAAGTATCATATGAACCCTAAATCTTTTGATGAGGTCATAACTAAGTTTAATATAGTAGGGTTACTTCCAATTAATCCTCTTACTCAAATTTCCCCTAGTTCACCAGATACTACAACAAGGATCTAGATAGGAGTATTCTACAAGTTTTTCCTTCTTCCCCAATGTAACAAGATCAAATCATCTAAAAAGAGAAGTTTCTTCCTCTCTCCAGATAAGTCAGCTAGGGAGAGATATCCATGAATCTAGTCAATGTGGTGGAAGATTCACTGATGGTGGCAATAGGAACTTTAAAAGAAGCCATACGTGATGTAATTGCCTCACAATCAAAAATTACTCTTCCTCTAATTCTCATGCATTCAAATATTTATTTGCAAAGGAAATGAGCATTTTTGGTCTATGAGGGTTTGCATAACATCATCATATTGTTAACTAACCCATCAATGATTATTCATGGCTTATCGGTTATGTATAGTCTTTGGGCCTTACAGGTTTTGACATTTCTAAAACTACGTGGAGCTTGTTTATTCATTAGTTATTCTAAAATTGATAGAACACATATCTTATAAATATTAGAAACCCTGAATTCTCTAAAGAAAGGACACTACATTTAATTTGTTCATTTGTGTGCTCTTTGTATCATTGCATATTTAAAAGGATTTTTAAGGACTTGTTATGTAATTTTTCCCTTCAGGAGAAATTTGATAAACATGACCTTGCACAGAGAAAAATAGAGGGATTGATTCGACCATGGGATTTTGCATTGGCAATTTGAGGCTCGATCAACAAAAGAATGACACAAAATTATCGTGAGGGGTTAGGCTCTGGGTCGTAATGACTCATTGAGCCAAAAGGCATGAGGATTTGGCTATGTAAAAAAGGTTGAGATGTGGAGGAGAGCTCGAAAAGAGACTCACCGAATTTGGGGGACCATGTCGACCAAGCAAGGAAGAAATAAAGGCTCAAGATTGAGTTGAGTATTAAATTTGGAAAACACAAAGGCCTGAAGTCTGAAACTTTTAGACTTTAGGGGTTTAGCGATTCGAGTTCTTTCCGCGTAAAACAAAAAAAAATGAAACCCCAAAAGTCCCCTTTTGGGGTCAACTTCGAGTTCGGAGGTCAACGACACAATAACTTCAGGGACTTGGCAAAAATAAGAGTAGAAAAGAGAGGTGAAGGTCCAACACCTGAATTTCAAATTTTAGAGTTCGAGTGGTTTCGTAAATTTAGAGGTTTCACAAACCCATGCGCAGAGAAAATGCCATGAGCTCGAAGATACAAAGGTCAAAACCCGAAGTCTAAAATTTAGACTTCGGGGTTTTGGCATTTTAGAACATTTTTTTGGTCCAACCAAGTGAACAATGCCACACAATATAATTTCAAAGTCTAAACTCCGAAGTCTGAATTTCGTACTTCAAGGGTTTGGCATTTCGGAACTCTTGAACCAACCCATAAAATGAACAATACAACGATCTCTAAAGTGGAAATGCCAAAGTTTTAAATCCCAAAAGTCTGAAATTTCAGATTTTAGAGGGTATGATGTAGGTTCGAAGTCTGAAACGATAGACCAACCACTCGCATTTATTACGGTATAACACCCTCATCTTCAGATGGCCATAACTTTTGACTGGAAGCTCGAATTTACACAAATAATACTTTATGGAAAGCTCTCAAAATGAGGAAATACATTCCACCATTTTAGAGGAATTTTCTAGATTTCTCACCTACCAAAATGATGAAGGTATGGGCTTCCTTTCTTCCCTAACAAGGAAAATTACATGGAGGTATGGGTTTTGCAGTGGCACCCATCATTGTTGCAGGGGATTTTAATGCATTTTTTGGTGGTTGAAGCAAGATTTTAAATTCTTTCTCTCTCCCTTTCTCTCATTCTTCCTATATATTGTAAGGAGGGGCTCATTTCAAAAGGTTGGATAATCTTGCTTTGCACCCTCCCTTCTTCTCTTGTCTGTAAGTGATCTTGTGGAGTTCAAACCTCCCATTCAAACTGTAAATGCAATTTTTTCCTCTTGGCCATTATAATGCACTATATCAAATATGTGGAGCAATAATATAAGTCTGTGGATGAATTTCAACCCTCTCTTGTGTTCATTTCATCTTTTTTATCTCTCATTACAACTTTGGTTAACTATGTAATTTAGGTTGTGTTACATGTTTTGGTGTTTTGTGTTTAATGGTGAATAAATTTGTGACAAGAAACTGATCTGTGTTGATGCTCATCCTCTTCAATATTTTTCAATTTTATCCCCATGCAAGGCAATTTATTTAGCATTCCTCTTGGTGCATCACCTCCATCAACTTAGGTTCAATTTATTGCAACCTTTTTAACCTTGTCTCCTTGGCAAGTTAGAGTATATTTTAGGATAGATCCTCTACAATTTGAGTGTGTGTATCAGAATAGAGGAATAAGAACCGACCTTCATATGGAGAACTTTATTGATTGCAAAGTCCCACACTTTAGGAAAAGATCCATGTTATGGAATCACACTGATAATTTCAATCCATTGAGTTGCAAACAATCAGGGGTGTTATGATTCCGCATCAACAGGACTCACATTATAGTTTACAAAACAACATAGAGCTATCTTATGGGCTCACTTGACTATTTCGACAAATTCTTATTAGAGATTGGTTATGTGAAATGTAAAGTAGTGTGGATTATTCTTATTTATTGAAAATTTACAAGGTTATTAAAGGATTGACATTGAGAATTACAAAGTAACTTAGATATTTCTTATTGGTTTTCACTTAGAAATGAATAACATGGCCTACCTAGCGAGATATTGGTTATGCAAGATGTGAAGTACTATGGAGTATTCTTATTGGTTAACAACTAACAAGGTTATAAAAAGACTAACATTGTTAATACAAAAGTAACTTAGACATTTCTTATTGGTTCACACTCAACAATTCATCGATAGGACATACCAAGAATCTAACTTTGCAAATATAGTATAAGCATGGATATTTTTTATTGATTCACACTTTTGCAATTACGGATAAATATTATCTAGATTATGACACTATGAAAGTCGTATATATGTGGTGTTTTCATATTGGTGCATCTTCGCAGATGAAATATACACGATAGTAAGATCATATAATAAAAAGGGTCTCTGTAAATTGTACATATGTAGAGCCTTCTTATTGGTTCACCTTTCACACTCTAACATGATTCTTACAATGGAAAATAATATGTAAATCTATCAAATATTGCCACATGGAATCAATTAGACTCATGAAAATACTAGTAGAATCCATGGAAATACAAGATTCAAATGAGCTGAAAATTTTTCATACTCAAGCACCGGATATTTGAGCTATTATAGATCTTTTAGAGTTCATATTCAAGTAATTACGAAGTAAAATCAAGTATTTCTATTTTTAGAGATTAATAAATTTTCGTATGTATTGTTGCTCGATTATTTAAAATTTATCATCAAGCATAAATAAGGAAAATATATTAGATGAGAAACGTATTGATTATTTGAATATATTATCTAAACATCTATATCACATATCCACGAATGGAAGCTTCCAATGTATTGATGGTGGATCATCTCTATCATTTGTTTGACTAGTTCTCTAACTTTGTTGATATTCAACTGGTGCAATAGATATATCCTCATCTCAAACATGATCATATGTTCTATTTGTGGAATTTTTATCAACCCCTCTCCTTTCATTAATTGACTTCCATATTGTCAAATCCTTGTCATAGGGAAAGTTATTCACTTTGTACCACGATGTGTAAATTTTCAAATAGTTTTAAAAAATTAAGCTTGTTTTGTAATTTTGACTTTATAAAAGACAAGACACTAAAAACTCTCTCATCTTCAACTAAAACCAAAATCATTGTTTGACATAGATCATCCAATGATAAAAATCAGATCATGGTTTCCTATTGAATACACCTAAATTTGACTACATTGTTTATACAATAAAGTTACACTAATTATCCTCTTTCCCATCATTTCATTATAATTATTGATTTCCTGCTAATAAGCTAACATTTCCCTTTGTCTTTGTCGATTAACGAAACTTTGTTAACTAATTATTTTTTTCCTTCATCTTGGATGTCGATTAACATCGCTTCGTTAGTTATAATCCACTTTGAATTAATTAATTAACCTTTATTAATAAATTAAGTCTTTTAATCTTTTATTTAGTCAATAAACCTTGTTATTGGTTGAATCCCCCTTCAAACCCTTCAAATTCTACTAATATCCCCTTAAATCATCTCTAAATTCCTTCTATAAGCTTGATTTGGCCTATTAATTAATCTTAGTTGATTAATTAAATCACCCCAACTCCTATGATTTTTTAATCCCTAATTAATCTCTTCTTATCATACATATCCCTTTCTAATTTTATTTTACCTTTATCCCTTATTAACTAAAATCTGAATTTTTATTCTATTCTACATTAATCTAAATAGAAATAAAGATAATGGAATAGCTAATATAAATTGAAACACTAGCATAAAATACTTTTTTATTTTATATTAAATGAAATAGAAGGGATAAAATACTTACCTGAATATAACTTACCTTGTTGTGTGTTGGATTGGGATAGGTTGATATGCGAGTTACACTAGATGTGGAGATATTATTCTAGTAAACCGTAGAAGTTGGAGATTTGACTAAACTGGGAGTGCTAGGAGAGAAGCGGGGCACCTAAGGGTGCCCCTGTTCTATATTTTGGGCATTCTAGTCTAAAAAACATATCGGGGTATGGTTTTGATAGAGTTCCTAGGTCTTCACAATGTCTTCGCATCTTGTCACACAATTGTCGTATTATCTTCGCTTATGTCGCCAATAATCTGATATGAAGACCTACCTATAAAACCCCATACAAAACATCAATTCCTAAAAAATAAAGATGTAAATGAAGGGGTCAGACTGACCATAGCCACCACAATGGTGGACTTATAACTAAGTGTTGCACTACAATCCATAACCAATGTAGTTTTGTGCGCTTGTGTGTGCAATTTTTTCCTAAGATGCCCTAGCATCAATGATACAAAAGTAGGGGGAAATAACTAGATGTAAATATGAAAATGGTGGATGTAATAGAATGAATACAACCATTTCCCCTTATACTTGTGTGATGCAAATGTAGAAGATGCCCAAATGAATTCCCTTGCCTTGGTAGATAGTTGCCCTTGATAAATGATAGTCCACCTATAATGTAGTGAGTATGTTATGTTTATATAGGGATTTCTTGTTCAAATTTTGACACTAATGACCGAAACACTAACTAATACCTAGGGTAATGAACTGGGGAAAAAAAATACCGACCTCAAAGAAACAAATTAGAACTAAGAGTTACAGAAACAAGGGCACCTAAAATCATGGACCGGGGTGCCCTGAGGCACCCCAGTGCTACCCTCGAAGCCCTAGTTATAGACTGGAGATGACAAACAACAAAATAGAAACACCTGACACTTACTGAGAGACCCTCAAAACTATATAAAAAATTGATGACTGCACCAGAAAAATAACAATGATGACTGACTAACTGGATATAGGACTAGGGGATAGGTCATTAATGAATACTTTTAGTATGTGAGATCCATAAATTAAATAAGATATTTGGTGGTATAAATGTAATAGTAAGTACGTGACTTTTTGACTAAATTTTCCCCAACTCTATGTAGGTGAGCAAAAATCTCAGTAACATAAAGTAGATAGAGATATGTACGTGAGAAAATTCAGAAAAGTCCATGCTATAGTAGAATGTGCATATATGTAGTAGAAGTGTGTCGATTGAATTATAAAAACATATCGAACCATGGATCGGTGGATTGATCTATGTAACGTAGTAAACAAGTGTAAATTTTGAGATGAATTGTGCTAAATTAAAGTGATGAATAGGATGTATAATGATTTCAAACGTGGTAGAATGATGAATAGGTGGGTAAGGAGTGATCAGTTCCCAACCCGAACACTTGTATACAAATGAATAACCAAAGGATTTGGGCATCCTACCACTAGAGGAAGAGTGTAGGGAGAAAAGTGTGTTATATTCCAATCTTTAACTACATCCTCAAGATCTAGCCATTGCATATGGACTTAGATCAAATTTTGTGGTTTTTGGATCAAACAGTTAACCCATATATAAGTTGTCTAGGAAAGGCACTCTTGCCCCCACTCCACGAGTGTCTCCACAATGTGATAGATTTTAAGTTGGGTCATTTGGAAGTAAACATGAAAGGAATGATGGCTCCCAAGTTAGGTCATTTAGAATAAAGCGTAAAAAGTGAGAAGGTTTCCAAGTTAGGTCATCTGGAAGCAAATGAAAAATCTAGAATAACTTACCAAGTTAGGTCATCTGGAAAAAGTGATGAATGTAATCTCCCAAGTTAGGTCATCTGAGAGACTGCACATAACTCCCAAGTTAGGTCATTAGGGAGGCCAATTGTGTTGAAATTTTATTGATTGAATGATGTTGATTTGTTAGAAATTTTGAATGTGTTAATTGATTTGATCGATTGATCAATTGTTTGATTAGTTACTCGAGAGATTTTACGCAAGTTGCCCCCATGTTAGGTCGTTAGGGGAAGTTGATAGAAATTGGTGAGATGTCATGTGAAAATATTTTTAATTGCTTGTTTCCCCCAAGTTAGGTCATTAGGGGGAAGTGATGAAATATCGTATAGAATAGTTATATTTTTATTGCCCCAGATTAGGTCATTACGGAGGATAAGTGGTGAAAGCGTTGCATGGTGCATTAGTAAATGTTTGTGAGTGACAAATTTTCAATGTTTGAATGCGTGGTAAGGGTAATTATAAGATGACCCCAATAATATGCCCCCTTTCGGTGAAAGGGGAAGTGATGAGAAGATCAAACGCTAAGCCGAAAGTAAGCCCGAAATAGATAGAAGTTGTAAGAATCGATAAAACATGTATAGAGTGAATCGAAGACAACATCATATAGTGGTAAATAAGTGAAACATATTGAATATGGTGGTAAGAAGAATTATAAAGAGAATGTTGCAAACGGGGTGTAAATAGGAGTAGAAACACTCAAGATATGACAAAAATAGTGTTTTGTGCATTAGTTATGTAAATAAACAAGAAATAATGATTATAGTAAAATAGGTGATGAAAAAGTAACAATAAATATTAAAGTGAAAAGTGTTCAATTACTTCATTTTTTATTTACATGATTATGAGAGTGTGAGAAAAGTGAGTGAAGATTCTCGCAAGCGAGAGCACCACGTCCTAAGCGGTTTGAGAGGCTGGCGACCGTCATAGCATCACATACGACCGTAGAGTTGGTAAGTGTATTAATTTTCACAAAATGTATGATATAATAGTCATTTTGGTGAAATTTTGTAAATTTGATATTGTTTATTTTCTTGGTGTTCGAGACCTAGACAACAACGGTGAAGGAGCTAGTGACCCCTGGGATAAGAGCGCCCATAATCGAGCACTAGTGTCCTGCTCTTGGGTGCCCCAATCCTACATTTGAGTGCCTTAGTCCAAAATGTGTGTAGTTTATGTATAATGTTTCTAAAATGTTTCTAGTATAATAACTAAGTGCATTTTTCTTATAATGTATTCTAACGTTGTGTTTGTTCTCATTTTTTTGTGTGCATAGGGATATTCATTCGAGGGAATTTCGTGGTGGGTGGCATACGAGTTCGTTGCTTGGATTGTGTTTTCCAGATGAGGATTGGGATGTGATGGGTGGTCGGCCCCTGGGGCACATATCACAAATGGGGGATGTGCCCCATAATATGCACATGTTGACTACCCTATGCGAGAGATGATGTGTGGATACATGTACATTTTGGCTACCTACGAGGGAGATAACTCTGACATTGGAGGATGTATATCACGTACTTCAATTTCCAGTTGTGTGGGAGAGAGTACGAGTTATGCTAATGGAGTATATGTAGCAGCGAGATGTGAACCCCAACACAATATTTTTGGGGACTCAAGTACCTACCAAGGACCATATTATTATAAATGTTATTCTAAGGTTTGGAGTTCCACACTTGTGGAAATTCACAAAGCGAGTGGTAATTATGTCATGTATAGTTGTGGAGGGAGGAGTTGTAGACATATTGTATAAGAAGCATAACATATGCCAGTGAATAGAGGAGGAGGGAACTAGATATGCATCGGCACAATGTGTGTTAGCCAACCTATATAGAGATCAATACCAATTTACACAGGATGAGCATGGTAGAGGAATAGGAGCAACCACACACTTTGCCTGCATGTGTGGGCATATCAAAGATATAACGGTGTTGAGACCAATTTTAGGTCCATGAGTGGAGTGGGCTAGGCCGAAATATTAACAAGGAGGTGGGTCGACATTCATGGCTAGAAGATGGATACAGATACCTACATGGTACTTATAGATAGGATGGGGCCTGAGGTAGTTATATGGAGGCCCTATCGTGACTAAGGGGATGGCCGAAGGATATGATGGAGTACCGATGTATTCAGAGGACCATGTGGTTAGAGGACCGCTTTATAGGCATGGCAGAACCTTTCGAGTAAAGAGGGTGTCACAAAAGTTTGTTATGACTTAGGATGTGCCCCAAGAGCCATATATATGGTTAAGAGTTATCGAGCACCAGGGAGGACCGGTCTGCTAGCCCAGGCCCACAAAGTGAGAAACTAATGATGTTGGGGCTGGATGAGGTAGATCCAGTGATAGCAATTATTAATGGAGATGACATGGGTTGTCTGAGGAGTATCGTGCATGGTGGGTAGCTCATTGGTGGGTATTGTTGTACCCATTATTTACTGAGTTGAATAAAGTTACCACATGGAGTAGGAGGAGGAGAGGGGGAAGCACATGCCCCCGATCCTATAGCAGCAGCCATAGTTGAATGTAAGTATTTACATAGTATCATTGTTTACTTTGTTGTTTGCCTAGATTGTGTTGTGTAATTGTCTAACATGATGTAAGTTGTATTTGCATGTGATGTGTATTGATTGTTGATCATGGACACATCCATTTTCACATTGACACGAAATGTTCCTACCGATGTCCTAGGAAGAGGTATACTAGAGCACATGGATGATACAACAGGTGAGCATGCCCATCTATTTGAGCTAGTAGTCATAACAGCTACAATGTGTATAGTACTACTATGCGAGAGGGACAAGACATGTGAGGAGACTCGATGAGCTAGGAGGTGGTAGGTGGTGGTCTCTTAGCCCAAGACATGTTTTTGTGGTACGTAGATTTACATCGTCAGTTCTCATAGTAGACTATGGAGATGAAATTATTGTGGAGGAAGGTTGAGCGATGTCTTATTGGTGGAGAGGATTCTAGTTCTAGGGCTCTCGTAGTACCTAAGAGCGATAGTGATGATGAGGTCTGATTTGGACTATTGTATATGATGTGGGGGCCTTGCCCCCCAGTTATGAGATATGTTTTGTCATGATGATTGTACTTGCCATATATGTATGGACACATTTTATTGATATATGATGAACGGATGTCATTATCTATTGATGTGGTAATGTGATTGATGATGTATGAATCTTATAATTAAATTTTGTGTGGTTTATTGTTTGATTAGTGTATATTTTCCCTATAACGTTGGTAATGGTAGAGAAAATGTGTATGGTGAATGATGATAAATAAATGTAATGTGATGGATGAATGTGTAGGATGTAGCATTTAATTAGTGTAATGATGATAGTAGAATAGAGGAAAATGTATGAAGATATCGTAATGAATGTATGAAAACTTAATGTAGTTGTAATATGTTAGTATGATGAAAGGATGAGGATGAGAGATGCCCCCAAAGTGTGGGAATGAAGAAGCTCATATACTTAGGACCCCTTAGCAATTAAGTATGATCCACGTAAGAAAGAGTGTGTCATCAAGAAATGATAGAACCCATGATGAAAGGTTCTTAGAACAAATCCCTCAATAGTGTGTCATTGGGGGAAAGGTGATATAAATTTCCTACCAAAGGCCTAGTTGGCGTGAAGTCATGGAAGGATGTGGAATAGGTGCGCAGTGCATAAATATGTGCCCAACTAAATGTTATATGGAGATATGGTGGGATGTGTGAAAGTGGGGTGTTGTGGTGGCCAATGTGAATTAGCAACATGATGTGGTAGATAGCGTGAATGTGATGAGTGAGGTGGATGCATGAATGTGATGGATGTGGTGGATACATCATAATGAAGCATCATATGTAGGATAAGAATCAATCATAGAAGAAACTCTCTATCAAGGTAGAGGAGATATGGATCACTCACATAGGCGAGAACTAAAGGAGATGATGCCCTTATCCTCTAATTGTTGTAACCTATCTTTAAGGGTAAGACAAGCATTATCCCTATGGCCATTTATATGATGATAGTTGTAATATGGTTGGTCGTGTTGATTGTGTATGTGATGTTGTGGATGATGTTGATTAGTATTTAGGAAAATTAACCACTCAGTAAGTAAAATATGCAACACATCATGTGGTCAAATGTGATGAGGGAAATGTAGAGGTTGGTGTGATCGAGGTGGAGTGATAGGAGGAGTAGCTTGTCACGGAGCCAAAGGAGTATATTTTTGTGGTGAAGAGGGTTGAGGTTGTTTTTTTTTTGCTTGGGAGTCAAATATGGAGACTGTGTAGGATATTCAACCGTACGCTCTAGAAAATAACTAGATGATTCAATAATTATAGAGGTGTTAGAGGGATCTATGATGTGTGTGGAGAAAAGATTATGCTCTAAGTCAATGACCTTATAGCATAGGAGAATGAATGATTCACATGTATCATATTGTATTCATTTCTTAAGTGGAGGAATAAGGCCATGAAAAAAATAAATTGCTTCTCAAGATCTATGGGTTGGAAAACAAGCTGATGGATACAAGAATTGAATCTAAGAATATAATCCTTAATAGGTTCTGCAGAGCCTTGATGTAAAGTAGGTAACCAGTCATAGGTAACCTTAGGGCCATTGTTAATTATAAACCAACAAAGGAAGGTGTCCTCCATGTCATAAAAATTAATAATGGATCCAAAGGGGAGATGAGTATACCATTGTAACGCCTCATTGGTAAGACTATAACAAAAAGCCTTAAGTAGTAATCTATCATTGGAATAGGAAGCCATAGCCCTACGATAATGTAGTAGATGAGCATGAGGGTCACCCATACCATCAAAACATGTGAAAGTAGGCATGGTGAAGTCATGAGGGAATGCCAAATTATGAATCTTCTTAGGGACCGGATTTCCATGCAAGGAATTGTTGTCAAGAGAAGAATAATAGGCCTTACTTTCTAAAGTGAGAGATTGAACTTGTGATTGTAACTATCCTACAACATGCATGAGAGAAAGGATATCTTGTGAAGGGATGGTGGAGGATGGCAATAATGTGTTAAGAGGTTGTAATTTTCCATTGTGAGTGATCAT
The DNA here is from genome assembly GCA_018340775.1 of Taxus wallichiana var. yunnanensis. Lineage (NCBI taxonomy): Eukaryota > Viridiplantae > Streptophyta > Pinopsida > Cupressales > Taxaceae > Taxus > Taxus wallichiana. The sequence goes on along the minus strand of CM031242.1, from coordinate 964,743,974 downwards.
AGGGATATCCAAAGGTGATGGAGAAGGATATGATGCTAAAGGCACACTAATGGTAGGTGTCAAAGGAGTTATAGCATGCGATATAGGTGGAATATCCATGGTAATAGTTTAATTAGCATCATAAGCCTCCATAATATGTGAGGGAACTAGTGAGGAAACCAGTATAGAAGATATGCTAAGAGGCATAGGTGAATTATAAAGAGGGGATGAAATAGTAGGAGAAGAGGAACTAACAAATGGAGGTGACTCATGCATAGTATTAGATATGACCTCAAGGGAAGATAGAAATGGAGGAGGTTAGACACATTTTATAGTATGGAAAGGAGTATCATGATCTGTAAATGGATCACCATTATCCAATAGATATTTTGAGGTGAGGGTATTGCTAAGAATGCTATCAATAGGATTTGTTATCCAAAATAAGCCCCTTACTCATTTTTTGGCTAACTTCCTTTCATTCCATCCTCCTTGTGTCTCAGATGAATTATTCTACTTTTCAAGCACACAAAATTTTTTTGAAATGGCTTCATTAGATAGATCATCTTCTCAGCCTTTCCGAATGGTAACGTTTTCCTTCTAACTCCTTGTATTTTTCAAGTTATGGCCCATGGAGTTTTAGAGGGAAATTTTCTCATGGAGGCCCACCAACCAATTAGAATGCGCCACGTCCGCGGTGGAATAGAAAAAGGTGGGGGAAAACTTGAAGATTTTGCCAAGTATTTGCGGGCGCACAAAGAAATTTTTTCGCCCAAAGGCCTACTAGTCAATAGAAAGCAACCATGTGTCCTCGGGGTCGTTGGAGATCGGAGTGATGGGAGGAAGTTAGAAAAAATTCCAAAGTTGGTGCAAATGGAATATTTTGGCCCGAAGGCCCACCAACGAATCACAATATGCCACGTGTCCTTAGAGCATTGGGCGGTGGGAGAGTGGAGGGAAATTTCCTTTTTTCAAGCGAAGGAAAATAATTGAATGGAAGCCCGCCCATGATGGCCCACACACACCAATCGAACGCCACGTGTCCACATGGCTGGCGAAAATATTAAGGCGGGTCCATAGAGGAAAAGAGCTAGTTCAAGCCCACACCAATCAGAACATGCCATGTGTCCCATTTGGGGTAGTGGTCAGCAGTGATGGAAAATGTGGAAGCGGTGGCCTACCAATGAATCAGAAGACGACACGTGGCATCGGAGTTTTGGGGCCGGCAGAAAATTTTTGGAAAATTTTCCAAAGACCAAAAGGCATAAAAAGGTAAGGGAAGGCCCACAACCAATCAAAAGGTGCCACACGGCATTGGAACTTCAGGGGTGGAGATTTTATGGGAAATTTTCCAAAGTCAAAATAGAGGGAAAATTTCAAATTTTCGGCCCGCCAATTCAAATTTGCCCTAGTTTTGCCCTAAATCTTCATAAGGGCATAACTTTTGATCCAGAGCTTGGATTTTCATGTTCTTAGTGTCATTGGAAAGCTGGTGAAATTATCTACATGATGGAGGGCTCAATTTTTTGTTTTAATGGGGTTGGAGAGAGAAAATCAAAAATACCTCTGGCATGGGAAGGAGAACAGAACTGACATTTCAACCACCATTTTTAATGAAGTATGGCTCACATTCTCTCCCAACATGGTCAAAAACATTGGGGAATGAACTTTTGAGGGTTCCCATGTTGTTTTAATGCAATTTGGTTGGTGGTTGAAGCATCTTTCATGCTTCCCCACGTTTTCTCCTTCTTGGCTCGATTTTCATTGTTAAAAGCCGGTTTTGGCTCATTATGTAAAGGTTTTTGTTCATATTTTTGCTCTCCCTCCCTTATTTTCCTCCCCAGGGTTGAAAATGGAGTTTGAACCTCCTCCCTTGCTCTATAATGGTGTTTTTTCCTTTTACCATTAAAATGATGTTCTGTGCAAACTTTTGGAGCAACAAAAACGTGTTTTGTGGTGCATTTGTCCATCCTTGCTCATTTTTGCTTGTTTTCTTCTTGCCTCTCTTCATTGCAGGTATTTGTGCATGTTTGAATGTTCATTACAGTTTAGAGCTGTGTTCATGGAGTTTTTGGGACATTTTCTATGTGAAATCTATCCTTGGGCCTGTGATGCATCTGTCCATCCTTCTCATTGCTCACCTCTTCTTGTTCCATGGCAGTTTTGATAAATGTTCAACAATTTTCCTTCTATAGTGTATCACCGTTTTAGTGTAGGCTTTTGTTTTTCCTCTTTTCTCTCTCTCCCTATCTCCTTGGAAGTTATATTAGGATTAGATTAGCTTTCCTACACTGGAATAGCTTGTGGCAGGTAGTTTAGGAAGAGGAACCACCTTCTCTCGGAGAGTTTTCCCCATTTGCAAATGGTCCACACTTTGGGAAAGCTCAATGTTGTGCATTCACACTAGATGATTTTTCCTTAGAAAAGTATATCCATAACTCATTTGGGGGTGTTGTGAATCTACACTAACATTTTTGGCATGCCCGGTGGGACCTTAGAGGTCTTCCACTTCATCTTTTGCTAGGTTGGTGTGTTCTGTGAAGATTTCAACCTTTGGAGGCATATTCAAAAGCACATCTAGCGACTCCATCTAGTAAATAACTCATTCTCTGAGTTGCAGACCTATTTTCCATCCATTTTCATCCATTCTTCTTTCATTCCATGAAGTTGTGCAATCATGAATTCATTTCTATCATGGGATTCACATTTGCAACAACAGTATATTCCACCTCCAACATGTTTTACAAATCCTCCAAATCAACATTTTGATCAAATTCAAGGTCAGCATGCTTACCCATATGAGCAATACCAAAATTAGTTTGGTTCGAGGCACATCAAGATCAAGTGTACGCATGCAATGAAGACAATCAAATGGAAGATGCTGATTTTGTGGAGAAAATCCAAAAAGATGGAGGCAAAGATGGTGCAATCAAGAGCAACAACTCAAATGAAGGCTTTTAGAATTGGTTGCAGGACTCCTTGTCCATGGGGAGGCCCTTTTCCAAGACACTTCAGCCCTCAGGAGAAGCTAGACTTCATGATGGAGATGTTTCCCCAACTTGCACAATGGACAACAGAGATAGAGGCCTATAAACTTGGTGCTGAACAACCTTGTCAATGGGTAAGTTCTACACCATCAACTGGTTCTTCTCTTTCCATTCCTCAAGCAAAGCACCATCTCAATTTGGGCTTCAATTTTCAAGCTTCCCATTGAATGTTGTCCCAAATGTTGAATCCATTTCTCCATTCCCTAGTCTTCCACCCCATCTCAATTCTTCTTTCCTCTTTCCTTCCAAACAGTCATCCCCTCCACAAGAGCCAATAGAAATACCCTCTCCTCCAAAGAAACAAGGAGTTCTACCTCCTCCACCACCACAAACAAATGCAAAATTGGTTGAACTCCAATCTGTCTCTCCTCTTGCATTCCCAATTCCATGTGGGGAAGAAGAAATTGCAAAAATCAGTCATGAAGGATAGCAAGAGAAAGAGCCAAGCAAAGAAGGAATGATTAAGAGCTTAGTAAGTTTGGCTCTTAGATATGGAATTGAGAAGATCCCCTTGCTGGTTAAGCCTACAGAAGAGGTTGGAGTTGGAGAACAAGTGGCAAACAAGGCTGATTTTATAACAATAGTGAAGCAAGGAAAACAAAAAGCTTGTTTGTGATGAGTTGAGTGTCCATGTTGGCACTTTTCCCAAAGAGAATGTTGATCCAATAGAAGTTGCACAATCAGCCTTGGAGGAGGAAAGCTCTAAAAGAGATCTTGCAGCCCCAACTTTTCCTCTAGAGCAGCAGATTGAAGAGTTTGATTTGTCAAACTTCATGCTAGAGGAAGAGTTTAATCAAGAGCAAGATGGTCTTCAAGTAGAGGAGGAAGAAAAACAGCTCCAAATCCAATTGAAGAGGAGCAAATGGATGAGATCAAGTCAGTTTTTACAACAGCAGAAGAAGGAAGCATTATTGATACATTTTTGCTTTCATTTGAAGGGGTTGATTTGATTGATGAAGCCATTATGGAGGAACTCCAAAGCCAACAATGTATTGCAGCAGGTTACAACAATGCAAAAGCAACTTCATTGGATGTTGCAATCAATAATGATGAGCTGCATACTGTAGAAGAGTTCCATGCTGCCATGAAGGAAGAGAAAGGGCGAAAATTTCTACCATTACTTCCACATCATCCACCCAAGAAGGTCTAAAAGAAGACTCCATTTTTGGAGTTGAAAATCAAAGCTATGGGCATATCAAATAGATCAAACCTTTCCCAATAAGGAATTTGGCTTCATTAGAGTCAAAGGAGAAGTCACAACTAGTCATGATTGCTTCTAAGCATGAGGATGAGCTATAAAGTACCAAGGATCAGTTGTCATACCTCTTCAATCCAAATGCAAAGCAACTAAAAGAGGTATTGGATTTGTTTTAGTTGACACCTTGTTGATTTGGGTAGAATACCAGCTTCTTGTTGATTTTCCACTCATCCAAACAGCCATACTCAGCTCCAAATCATTTGCATGGTTGCCAATTTTGAAGAAAGGAAGCTATTTTGCACAACCATTCTGAGGTTTGTTTAGCTCACCTTTGCTTCTAGTTAGAGTAGAGTAGGTAGGTTTGCTTTCAATGAATAAGTGCTTGTGCACACTCTACATGTTCCATTTGGGGCATGTATGATTTTCAGTTTTGTACATAGTTTTTGGTGCTGCTGGTTTTGCTCTTGCATAGTCCATTTCAGTGGCATTTTGGTGAGAACACTCTAAGTTCAGTGTGCTTCAAGTGGCTCAGAAGGAAGTTTTCAAAGTCATACCAGTTTGTAGGTGACAACTCATGACTCCATGCCTAATGGATGCTTCAAAGGCTACTGATCATTCATCTAGCAGGCAGATGACCCCTCTGAGTTACCAAATTGTTATCCAAAATAAGCCCCTTGCTCAATTTTTGGCTAACTTCCTTTCATTCCATCCTCCCTTGTGTCTCAAATGAATTTTTCTACTTTTAGGCACTCAAAATTTTCTAGAAATGGCTTCATTGGATAGAGCATCTTCTCAGCTTTCCAGAATGGTAAAGTTTTCCTTCTAACTCCTTGTATTTTTCAAGTTATGGCTCAGCGGAGTTTTGGAGGGAAATTTTCCCATGGGAGGCCCGCCAACCAATCAAAATGCGCCATGTCACCGGCAGAATGGTAGAAGACATGGGAAAACTTGAATATTTTTCCAAGTATTGGTGGGGCGCACAAAGAAATTTTTTTGGCCCGAAGGCCCGCCACCAATAAAAGCGGCCACGTGTCCTCGAGGTCGTCGGAGATCAGAGCGGCAGGAGGAAGTTGGAAAATTTTCCAAAGTGGTGCAAATAGAATATTTTGGGCCGAAGACCCACCAATGAATCACAATATGCCATGTGTCCTTAGAGCATCGGGCAACGGGGAGAGCGGAGGGAAATTTCCTTTTTTCCAAGCGAAGGAAAATAATTGAATGGAAGCTCGCCCGCGATGGCCGCGCCAATTAGAAGCTGCCACGTGTCCACATGGCTGGCGAAAATCTTAAGGTGGGTCCGCAGAGGAAAAGAGCTAGTTTAGGCCCACACCAATCAAGAACATGCCACATGTCCCATTTGGGGCAGTGGTCAGTAGTGATGGAAAATGTGGAAGCGGTGGCCCACCAACGAATCAGAAGATGACACGTGGCATCAGAGTTTCGGGCCAACGGAAACTTTTGGAAAATTTTCCAAAGACCAAAAGGCATAAAAAGGTAAGGAGAAGGCCCACGACCAATCAAAAGGTGCCACATGGCATCAAAACTTTAGGGGGTGGAGATTTTTGGGAAATTTTCCAAAGTCAAAATAGAGGGAAAATTTCAAATTTTCACTCACAATTCAAATTTGCCCTAGTTTTCCCTAAATCTTTAGAAGGGCATAAATTTTGATCCAGAGCTCATATTTTTGTGTTCTTGGTGTCATTAGAAATCTGGTGAAATTCTCTACATGATGGAGGGCTCAATTTTGTGTTTTGATGGGGTTTGGAGAGAGAAAATCAAAAAACACCTCTGGCATGGGAAGGAGAACAGAACTGACATTTCAACCACCATTTTTAATGAAGTATGGCTCGCATTCTCTCCCAGCATGGTCAAAAACATTGGGAATGAACTTTTGAGGGTGCCCATGTTGTTTTAATGTAATTTGGTTAGTGGTTGAAGCATCCTTTCATGCTTTCCCATGTTTTCTCCTTCATGGGCTCGATTTTCATTGTTAAAAGCCAGTTTTGGCTCATTCTGTAAAGGTTGTTGTTCATCTTTTCTACTCTGCCCTCCCTTCTTTTCTTCCCAGGGTTGAAAATGGAGTTTGAACCTCCTCCCCTGCTTTGTAATGGCATTTTTTCCTTTTACCATTAAAATGATGTTCTGTGCAAACTTCTGGAGCAACAAAAACATGTTTTGTGGTGCATCTGTCCACCCTTGCTCATTTTTTTCTTGTTTTCTTCTTGCCTCTCTTCATTACAGGTATTTGTGCATGTTTGAATGTTCATTGCAGGTTTGGAGCTGTGTTCATGGAGTTTTTGGGACATTTTCTGTGTGAAATCTATCCTTGGGCCTGTGATGCATCTATCCATCCTTCCCATTGCTCACCTCTTCTTGTTCCATGGCAGTTTTGATAAATGTTCAGCAATTTTCCTTCTTTGGTGTATCACCATTTTAGTGTAGGCTTCTATTTTTCCTCTTTTCTCTCTCTCCCTATCTCCTTGGAAGTTAGATTAGGATTAGATTAGCTTGCCTGCACTGGAATAGCTTGTGGCAGGTAGTTTAGGAAGAGGAACCAACCTTCTCTGGAGAGCTTTCCCCATTTGCAAAGGTCCCACACTTTGGGAAAGCTCAATGTTGTGCATTCACACCAGATGAGTTTGCCTTAGAAAAGTAGATCCATAACTCATTTGGGGGTGTTGTGAATTTGCACTAATGGGATCATCAACTTAATATAAAGGGCTATGAAAATTAGGAGGGATGTATCATGAGAGGCAATGTTAGAAAATGTAGAGCCATGAGAGGGAACTATATCAAGATCTGGAGAATCAATAGAAGAATTGATGTGGATTTGTGAATGATTTTAAATACCTAGGAAGTAATCAATAAGGAAATCATCTAAAGTTTATTTTAAAAGGGAAGAAGGAGGTTATAAGAATTTTTTTCACCTGGAAAATGGATAACTTAATAGTCGAGCGTTGGAAGTTGATGAAGAAAAATTAATGCTTTTCAATATTCAGGGTAGCTCATGTTTTGACTTGGTGGAGTTTGTCCTAACTCTGCGGGTGAATGATCGAGTAAGTGGTCGGGCTCATCCTACAATTAGCTAAGTTTGAGGAAGAGTTCGTGGAGGATGGAGGGCCATAGGTTTGATGGGTATAGGGTTAGATGCATCATCTTACCCCACCGGTTAGATGGCCTACAATTGGAGGGGTTGTTGTTGGCAAGTTGAGAGGGTAATGAGTCTCGCATTGGGAAAGATCATGGTTGAGATGCGGTTGGATGGAGGTTAGACAATCATCCAACCCAATCTAGTTCAATGGTATCCAATCCCACAAGTTTGGATGACATAGGGTTGGACGGCTTGGCTGAGTGAGAGAGATTCACATGATAGGCAGTATTCGACCCCATAGATTGGACGACACGGGATGAACGACCCACTCTCTAGGTATATGGCCGAAGGAATAGATAGTCCTCTAACCCATGTTGGATGAAATATGACACATAAGGAATGTAGTGAGGTTGGATGGATCATTCATTGACAAAGGTTGTACAAAAGGAGGATAGACAGTGTCCAACCTTCAAGTTTGGAAGGTTCAAGGTTTGAAGAAAATGGCATCCTGACGTAGTTATACGATGGAGGTTAGCCTAACATCCAACCCAACCCACAAATCATAGGTCAAGCAAGGTTAGGCATGAAAAGATATCTCAACAACCCACATTATGGTGGTTGTTTAGGAAGTTAAACTACCTCCGAGTTACTTAATGCCACCTGTTGGGAATTTAAGTGGGAAAAGATAGCCCAACAACCTCAACTATGGGTAGAGCATTAATGGTAGTAGTTGAGGTTGTTTAACAACTTGTAAAGAATTTAATGTAGGGTAGGTAGGGAAAAATTTTCTATATAATGTACTCGACCCCTCATTTTGAGGGGAGATTTTTGAGAATTGCAAAGGAACTCTACCAAAATGGTTCCAAAAGTTGTTTGTGAGTTTTAGCCTCGAAATGTGAACGATTTTTGCTTCCCGCTTGCATTTTAATGGATTATGCATCATTTTCAAAAATAAAATTAGTGTTTTGTGGCTTTTCTCACCCTTACTCAAGTTATATTGCATTTTTTTCTTCTCACTACATCTGCAGGTATCTTGTGCATGTATTTTTTTGTGCAGAGACCCAGATCTCTATTGTACTCCATGAAAATGGAAATCTAAATATGATTTTTGACTGTGGCACTTGTATCTCACCCTCTCTTACTTCATTTCTTCCCTAGTTTTTCTCACTAGGAATATCTCCACCCATTTTTGTGATGTTATCACCCTCCTTATCTTAGGATTTTCATTTCATGCATTTCTCTATCTTCCCTAGTCCCTTGGAAGTCTAGGTTAGCTTTAGAATAGTCACATTTTCCCTTTCTAGGAGTAGTGTTAGCATTAGGAATAGGTAGAAGAACCAACCTTCTCTGGAGGCTTGTCTCAATTGTGAGGGTCCCACACCTTGAGATAATCCAATGTTAGTCAAAAGTAGGGTTTTGTAATGCATAAATCCTAGGGTGCTACTTTTTTTTGGCATAACATTTTTGGCATGACCGGTGGGACCAGACATCATTTTACTAGTGTTCTTACAAAGCATCTAATCTTCATCTTTTCATTACAATAATATTGTTTTTCTCTTGTTGTGATTTACATCCTTTGGAGGTTTTGTGAAGCACACCTGGCGACTCCTAAGAAGAAGAACTCAATGGTGTAGCAGCCCAAGTCCCTCAAGCATATGAGAAGGATCCAGACTCGGTCAAGGATGATAGAGGAAGGAAACTTTGGGTATTTGCAGCTATTTCGGGAAGAAGAAGAAGGGGAAGGAAAGTTTAGAGGTCTCCATCTCCACCAAATAGGACCTTGTCTACACCTCCACCTGGTAGGCCATTTCTCCAATCAACTAGGGTCCTCAAGTTAATCAGGATGACACATCAAAATTTCACCAAGCAAACCCATTTTTTCATTTCATGGGAAGAAACCCACTCACCTCTCAATGTATAGAATCCTATTCCAGTGGCAACATTGAAGAATCATTCCCTACTTCATTCGGGAGAATAATAAGAACCCCATTCATCATATTCAATACATTGTGAATGTATGTGCCATTCATGAGATCAATGAGATGGATGTTGCAATCAGGACTCCTTGCTTCTTCTCTCAAAGGTAAGGCATTGTAGTGGTTTGGGATATTAACAATGAGTTCGATTACAAACTGGGATCAATTGTGTTCAACTCAATGTAACCAATTTGGACAAAGGGAAGACAACTTGTCACTTTTGGAGCAATTGACTACAATAAAAGAGGGCTCCCTATGAGTAGATGGTTGATTTCAACTTTAGATTTCAAAAGACATGAGACATGATCCCAATGGCCATGAGACCAGTAGTGAAGAAGGTGCATTCCTCTACTACTTGAAAGCTTTAAATTCATATATATCCATGATGATTTAGTCTATGGGAGGAGTGACACTTGTTAGGAGAGCTTATGTAATAACAATAAGAATGGAGAACTACTTGATCTAGACTAGAAAGCTTGCACCAAGGCCACCTATGCCTCTATATCCGAAATGGGGAATCCTACTACCTAGTACCAAACCTGAGTTGAATCCCATTATAGCTCCTTGAAATCAAAGCAATGGTGAAACATCCACTTCTTTTCGACACTTTAAAGGAACTTTAGGAGGTGATGAAGCAGCTCTATAATTTAGGGAATGAGTTGGTGACTATCAAGAGGTAGTGGGCTTTTAATTTAAAACCATACCAACCTTAACCTTAATTTGATCAACTAGGCCTCTATATTAGTCAAATAGGCCTCCATCTCAAGTAACAAGTCAAATTAAAATCCAGGACAACACTCAAGATGTCAATCCATTTCAAATATACAATCCTAATATAACTTTAACTTCCAAGGTTTTGTTTACGATACAAAACAACATGGCACAGGAGTATGACTGGTGTTTCCCTTATAATCAACCTCACAACCAAGAAACATGCTTCAATGGTGCTCTGAATCATGAGGCCTTGATGGTGTAAATAGTGGGTGTGTCTCAAGAAACAAGTGAAGAGGAAATCAACAGCAAGCAAGTCCACAAGAGGCTCCCCAAACTGACACCACACTAGTAAAATGGTAGGCAAAATAATTTTGTGGGGTTAATCAGCCTCCTTTCCAAGGTGTAGCAGCCAATACACATTCAAAGAAGAGGAATATTGAGGAGGAAATTCATAACCTCCAATCATTCCTCAGCCTATTCTCACATAGAAGGGAATCAACAATGTAAGAGAAGCCCTAAGTGTGAAAAGTCATCCCAAGACACCAGTTATAACACCCAACATTCCAGTTCAAGTGTTGGAGAAAATTGTGCCAAGCAAGGGGAAGTAGAAGGAGATTCCACCTCCATTCAACATCATTGATCAAATGAAGAATAAGAATGTGAAGCATTTCCATGTGGGAGTCACTAACTATTCGGGATCATGAGACCTATTGCAAGCAACCATGGCAAATTGGTCTACCTCAAATGAGTCATCTAAAAATTAGGAGAAGGTTCTCACTAATACAATTTATCAAGAGGGAGGTCATTCAAGTAAAAATTTGAAGCCTTCACCATTTTATGTGTCCTTGATTGTTGGGGATAAATTGGTGCACAATTGCATGATCGATTTAGGAGCAAGTAGCTTTGTAATGCCAAGAAAATTAAATCATCTAGTCCTGAAGTATGAACCGGTCTCCAAAGGAGTGGTGATACAGATGGAACAACAATGGGAACAATGGGAGTCATCAAAGATTTGAATCTAATGTTGAATGCATGTCCCAATGTCACAGTCTTGTAGGATGTTTCAGTTATTGATTTGCCACCACCATTTTCCCTTTTCCTATCAAAGGATTTTCATGGAAAAGATTATAGGCTATTTATTAGTAGATTGGTACCACATGTTGTTTAGACAAGATATGGAGCCAAAGCCACAATCAGGTTGGAGATAATTTCTAACTTCCACATCGAGCCTCATGTGCAAGTCCAATCAATGTCAATTACTTATTTTTTGATCAAGAGGATTATCCAAGCATTCAAGAAGAAAAAGTTACTAAAGGGAAGGCATTTAGATTTAACATTAGATGAATGGGATCACAAGAGGAATGCTTTTGATCCATACAGGGAAATGGAGGAGGCTGAGTTAGGAATTTATTTCTTACATGAAGAAATAGAATCCATTTCTCCCTAACATCACAAGAAAGCTAGAAACAAGGATGAAAATGAGATTTGGTAACAACTATTTTTGATGGTTGAGGGAGTAGGCAAGGTTTTGGAGGAGGCTTAGTGTTGGTGTCACCACAAGATACCAAATACTACTCGTATTTCCATTTTCAATTTTCTTTTCAAACAACACAAATGAGTACGAAGCATTAATTCATGGACTGCATTAGGCCAAAAGGAGAGAAATTAGGAATTTGTTGGTTTTGGAGACAATGAATTGATTGTCAATCAAGTCAAAGGAAAAATTTTGTAAAGAATGATCTTCTCAGGAGTTATAAGAACAAGGTATGGGATCTTATTGAATATTTTAAAGCATTTAACATTGTTTCCATACCAAGAAAGAAGAATGAAGTTTAGAGATAGACTTGTAGTGATTGGGGCAACATTTGATGTGGTTGATAGTATTAAGAGGATAAACACATACCCCATATCAAGGTAGTTGTGAGGCCAGCAGTTCTGGACAACAACACAAGCTAGAAATTTTTCGAAAATGATCAACATATCATCAATTTTCTATAAAAAGAACCAAATTCTCCACCAAGAATCAGGGAAAATTAGAGCAAAAGTATGGTGATCAAGTGGTTCAGCTAAGAACAAACAAGCTCCCAAAAGGATTGGTGACATTGGAGTCAATATTCAATCTCAATGATTAATTTGGGAAGGAGAAGGAAAATATCAAAGTCAAAGGGAAGATTTGAGCCTATTTTGGTTGGGGATGGTAAAGTACTCTAGATTTCCAAGGTGAGTATTGATAAAGAAAAATATGATTTCATAAAGTTTTTCCAAGATTTCCCAGATGTTTTTGCTTAGAGCTATGAATACATAAAGGGGATTCAACATAAATTTGGCACAACACACTATTGAACTAGATCCAGAAGCCAAGCCTATCAAGAAGAAGCAAAGACTAGTCAATCCTCATATCAAACCTCTCATGAATAAGGAGTTGAACAAGATCATTGAGGAAAGCATCATCTTTCCGATCAAACACTCAAGTTGGGTTACAAAATGGTGTCGATTAGGAAAATAAATGGAGAGATTAGGTTGTGCTGTGGACTTTGATATTTGAACAGGGTTCTCTCAAGGACCACTATTATCCACTTTCTTCTATGGAGAAGATCTTGTAGGTAGTATCTAGATTATAGAAAGGTTCTCTCTCCTAGATGGCTACTTGGGATACAATAAAATTATGGTGAAAGAAGAAGACCAATTCAAAATAGCCTTCACTATGAAATGGGGCACTTATGCTTATAGGAAAATTTCATTTGGGTTGTCAAACATCGTCGAGTTACATTCCAGAGGGATATGGATATGGCATTCAAGGGGATGATAAATAAGATAGTTCTTGTGTATTTAGATGACATCATTGTATTCTCCAAGAATGCAGAAAGTCACCTCTTTCACCTTAGGAAAGTGTTCCAAAGATGTAGGAGATTTGAAGTGTCTCTAAATCTGAAGAAGTTTGTATTCCTATCTCATGAAGGAAAGCTCTTGAGCCACATTATGTCTGAAAGAGGGGTTAAAATTAATCCTAGAGTAGAGTTGAGGCCATCGTGCCTCTGTCATTTCATAGCCCAAGAAGGCTCTCCAAAGCTTCTTAGGAGGATCAATTTCATAGAAGGTTTATTCCAAATTTTTCCACTCTCGTGACACCACTAACCATGATGTTAAAGAAGAGTATGGCATTCAAATGGACAAAAGGGCAAGGAGAGTTTTGAAGCCATCAAGCATGTCATATCTCAAGCTCCAACTCTTATCAATCTAGACTTCTCCAAATTTCATACTTTATGCCTTTGGTGGTTCAAAACCATTTCCCATAATCTTGGTACATAGAATAAGGGGGATCTAAGTATCCCATATATTTCTTCAACCAGATCTTAGATGATTATAAGATAAAGTACTCTTTCATCAAAAATCATGTCTTCTTGTTATTAAGATCCTGAAGAAGTTTAGGCACTTGGTTTCAAATAATAAAATTTAGTTATTAGTATCTCATGCTAGGGTCAAGGACTTCCTCCTAAATAAGGACTTGAACGAGAAAAGGGTAGGTTGGATTACTCAGTGATGGAGTATGACATAGACATCAAAGTGACCAAGTAAGTCCATGTGTAAGGGATTATGTGAACAGATATCTTCCAACCAACATGTTAAGTCAAATCATGGAGAAGAGGTTGTTTGGTGTCACACAATGATCAAGGAAAATATTAGATAATGTATCCACTCATTTTGGACTCGGGATATGGTATGCTTCCTTGAAACATGTCAGATTCCTCAAAGTTTGAATAAGGCCAAGATAAGGTATTTCAGGTTGCAAGCCATCCCATATGTGCTCATAGATAATATTTTGTTTAAGAAAGATGTCAATGGTGTCCTCTAAGATGCATCAAAATAGATGAGGTGGAGATGGTATTACATGAGTTTCATAATGATGGAAACAAGTAGACAATTTTTCTCAAAGGCAATATCTCTAGAATCATGAAATCTTAGTTATTACTAGCCTAAAATCTTTAATGAATGTTATGAATGGATTAGGAAATGCAAGAAATGTGCCTTCTTCATAGGTAAAGAGAAGCTAATAACCCTTCCACTCCATCCCATTTCTATAAATGAGGGATTCATGCAATGCGGTTTGGATTTCATTGGAGTGATTAATCAAAACTCTAGCTTGGGTCACAAATGGACTTACAGCTATAAATTACTTCACCAAGTGGACAGAGGAAGTTGTACTCAAAGAAGCAAATGAAAACAACATTCTTGAATTTTATGAATGATAGTTGACAAGGTGTGGTGTCCCTTCCATTATAATATTAGATAATGCCTTGGCATTTTCTAGGGTAAAGATATACGAATGGGCAGTGAAAAATGGCATCTATTTGAGCAACATCCTCAAATTATTACCCTTAGGGTAATGGCAAAGATGAGTCTACCAACAAAAACTTGCTAAGGATTATAAGGATAACTCTAGATGAGAACAAGAGGACTTGGCATACGCAGCTGAAATCATCCTTATGGGCTAATAGAATCACTCTTAAGAAATCAACTAGTTACTCCCTTTTAGGTTGGTATATGGAAGGGAAGCAAGGTTACCAATATCCATAGAGTTTATAGCATTGGAGCTTATCAAAAGCTTAGAATTATTTATGTTGAAGCTATGGAAGTTAGGTATGTAGAGCTCATGGAGTTAGTAGAGTGAGAAACCAGTCCATGAAATGTAGGATAAGACAAAGCTCAAATCAAGATGAGATTTGATAGAAAGGTCAAAAATAGAACCTTCCAAGAGGGAAACTTGGTTCTTAAATGGGATTTTGACAATCGGGAAAAACCAGGAAGGCATTCCAAGTTTGATGTTATATGGAGTGGCCCCTACATGGTCATATGATGCAAAAGTAATAATGCTTTCCAACTATCTAAGTTGGATGGTGAAGAACTATAGATTCTAATCAATGGAATCTACCTCAAGCACTATTACTGAAAGGAAAAAATTCTCACCCTTGTATATATTAGTTTAGGTTTCTAATTCCTCTAAGTGTTATAACACATTTCTCTATTGTATTTTAGGGTTACTTTTGTAATAAGTTTTTGTGCACTCTCTACATGTTCCATTTGGGATGTGTATGACTTTTATTGTTTATATTATATGCCTTGTTTCTCTTGCACTTTCCATACTTTTAGGAAGAGTCAGGGATGATGGGACATATAGTCTCTAACCCAAGGTTTTTTAGAAATGACACACCCCAATAGTGTTTTAGGAGTTTGAGGGATGAATTCTCAAATGTCAGACTAGTTTCAGCAATCAATATGACTCCATGCCTAATGGATCCTCTAGGGTCACTAGTCTTTTAGATCTAGTAGGTATATCATCCCGTGAGTCACCAATTTTTATTCATTTTTACACCCTTGCAAAATGGACAACTTAATAGGTCGGAGCACTAGAAGTTGATGGAGAAAAAAAATGTTTTGGAATCTTCAGGGTAGCTCATGTTTTGACTCGTCCTGAGTTTTTAACTGGTTGATGGTTGGTGGTTAGGATCATCATCATAGAATGACTGAGTTCAAGGAGGATGGATGGCCATGGAGGTTGGATAGCCAAAGTACATGTTAGATGACCATCCAACCCAATAGGTTGGATGGATGGTCTACATTTTGATGGGTTTTGTTGGTGAGTTGGAGACAAGGTCTTGAAGTTGGGTGAGCTCATGGTTGACACATGGTCAGGTTGGATGGAGGTTAGACAATCATCCAACCCAATCTAGTTAGATGGCCATCCATCCCCAGAGGTTAGATGAATGGGGATACATGAAGGTTAGACAACCCATAGGTGGAGAGACTTCCATTTGTATGGAAAGGAGATAGATCTGGTAATCCCCATAGGTTGGACACATGGGATGGATCCAAACAACCATAAGAGATAGATGGTTGTCCAACCCCCTGTTGGTTTTTGATGGTGTAGGGTCATTTTTCATTAGGTTGGCAACACTTAAGGAATTTATGGCTGGATGAGGTTGGATGGATGGGTCATTCCACGACATGGTTATACGATGAGTGAGGATAGATGTTAAATGACCTAACCCCCAAGGTTGGACGGACAAATCACAAAAAGGGCATCCCATATGGTTATAGAAGGTTTTTTAGCCATCCAACCTAATAAGATGGATGGTCATGTAACCCAACTTGGTTGGATGACTCAGAATCACAAGTTAGGAAAGGGAAGGCATGAAAAGACAACTCAACAACCCACATTAATGGTATTAGTTGAGGTAGTTCAACTACTATCAAATATTTAATATTACTTGTCATAAATTTAATTTGGAAAAGATAGCTCAACAACCTTAGCTATGGGTAGAGCATTAATGGTAGATAGTTGAGGTTGTTCAACTACCTATCAAGAATTTAATAAAGGTAGGTAGGGAAAATTTTCTATATAATGTACTCGACCCCCTCATTTTGTGGGGATATTTTCTAAGATAATTGCAGAGGAACTCTACCAAAATTGTTCCAAAAGCTATTTTGTGAGTTTTAGGCCTCAAATCCGGGCATTTTGTGAAGGATTCTTGCCTCTGCTTGCATTGTAATGGATTGTGCATCATTTTAAGAAATAAAATTGGTGTTTTGTGGCTTTTCTTACCCTTACTCGAGTTATAATGTTTTTTTCTTCCCATTATGTCTACAAGTATCTTGTGCATGTCTTATTCTTTTGTAGGACCTAGATCTATTGTGCTCCATGAAAATGGAGATCTAAATGTGGTTTTGGACCATGTCACTTTTTACCCTCTCTTGCTTCATTTCGTCCCTATTTTCACTCACTAGGAATCTCTCCACCCCTTTTCTTGGTGTTATCACCCTCCTTAGCTTAGGATTTACATTTCATGCATTTCTCTCTCTTCCCTGGTCCTTGGAAGTCTAGGTTAGCTTTAGAATAGTCGTATTTTCCCTTTCTAGGAGTAGTGTTAACATTAGGAATAGGTAGAGGAACCATCCTTCTCTGGAGGCTTGTCTCAACTACAAGGGTCCCACACCTTGAGACAAGCCCATGTTAGTCAAAAGTAGGGTTTTGTAATGCACAAATCCTAGGGTGCTACTTTTGACATAACAAGAGGATCACAAGTGACTGTATGGTACGATGTACAACAATTAAACGCAACAGGATCATCAAAAATGTTAATGCCTATATGAGAATCTACAAAACTAGTAGGCACATGTTGTTGGCCATCTAAGAGTTATTGTTGGATGTGAGCGGGTGTAGCAAGTGGAACACTATATAGATCCTTAAGTTCACTTATAGCACTCCTTCATAAATAGGATTAACACTAAAGTGATACATGATAGTTGAAGAAGATGAGGGAATTTTATCCTTTAGGTTTTGATTGGATCCTAGGGTGAACTATTCGAGAAGATGGCTTCACCAAAATGATTAACTAAAATATAAATTTTTATTCTATTCTAAGTTAGTCAAAATAAAAATAAAAGGTAATGAAATAGAAAATATAACTTGAAATAATACCATCAAATAATTTTTGTTTTATATTAAATGAAGTGAAATAAATTAATTAGAAGTGATAATATACTTACATGAATATAACTTACCTTGTTGTGTACTAGACCAGGATAGGTTGATATTTCAGCTAGACTTGATGTGGAGATGTTGTTATGGAAACTGTTGAATTTGGAGATTTGGTGAATTAGGGCACTGGGAAGAGCACTTGGGCGCCTAAGGGCGCCCTGGTTTGTAGTTTGGGTGCTATGGTCTATAGAAAATATCAGGGTCTAGTTATGACAATGTTGCTAGGTCTTTGTAATGTCTTCATCTTTGTCATACAGTTGTTGCAATATCTTTGCTTATGTCCCCAATTATCGATATGAAGACCTACCTACAAAACCCCATACAAAGCATAAATTCCTAAAAAAATAAAGATGCAAATGAAAGCGTCGAGACTAACCTTATCCACCACAATGTTGGACTTATAACTAAAATTTTCACTACATTCCAAACCTAATGTAGTTCGTGTGCTTGTGTGTGTAATTTTTGCCTAGGATTCCCTAGCGCTAATGACATAGAAGTAGGGTGCAATAACTACATGTAAAGATGCAAATGGCAGATGGAATAGAATGAATACAACCCTTCCCCCTATGCTTGTGTGATATAGATGTAGAAGATGCCAAAATGTAGTCCCTTACCTTATTAGATAGTTTCCCTTGATAGATGATAGTCCTCCCATAATGTAGTGAGTATGTTATGTTTATATAGGGATCCTTATTTAATATTTTGACACTAATGACTTGAAACATTAACTACTACCTAGGGGAATGAATGGGGAAACAACAAATACCAACCTCGAAGAAAAAAATTAGAACCAAGAGTTACGAAAACTAGGGTTACTAAAATCAAATATTGGAGTGCCCTAGTACTACCCTAGACACCTTAATTATAGACTAGAGACAACAAATAACAAAGTAATGACACGACACTTACCGAGAGACCCCGAAACTATTTATACAACTAACAATTGTATCGAGAGAAAAATAACAATGACGACTGACTAACTAACGACAAGAATAAGGGATAGGTCATTAGTGAATACTTTTATTGCACAAGATCCATATATAAAATAACATACTTGGTGGTATAAATGTAATAGTAAGTGCATGATTTTGTGACTACAATCCCACATTCACTAGGCTACAAGTTTCTCCAAAAGTGGAAAACTATATAAAGAACATGGTACACCATGTTTCAACTTAAACCATGTACTTGTAAGACATTTACACTTGAGAAGAACATTTCATGTTGGAAAGATTATTGAATCAAGTAAATCTCCCCTTTCTACTTGGCTAAGAGTAGTAAGAGAAGAACCAAAAAAATGGCAATCAAGCCATATTGGTGAGATATCTTCCTCTTCGTGAAGAAATTTTTAATCATGTATAGTTATGTTCGACTCATAAAGGAAGTATCTACAATCTAAATCCCATCCAAATAATCAAAGGAGAGGTTTGCATTTTAATGTTGATTCATGTTTTTATGCATATTAGTTTAGCTTTTTCCTTTCATGATGTATTAGTTTAATTAACTAGGTTATGAATCTACTTGGTGTTAGGTTCTTTCAATTAGCTTAGTCTTAATTTAAACATGCATACATATGGCACGCCAGTGGGACACTCCTTTGTCTCATGCACATTCATTTATTTTTAGTTTAAAAAGTTTATTTTTCCCATTTTTACATGCATGTGCTTTCAATTTGTTGAAATTTATTTGTTTTTTGGAGCATGTATGTTAGTGTTTGGTAGTGTTGAGTCTTATTTGTAGGTATAAAGGAGGTGAAGTGCTATCAAAATTGGATCTTGGTGAAAAAAATTCAAGATTTATTTATGTTTTTATTTTAAAAGCTTCATTTTACATGCAAAGTTCTTTGAATTTGTTGGAATTTCTTGTTTTTGAGCATGTATGTTAGTGTTTGGTAGTGTTGATTCTTCTTTGCACATATAAAGGAGGTGGGTTTCTATCAAAATTGGATCTTGGTGAAAAAAATTCAAGCTTTCTTTATGTTTTCATTTAAAAAGCTTCATTTTTAATCAGTTAACATGCTAACTCTTTCAAATTTTTGATTTTTATATTTTATTTTTGAGCATGTACATTAGTGTTTGGTAGTGTTGAGTCTTCTTTACAGGTATAAAGGAGGTGGGTTGCTATAAAAATTGGATCTTTGTCAGAAAAATGGTAAGCTTTTTACTATTTTTGGGACATTTTTTTGACATTTTTTTAGTACAGGTTAAGTGTGTTCCGTGACTATAAGAGTGTATGTGTAACCTATCTTCCAGAGGCCATAACTTTTGATCCCAAACTCAAAACGAATCCATTTTTGCTACAGAAAAGTCTCAAGATGAAATATGAAATGAACATATAAATTTGGGACTTCACATTACAAAAATTCAAGGCTTCCTTTCTCCTAAAACTAGTCATTTCTTTGTGCATTAGATTAATAGTTTTACTCACGAAATACTAAAGCTTTTGCGTAGCTTTCCATATTCACTTGCTAAAGAAAAATTTATCAAAATAGTGCTAATATTTGATATCTTTGTGTAAATATCCATTTGGTTTGAGTCGATCAAATCCATGTATGCTCTTCTCTTGTGCTCTCGAGAAACCTTGAGAATTAGAAATCACTATGATTTTGGTGTTCTAACATTACTAGTTGCATTTGTTTAAAAATGGTGTTAACACTTGATATCATGGTATAAAAATCCTTTGTTTGATTTGATCAACACTATGTATGTTCATCTCTTTCTCTTTTGATCAACCTTGAGAATCTAAAATGGCTATGATTATGGATCTTTTTCTAACATTACAGTTATCATTTGTTTAAAAATGGTGCTAACACTTGATGTCTTGGTTTAAAAATTCCATTTTTGTTTGATTTTATCAATGCCATGTATGCTCTTCTCTTGTACTTTTGAGCAATCTTGAGAATTAGAAATGGTTGCGATCCTTGGTATTTTTCTAACATTGTGATTGTATGGAAAACTACTAATCGTTTGAGTGTAGGACCATTTATGCTTTCCAAAGAAAAAACAAAACAAATTACTAATACTTTGTGTGTAGGTTTCCTTGGCCAAAGAAAGGTGTTCAAAACAATCACACTTTGATAAAAAAAATAAATGAACAAATCACATTGTATTTGCTGGTACGGATAAGGGTAAAAATCCATTTTCTTTAACTTTGAGATTTTTTGGGATTAAGACCTAAAAATAATTGTGAGGAGTACCACAAGAACCCCAAAATAGTTAGCACATTGAGGAACTGACCAAAAATGGGAAGTGCCCCAAATACCCACTTGACTAGTAAAACCCATAAGGAATACCAAATTTTCTCCATGGTGACTAGTCCACTCGTATAGATTGCAAGGCATAATTTGTGTCTAAGATTTAATATGGTATGTGTATGGGTTCAAACAAATATTCTTTGAGTGTTGAGTCTAAAATCCTTACAAATCCATTTGGCATCGGGGCCAACTTTTCCAATATCTTTTTGCATATTAAACCCTTATAAAGAAAAAAATTGTGTTAGTTTCCACCTTTTTTATGACATAGAAAAACTCTGTCAAAGTTGCATAATGTAATTTTGATCGGAAAAAATATCCCCCTTCACAAATTTTGGCTCCCCTTTTAGCAAAGCAAACTATCTGAAGTGGTGCCAAAATGGTATCAACCATTTTTTACACTTAAACCTTATTTTCTTAGTCTCGATTTGAGTGTTGAATTTGTGTTTTTATGCTATCCAAAATTTTCTAGTTTCTTTAAATAAATTTTGTGATATTCACACCTAGGAAAAGCTTCTTTCGTAGCCACTACTCTACCAAAATATCAACAACCATTTTTACATTCACACTTATAAATTATTTTCCAAACCTTGCTTAAATGTCAAAATTACATCGTTATGTTACATATTTTCCTTATATTCCCTTCAAAAATCCACACGAGAATCCCTATATATGCAAAATGTCAATTTGGTTGCCATTACGTTGCTCGAATCGACATGGAACTTCCTTAAATATGAAGGAATTCAATCAAACAATCTAGGTCTAGGCATTCACATCAAACGATGCTAACCATGACTAGATATCAGATGGTTCCTCACACCTTTTGTTGAAAATAGGGAACACATTCTACATTTCACTTCCCCATATTCATCTCCTAATTAATTCCATTCCTCCAATTCTTCTAAGACTCCTGAGCCTCATCCAATCAAATTTATTCTATGGAATAATCAATTGCCTCGTTGATGTCTTCCTCCATTAAATATATGTGTCAATATAAATTCCTCTAATCAAACATCCAATTCAACCCCGAGTCATGATCCAATATCTTTCTAGAGGACCCCCTTATTTTATCTACATAATGCAACCTTCTAGGAAACCCAATGCTAACCTATCCCAAAATCACATCTAATTCAACTCTCGAGACATCTAAATCCAAATCTACTTCATCTTTTTTAGTCATCTTATTTTATCAATCCAAATCTGATCTCTCTTTCTACCCTCGAGCGCTTTCAACCATATCTTACCATATTCTTATCAATCATCTAAAGACTAATTTTTGCATCCACATCAAACAATTCACAAGAAATTATGTGTTAAGATATCTTTTTAAAGCACTATCAAGGTCCCTTGTGGAAACAACAAGGTCAAAACCTCCCAATCCCATCATCTCCATCATCAAACATCTTCTAAATATTTAACACTTGTTAGAGGTATTCCATCAAAACATATTTTTATCATCGACCAACAAAAGCGATACCGATATATTTTTGTTTTCATGCAAATGTGCAACAAGAAAATTGACATTTTCGAGCACGAAAACTATACCCCTATGCCAAAATTTTCATGTTTTATCATTCCTAGGCACCCCAAGTCAAATCCATCAGTCTGGTCACCCCTATTTGATGTCATATTGGTCCCCTTGGTGATTTATGAAAGTCAATTTAATCCCCAGGTGATTTTAGGAAGTTTTGAAAAGATGCTATCTTCTGGCAGTATTGGGAAGGGTTATCGTTGGCCTTCCTAGACTGGATTGGAAGGGCCAAATTCAACATGGAGGTGAATTTAATTCCTTATAACATCGTGGAAATGATTTTGGAAGGTTTGGGGAAGTTTTGAAAGACTTGGATTAGTCTAACTGAAAAGCAGGGTTCACAAGCCAAGGGAGTACACAGGCCTAGAACAATTGTTGAGCTTGAGGAAGAAGATTCTAGGAGATCTAGATTTACTTAGGAGTAAAAAAACATCTTTGGAAATATTCCAAGCCCTAAATTATGGTGAAATCATATTTTTCACAACACTTTGGTTCATCAGGTCTGCAAAATGTTTTCTTAGGCACAAATGGAGTACCAAACCACAATTCCAATTTTTAGGGATCAAGTGAATGAATCAAGACATGATATATACACCATTGGATTCAAAAGGAAATTTAAATTCAGAATCATATAAAATTTCACTAATAAATTCCACCAAGAGCTCAAGTTATCATCGTTCCAAGTTACCCTCTTGGACACTGATTCAAAAGTTAGTCAATTTTCAAGAGGACACATGTCGGCACTGGAGCACGGTAGGATTTTATGTTCCCAACATCCCCGAGGTAAGGTACACCAACCTTGGAAAATTTTTTCCATTCCTCATGTGATGTCTGGGACCCTCATGTGACCTTCAGACTTGACAGTTTAGCCCCCACGTGCATTTTGGAGCTCAAATTCCTGCTGTCTTATCATCGAGGACACATGTTAGCTCCAGACCACCATGGAATTTTATGTCCCTCACATCCCTAAGATCAAGAATAGAATACATGGAAAAATGTTCCCAGCCCCTATGGGTAGTTTTTTGGCCATCCACATGATCGACTTTCAGCCCCCCCGGTGCTTCTAGTGAATTTTCAAGAGATCCCCTACCGTCGGATCGAGGACACATGTCATCCTCTTGCTCACTATGGAATTTGATGTCCCTCACATCCTTGAGGTTAGGGACATCAGACATGAAAAAAATTTCCCCACCCTTGCATAATAATTTTTTTAATATTCAAATCCAGCACATAGTCATTTCTTCCCCCTCATTTCTCCTTCACAGCTTCTCACCATGTCATGGCCTTGTTCTTGCTTGTCCAGACACCCAATCCACCATTACTGATCCCAACCAACTTTTTCATGGCTATCAAACTCTCCACACCATGAAAACACAACAATATCAGAGAAAAAAGTGCTGAAGAAATGAAGAACATGAAGAAAATTAAGGTTTTTTGCCAAATAACATTGACGTCACCCGATCGAAAAATATTCATCTCACATGATACAAGTTAGGTTGAAGTGCAGTCTTCTGCAGACTTCCAAATTTTTCAATAAGTTCACAATGTAATAATTGGGAGGTCAAATGGGGATTTTTGGGGTTATCACACGGGTTGTACAAATAATATATCAAATCTAAGCATACATGCAAATAAAAGCGGATATTCTACCGTAAGAAATATGTAAAACAAGAGAAATAAATCAACACGATTTAACATGGTTCACCCAATGTGGGTTACGTCCAGCAAGAAACAAGCCAATCTATTATCCAAAGCTTTGACAAGATATATAATTGAAGATTTGCAATCTTCCACACCTCTCGATGTCCAAGACTTTCTTCCTTCAAGTTTTCCTTCTATTTCACCAAGAATTCTCTCTCACACAATTATCTTGTAATTATGATTCACACTCTTAATTCTCACTTCTAAACCCTAGCTTTTATTCTCATATAGTCATTTATAGACTTAGGGTACATAGCCATGAAATTACAATTAATAAATCTATTCTAATGCTAAAAATAAATTAAATTCCCGAGAGTTAATTATAAACTCATCACATAGGTAACCGATGTCAGTTCTACCTAACTGTCACCAGTTCCTACTTGCCTTGACTAATGTTGGTCTTCCCTTAATTGATGACAGATTACTTTGTTTTCCACAAAGTTCTAATTTCATGATAAAAATGAAGTAATTGAGCTCCATAACTCAACAATCTCCCGCTTGGAGTTTAATTACTACACCATACCTATACAACGTCATTCTTGGATCCTCCCTTAGCTTTGTTTCTTCCTCCTCAAGTCTCAAACTCGAAGAGCAACAGAAGTGGAGTGTAGCTCTAACTTCTCCTTTGCTAATGGATTTGTTAGCATATCTGCTGGGTTCTCACTCGTATGAATCTTTTTTATATTCAATTTCCCATCCTCCAATACCTGTCGTATGAAGTGATACCTCAATTGAATGTGTTTTGTTCTCGAATGAAACACTGAGTTCTTTGCTAAATGAATTACACTCTGACTATCCATTGAACAACTTGTAATCATCTTGTTCCTTTCCCAACTCTTCCATGAACCTACTCATCCATATCATCTCCTTGCTAGCCTCTGTAGTTGCAACATACTCTACCTCTGTAGTAGACAAAGCCACAACCTTCTGTAATCTTGAAATCTAGCTAACTACCATCCCACCTACTATGAAAATATATCCAATAGTGTTCCTCCTACCATCCAGATCTCCAGCCATATCCGAATCAACATAGCCACATAATGAAATATCCAAACCTCCATAGCATAACTACATGTTAGATGTCCCTTTCAAATACCTAAGTATCCATTGGACTTCTTTCCAATGCTCTTTACCTAGATTGGCCATATATCTACTCACCACTCCCACTTTGCCTATGCAATATCTGGTTTGGTACAAACCATAGCATACATGAGACTTCCAACTACTTTGAAGCATATGGCACTCATTTCATGTATTTTACCTCCTCTTGTGATGTAGGACACTAATCTTTGCTCAATTTAAAGTGTCCAGGCCAAAGGTGTACTAATAGGTTTTGCATTCTACATGTTGAACCTTTCTAACACCTTGTAGATATAATCCTCCTAAGACAAATACAATTTCTTGTTTTTCCTATCTCTGTTTATTTTCATGCCAAGGATTCTTTTTACAGCTCCTAAATCCTTCATAGCAAATGTGTGAGCTAGATTTACCTTAAGCTCACCAATGTCCTACATACTAGATCCTACAATAAGCATATCATCCACATATAGTAACAAAATAATATAGCTCCCATTTTCTATATTCTTAAAATAAACATAATGGTTAGATTCACATATCAAGTAACCATGCTCATGCATAAAAATATCAAACCTCATGTACCATTTCTTTGGAGCTTGCTTGAGCCCATATAGGCTCTTTTTCAACCTGCACACTAATTTATACTTACCCTTGACTTCATACCCAAGCGGCTGCTCCATATAAATATCTTCATCCAAATCACCATGAATGAAATCTGTCTTCACATATAGTTTCTTAAAACGCAAATCCTCTCTACCGCAACCAAGCTCAATACAAGTATGAATAGAAGTCATCTTAACTAGAGAAAATATTTCACCAAAATCAATACGCTTTTTGTGTAAAAATCATTTTACTACAAGCATTGCTTTGTACCTTTTCTCGTCTACCCTCTTCTTCCTTGATCCTATAAACCCACTTGTTCTACAGTGTCCTCTTACCTATTGGCAACTTAACTAAATCCCAAGTCCTGGTTTTGTTTGCATTTCAAGGATTCCATTTCCTCATCCATGTCATGCTCCCACCTTTCAGACGTGGGTCTTAACCTACATTGCTTCTTCAAACTTTTTCTGGTTCACCATTATCGGTCAATAATAAATAAAATAGAGAAGGTGTAAATATTTCGGAGGTTTTCTTACCCTTTGTGACCTTCTCATAGGAGTTTGGAGTACCGCAGGCTCAATCTGGGCCTCTGTATATTAGTATCCACTTCGACGATAGTGACCATCGTTGGTCACCTCTAACCGACATCGCTTCGCTAACCGATATTGCTTTCGATCCTCTGTAATTATCGGTGGTTCATCTAACAGATGTCGGTCATGGCGTAACCAACCATGGTTACTCGTATTCTTGTAGGTGTTTCTTTCAAACCCGAGAGTTCATTTTCATCAATAAACTTCTCAATTTTCTCATCCTTGGGTACCAAAATTTGATCCTGTACATTCTCTTTTCATTCCATTCAACATCATGACTCCTAACAATCTTAGAATTCTCTAAATCCCAAAAATGGAATCCGAAATCACTAGATCCATAACCAATAAAAGTGCATCTCTTGGATTTTGCATCCAATTTTTTTCTATTTTCTTTATCAATATGCACAAAAGCTTCTGAACCAAAAACTTTAAGAAAAGAAAGATCTACCTCTTTTCCGGTCCAAGCTTCCTCTGGTATTCCTCCATCTAGTGAACTTGAAGGACCATGATTAATCAAATAAACCATTGTATCAACTGCTTCTACCCAAAACTTTAAGGGCAATCCAAAATGTATCCTCATACTTCTAGCACATTCCATGATTGTCTTGTTCATTCTTTCTACAACACCATTCTCCTGTGGTGTTCTTGGAACCGTTCTTTCTCTACGTATCCCATTCACTGAACAATAATCATTGAAATCCTTGCTACAATATTCACCACCATTGTTAGATCTAAGGCACTTTAACTTTGAATTTGATTCATTCTCAACAAGGCTTTCCATCTTTTAAAAGTTTCAAAAACATCAGATTTATGTTTAATACAATAAACTCGTACCTTTCTTGTAGCATCATCAATGAAAGTAACATAATATTGGGATCTTCCAAGAGAAGCTACCTAAGCTGGTCCCCACACATCTGAGTGTACAATTTCCAATTTTCGCTCCTTCTTAGTTGCCCCAACTTTGAGAAATCTCACTCTCTTTTGCTTTCCAAAGATACAATGCTCACAAAAATCAAGATCTAAATCTTTCAAATCTAATAACCTACCCTTATCCTTTAGGATATGCATTCATTTTTACTCATATGACCCAATCGGTTATGCCACATGCATGCATCTAAATATAAAATAGATAATGCAAAAAGGAATCAATAATACAAGTAGATAAATATAATGTTCCTACCTTCTTACCTCTTTCCACAGAAAAGTACCCTTGGTGACTTTCCAAGAGTCTCCTGTAAAAGTAACCATGTAACCAGATTCACCTAGTTTCCTGTAGAAATAAGATTCCTCCTGAGACTTGGCACATGCCTCACATATTTCAATACCCATGTATTTCCATTCTACAATTTTAGATGAACTTCCCCTTTTCCAGTAATACTGCAAGGTTCATCATCACCCAAATAAACATGCCCAAAATTACCCTAGACATAATTTCTAAAATAACCCTTATTAGGGGTTGCATGGAAAGAAGCTCCTGAATTTAAAACCTATGATTCGATTCTATTGTCTAAAGAAAGAATAAGAGCATCTTTCATTAGCTCTAATGAAGCAAGATTCACCTCTTTACTTTTTTGTGCAGTTGTTGATTCTCTTTATCCTTTGACCTGAAATATTTCTTTGCATGTCCTCTCTTTCCACATTTCCAACAAGTAATTCCCTTACCTTTGGACTTGGATATGTTATCCCTAGACTTTGATTTCCCATTACTCTTACTCTTGGATCTCTCCTTCTGTCTACCCCTTCTTTCTACATTCAAAGCATTTCCAGATGATGATTCCTCTGTACTCTTCCTGAATTTCTTCATTCAAGATTATACTAACCACATCATCAAACTTCAAAACATTATTAGTAGATGTTGTATTACTAACAGCCATTACCAAGTTATCCCAACTATCAAGCAAAGAACATAAGAATAAAAGTGCTTTCACTTCATCATCAAATGGTATTGCAACCGATTTTAACTGATTTACTATAGATCTGAAATCATTCAAATGACTAGATGTGGATTCACCTTCATGCATCTTAGAACTAAATAGTTTCTTCATCAAATAAACTTTATTTGAAGCACTAGGTTTTTCATATAAATTAGCAAGAGATTCCATTAACTCTACCGTAGAAGTTTTCTTGTTATATTGGAAGCCACGGATGTTGCTAGGATCAATCTTATAGATCCCAAAGCCTTTCTGTCAAGAATCTTCCATTCTTCATCATTCATCTTCATAGGTCTAGAATTCTCATCCAACGGTAAATACAAATCTCTTTGATACAGATAATCCTCAATCTGCATCTTCCATAATTGATAATTTGGCCATCAAACTTCTCTACCTTGTATTTGTTTTCTTATGCCATTGTTATAGCTCCCACTCAATCAGAAAACCCTCTGTGAGTAAATCTATCAACACATAAAACCCTCAAACAAATCTCTGATACCAATTGTTGGGGTTAGCACACCGATTGTATAGATAATATATCATATCTAAGCATACATGCAAATAAAAGTGGATATTCTACCAGAAGAAATATGCAAAACAAGAGAAATAAATCAACACCAGATTTAACATGGTTCACCCAATGTGGGCTATGTCCACCAAGAAACAAGCCAATCTATTATCCAAAGCTTTGACAAGATATACAATTGAAGATTTACAATCTTCCACACCTCTCAGATGTTCAGTACTTTCTTCCTTCAAGCTTTCCTTCTTTTCACCAAGAATTCTCTCTCACACAATTATCTTGTAATTATGATTCACACTCTTAATTATTACTTCTAAACCCTAGCTTTTATGCTTATATAGTCATTTATAGACTTAGGGTACATAGCCATGTAATTACAATTAATAAATCTATTTTAATGCTAAAAATAGATTAAATTCCCGAGAGTTAATTATAAACTCGTCGCATAGGTAACCGATGTTGGTTCTGCCTAACCATCACCGGTTCCTACTTGCCTTGACCGATGTTGGTCTGCCCTTAACCGATGTCGATTCGCCATGTGTTTTCTAGCAAGTTTCAATTACACGTTAAAAATTAAGTAATTGAGCTCCATAACTCAACATGTTCGAATTATTTTTTCTAACAAAATCCTCACTTCGCGTGCACAATGTGACTCACATTCATTGGATTTCCCATCATTCTAGAAATGGAAACAAGCTAAAAACTTGTACACGGGCTCCAAATGGAAAAAAATATTAAATTGGATTTGTTTTTCGTCACAAATGAAGACAAAAACCAGACCTAAAAATTTTGAGATCCATTAATGACCACCATGGCAGCTCTCGTGCTCAAAGCCACTACCAGGTGAAAAATTTAAATTTTATTTCTCAGCATTCTAGTGGGAAAAAATATGTGAAATTCGGAGGAAGTGACCGCGATGATGAGAAAAATCCAAAAAAATATGTTTCGTCAGTAAATAAACAAAACCTTGGAAACACACTTTCTAAAAATAGTAAGTTTTCCTATACAAACTTGCTATGTTTGGAAAGTCATCATCAAAAGCAGTTGTGGTAAAAGTAGTGTGTACCCAAGGTCACCAGAAGCCAGAATGATTGTCCAGAGTAGAAAACAGTTAAAATGACCACTTACTAAAAATAGTAAGTTCCCTATATGGGTGCTTACTAAAAATAGTAGGTCAACCCAAAAAGTGGCCGAGGCAAGGGTAGTGTGCACAAGATCGAATGAGGGAGTTCATCACATCACGATGGTCGAGAAGAGGAAAAAATCACCTCTCACTAAAAATAGTAAGCCTTCCATTTGGACACTTACTATTAATAGCAGGTTATTCTCAAAGGGAAAGTTTGGCACAATGAGGCATAGAGGGATGATCATCTCTGTAGCTTGACAATGTTTTTTAAAACTCACTACATAGTTGAGTCACGAGATATATCATACATAGGGTGGGATTTATGGTCATCAACGGAACAATTCACTCAACTTTGCAAGCGTTCATGAACTAATTAGAAGGAGTTTCACAGTGCGCAAGGAGTTTGAAGACTCAGATTTTCACTGCATTTGGAGCTTTCCATCAATGAGGATCAATGGACTTCATCGATAACAAAATCTCTTCTTCTTCTCTCTCTCTTTCTCTCTCCTCTTCCCCCAACTTTCTCTCACTTTCCAATATTCTAATTTCACATTGGGGTTGCAATTTTTCATATGTCCTAATGTTCCTAATGTAATAAGTCACCTTTATGTTATAAAAAGGGACTTAATATTCTCCTAGGAAGTTGAAAAGTTTTAAGTTGCACAAGGACATATGAAAAGCCATTGGGGGTAGATGATAAGTCACCTCTCATTCTATAAATTGTAATGCCATTCCCATTTCAAAGGGTTGGTCATTAATTTTGTAAGCTCAAGAGTGCATTCTACCTTGAGAGAACAAAGGAGATAGCCAAATTATTCCTTCCCCCTTCTAAATTTCCTCCATTTCTCCATTATGTACAACTTTGTTTGAGAAATTAATACAAGAAGAAGGAATTTCTAGCTTTCTTTGACTAAGGGATTTCTTGATACTTTGTGTTCATAAAATTTCATTTGGTCTTAAAGTTGTTTCTTCTCATAAATGCATGTGATAATACTTATAACTAGTGTGTGCAGGAATCTAATTTCCTACATATAGCATTAGTTCTCCTACCTCTTTTATCACTCCCTTTTCCCACTCTTAAAAAATGTCTTCCCTAGCAAGAGATTGCTAGCTTTTCTTCATGGTCATTAGAGTTAACATGTTGGATCCTTGGTTGAAAGGCCACCATATAAATCCACATTTTACCATGCATGCATACACAACATCTACATTAGTTAAGTAGAGGGACTTATATTCTTAGAGCATTGGCAAGAAATCCACAAGTTTGTCACACGAAAAAATTTCTCGCTAAAAATTTATTTTAGAATCAAGAAGCAATTGGAGAATTCATGGGGCTACATGATGACATTCCTCTAGGGGTGTAGACACCAAGTTTTTTATCACCCACCTACTTCCTTCTATACACACATTATTTAATTAAAACCTATCATTATGTCATTATCCTAAGTCACTCTCCTCTCATTCTGTAAAATAATTTTTTATGTCCTTATTAATTACTCTGTCTACCCATCCTAAATTACCTTAACCCATTTAAAACTACCTAACCATCTCAAACCCACCTCAAACCTATTTTATCTTAACACCCTAACCTCCCTAAATCAACCTTTAAACTCCTCTCAACCATTTCCCATCCTAATTTACCCGAAAATCTTGTTTAGGAAATGGTTTCAACGATTTCCTTAATGTTTTCCCAAAATTTTCATATTGCCGATGATTCTAACAAATCACAAACAATTATAAAAGCCAATTTAGCTCCTCTCTCAAGGATATTCAGAATTATTTTACATGAATTTTTCTTTGTTTTCAACCTAGCAACAAATCTCCACCACTCTAGAGATCATCAAAGTCCTATATCAACCTCAAAGCTCTTGCAACAATTCATTTGGATAATATTTTCATCAATCACCTTCCCACGAAGCTCAACTATGGTTGTAAACCTCAATCAGTTTCATCTAGCATTTGGAGACACCTTAAATCTTAGCTCAACATCACAAGGTACTCTTTTGTTTTGTTTCATCATTTTCATTTAATAAAAACATCAAAAGCAATAAAAAAGTATTTAGAATATTTTTCTTAGCAACTTGTCATTTTTAATAAAATTGATCTTTTTCACAATAATCGCAAATGATTACGTGAATCACCCATAATTCCCTTGAATCACCCGCAATTTTGTCAAATTGTTTGTAATCCTTGTTTATCAACATCTATCAATTAATTCATCAGTCTTTTGTCATTTTTCATTAATATTTTGGACTTGAATTGTTTTCTTCAAGCATGGCTCTACTTTAGATGGTAGTACCTGGCCGGTCCCATCCTATTACAAGTATCTTCGACCTCCCCATAGTTTAACAACCCTTATTTTGGGAACAATACAACTTCCTTCATGAACTTACACTATGTGCAATATGATTTTCCTTCGAAATCAAAGACATTGAAGATAAATTTTAATTCCTTCACGAAATCTAGCAAGAGATAGAGGAATTTTGGTATGACTACTTCGAGTCTATCCAGATCACATCCGCTCTTGCCTGGGCCACATTCAAAGGTGCACAACAATTTCCCTTCTATATCACGGTCTAAATATTCTTATCCATTATTCATCTATCTTTGTCCTTTATATATCTTTATTATTATTTTCAATCTGCTTAATTGTATCAAAATGGGATGACATCCTCCAAGGAAGTCCATTTGGATTCTTAGAATCATCCTTTACCGACCAGCATCTCTTCTATCCATCTATATAATATTTTTCTTCTAGTTTTCTTTGATCTCGTAGGTTTCTTTGTCAAAAAAAGAAGAAAGATATTTATCCAACAACATCAACATTCATCATCGTGGGTATTGGTAAACCCCGTCGTCTTCCAAGGTCAGTTAGTTTTGTTATTCCATTTTATTAATTTAGAATTGGAAAGAAAAAACTCTATGGTACATTTTGGCACACCCGATGGGAGCTTGTCCCTTTTCTTTCATCTTAGATTAATTAATTTTCCTTTTTAGGCCCTTTATTCGTAATTGCTTATCGATCCAATTAAATTTCCAACGATTTTAGTGAATTGCTTGTGATTCGTTTAATTTTTCAATGATATTTGTGATTATTTGTTATTACTCAATTAGAGAGAATTTTACATCTAGTTTTCTCTATGTTTTTTTTCTTCTTCTAACCCTTGCAAGTTTTTACCTTGGAATATTTTTCTTGAGTTCTATAGATGTGCTAAAAAAATAAAAAATTTAAAAAGCTAAAAAATTAAAAAGGAATTGCTTTACAAGTGTGTCATCTTCCTTCCTTTTTTTTCAAAAGCATTGCATTTTGTTTACTGTGCTCATCAAAATCAATATTTATTTTTGGGTTTAAAAGGAAACATTTTCATTTTACTTAGTCACATAGTCTAATCAGAAGTTAATGAATTTCATTCACTCAACTTTCCCCACACATGAGAAAATCACTTCAAACATAAATTATATTGAAACATTCCGACCCATGTGGACCTACTTGGATTTCGTCACCAAGGGGATAATTTGACTCAATGTTCGGTGAGTATAATAATTGGTGGTCAAGTATATTGGCTAAGCACCCATCTCCCTTATTTTGTGGGACCATGAAGTAATGGTATAGGCTCCAATACCACTCCCCATACCGCCAATGACACATATTTTGGCCTCACGTACCTTTAGGTATATCAAGGACTCTTGTCTTTAACATCACCTAAAACCATCCATAGATTTCCATTTCCTAGACCTTGTTAGTTGTTTTTCACATTTCACCCTTTTTATAATCAAGATAATTCAAAAAATTTGTTCGTGATTTTTTTGTTGTTTGTAATCCACAATCTAGATTCATTTTTTATTTTAGGTGATTATTTTCTTTCATGGTTCTTACTAGACAACAATCTCGTCTACAAAATCCTGATAATATGACTAAAAACTTCCGACGAACTATCGAAAACATTCAAACCCGCATTGAAGATGCTACATGTTTAATCGATTAACATCAAACATCCTTGTCACCTCAAACAAATTATTAAGAACCCCCACATTCCCCTCGTAGTCAATCTGCCTTATCTTAAATACCGATCCACCCAGTCCTCATTTCTTTGATAGTCGAGATCCAATATTTTATGAGATCTTAGATTCAAACCATATTTCCCTCAATGCATATCTTGTTGCTCAAGGTGTTCATCTTCAACCATTCACACCTATACCACAACCCCTATATCCAACACCTCATATGACTTCTCCCGGCTTTTTATCCTAACCATGAGCTAGTCATCTAACAAGTACATCCATACTCCACTACCAATGAATCAGAAACATCTAATATTGTGTCCTCACCTCATGTCATCACTTTTGACCTCAATGTGTTATCTTCGTAGGATACGACTAACCAAGAACCTATTTCATTAGAGATCTCTCATTGGTTCCACATCATCCCAAAATAATACCAACGTATCCTTGTCCACATTAAGCCCTTTAGTCTCTTCTACCATTCAAACACCTATGATTTCAATATCCATCCCATTAAGCATACCTTAACCTACTCCCTTTCAAAATCCTACATTAGTTGTCCAAAACATAGTTATGTCTATCCCAACATCTATACCGCCAATCAAAAAAGTTCTATTTCCACTATTCACCCATCCTCACAATAGTCATCCACCATCCCTACTTCCTCTCAATCTATACCTCAACAATCTTAACCTCTCATTCATACCTCTATTAATTTCCAACACATACATCATGCTTCCCAACCTCTCATCCATAATATACATCAATAGTCTCAGCCACTTACCCACTCCGCTACTCCTTTCCAATATATACCACAACAATCTCAACCTTTCATCCACAAATCCACCCCTTTTCAACATATACCTCACCAATCACAATCTTTTATGAACATGTCTATGCCCATCCAATATCAGTATATCCAACCTTCAAATCATTTAGTTTCATAACCTATTTAAAACATTCTCGTGAGTACCCCTCTCCAACATAACATCCCTCTACAATATCAATCATATCAGAAAC
This sequence comes from Taxus wallichiana var. yunnanensis, assembly GCA_018340775.1. NCBI lineage: Eukaryota > Viridiplantae > Streptophyta > Pinopsida > Cupressales > Taxaceae > Taxus > Taxus wallichiana. Next base: position 964,709,084 of record CM031242.1, on the reverse strand, counting down.
TAAACAATTATCATACAATCCACCTGGTCCTTTATCATCCATAACTCAACAACCATCACAAATCGACCCTTTGTAAGCATTAATGAACAAAATATCTAGTCTTGAAGCCTCTTCCATGGGTCCTAAGAACGCATTATCTTATGAACAAATATGCAATGAACCCATTCATCCATTCATACCATACAACGTATATCCTCCACACTTTGAACTTCCTAAGTTCCAAAAATTTAACAACAAAGAAGACCCTCAACAATACATTTGGGCCTTCTGACATGCATGTTACCTTATGTAGTCTTATTCTCCCAGTCAAAACCCTAGGCGCTAGCACTTCATCTAGATGAATCTGAACTCTCACCCAAAGTGTGAAAAGGTACCAGGTCCCTCTTTTTATACTAGCTTTTTCAATATGTTAGCATGAAAATTTACATATTCCATATCAATGTAACAAGTAATTAAGTGAAGCATAACAAGAATCAGTTCACAACAATGGTGCACAATGAATCAAACAAGGACCAAGATCATATTTACCAAATAATAACCATGAATAGATACATCAACAATAAATATCCATCCAAAACAATCCATTATATTAATTCATCACAAAACACAAAATTTGAATACACCATAAGTATCATTACAGTGTGATGCGCAAACATACCAACAACATAACTCTATTACAATCCAACAATACTCTCCTAAATCATGAAAATCAATACATATAAATAGGGGTTTTCCTTCACTAGCCGTGCACTTTCAAAATAGGTTGCATGCTCAAAATAGCCATGCACTTCTACAAAGATAACTAAAGAAACATGCAAGATTCTTCTAATAATAGATTATCTATAATTAACTCTAGATATAATCTTATTATTAGCTCAAACTCTGTATGAATCTTGATCTTTCTCTTGTTCCCAAAATATCCTGTGTAGCCTCCAACTTTTCTATCTTAATTTAATGCTTTCTCAACACTCTATCTTAGCTTTAGCTTTGATCCATGCAAAAATGGATAAGTTCCAAACTATGTCTTCCTAGGCATGAATCTTCAAGACACAATTCTATCAAATATTTCATCTATCCAAACGTCCCCTTACTTTGCGCCACTATCAAATGTGTTATGTATACTTAGTTCATATTTCACCCGGTCAACACCTTATATCACATGATTAGGACCTCATATTGAGGACATTCCCCATGTCCTTAGTAGGCCCTACCTTGGATTAGTATAACAACATAACTCAAGACTTGCTTTTCTCATTCACCAAACTTTCTCATTTGTTCCTAGAACATTTCTCAATCAATATCACACGTAAAATCACTATCATTGAACTATACATGATCAAACAATTTGAAGACAAATCCATCATGGAATTCATCGCACACTGGAGGGGCGTCATCAATCAATTGTCATTTTACCTTCCAAAGACTGAGATAATTGAATTATTTTCCCTCTCCTATGCCAAACACATTTCATCTACATTAAAAATCCAATATTTCAATACATTTGATGAAGCCTTCATTATGGATCACAAACTTGAGCTCTGCACTCTCAAAGATGGTAGGGTCAAACTTAGGTCAAAGAAACAAAAACCTAAGTTTTCATCCAAACCATATTCTAGTCAAGACAAATATAAATCATCATCCAACGTAGTCATTGTTAAGACCACTCCCAAATAACGTTCAACTATCTAACACTCTCGTTCTCAATGCACTTATATGCCTATAGGAGAATCTTATAGTGTTGTATTTGACAAAATCTTGGCTACCAACATGATCACTCTTCCTCCTATCCTCCCCATCGATACATCCATTTCAAAACCCTCTTGGTACCGAGATAATTATTATTAAAAATAACATAGGTTCAAATTCCATGACATTGAAAGTTATCATTCATTCCATAATTTCCTTTAAGATCTAATTGACAAAGGTGACTTACAATTAGATAACATGAATGCATCTCAAAATAAAAATTTGGATGTTTTCAAACAAACCTTCCCGAATCACTCCCCTCCACTAGTAAGACAAACTAATCACATTCACTCACATCATATTATCAATACAATTAAGACTCAAAGAACTAATAACATATGAGATCCCCATCACATTATCCACATTTATAAGTAACCCATGTCAAAGTAAACAACAAACAAAACAATCACGAAGAAGGCACACTCACTGGTCCTTCCATAGAAAAGAAAATACTTTCATCCAAATCCACTTTATCTTCATCTAACTCACCTACAAGATCTTCACAACCTCATACAAGAAACCCATATTACAAATTGTGAAAAGCTCATACGATGACCATGTTACCCAAAGATTATCTACCTATTCTTACAAACATGTCACATGGCCACACACCCCTTCATCTAATAAGCCAACAATCATAACACATTATTTCACCAAATTCTTAACAAATTAATGAAACAGAGATAAAGGGTAGTGGGCCAAGGAGGAATAATTATTTGTAATATCGGTTGAAGGTCATACGCGAGTTCGATTTCTTGATCCAGTTTATCGCGAAAGATCCCTTTTGGCTAGGAGGAACAACTGTAAAATGCAAAACAATACCACGAGATAGAATTAAAGAAAACAAAGAGTGGACTCTGCAGAAGAAGCTAGATCTGCAGGAAGTGTGATGCTTCCGAACAAGTTGTGAATCTAATTTTTATATAACATTATTAATGCTATTTAAAATATACATGAAATAATGATCCTATTGGAATTGAAATGATTTAGGTATCTCGTACAAAACAATAAGAAAGGTTTGGTAAAAGTTGATTGGGGTCAAAATGGGTCAGGTGATTGGTTGGTGTTGTGTTGCGGAGTGCAGTACGAAGGTATGGGTAAGGTCTAGTAAAGATTAGAAATGGTTCTGTGTTGTTGGGAAGTGGGTATTAGCTCGTTGGTTTGAGGTATATTACCAGCCATTATAAACCGATGTCAATTTGGATGACCGATGTCGATTAAGCGAGAATGACCGACATCGGTTGGCTATACGGTGTCGGTAGGGGCACTTAGCAAAAAGTTCTTAAAATTTGTGTTCGACTTCATGTGATTTTATAGAGGTTGGAAATGGTGAGAGTGAGGTCGTAAAATGGTTCTAAGGACTCAGAGATGATTAAGAGAGGGTGAAAATGGGTAAAAGGACCTAGTATGGTAAAGTGATAGGTTGGTAGGAGGAAAGAAGTATACGGGTGTGGAGAAAGATAAACTACTGAGATGAATAATAAATCTTACTGAAAGAAAACAGAGGTAAATGAAGAGGTGTTAGGTACTTACTAAACAATAGATTTAGAGAACGTAGGTGATGAAGATGGTGAGGGAAGAGATCTAGAGAGAAGATTCATTGTATTCGTTATGTGGCGATTCGAACCACTATGTTTCTCTGTGTGAATACGTGGTCGAAGAGAAGATGATGAATGCCAAATGGTTGTTGGTAGTGCTCCCATGTGTTTTCTTTTGCCTAAGTGCTTCATAAATTTGAGTGCTCCAAGTCTCTATTCATATGAGATCCTGAATTGAATGACCAACCTAGGAAAAGGATTTTGGAAATCTATTTAACCTAACCGGTGACAATTAGGTGACCGACATTGGTTGAGATATAACGGCATCACATAAGGCATGAATAACTAGGTTGGACAAAAATAGCCGATTGTTGTTATTTTTGGTGTGATCTCAACCTTATTATGAATCTTGAGTGATGGATCCTATAAAGATAAGTAGGAATATTTTTAGGTTTGTTAATAGGAGTTAAGTCTAGGTTTAGACTAAGTTCTAGTTGGTTAGGATAACCTTAGACTTGGTCTTAGGTCATTAATGAGGTTTGAGTAAGGTGGCTAGGTGAGTTGGTTGGGGTGAGGTAGTTAAGTGATGATATTAATTAATTTAATTAAGATAATTAATTCAATTAACAAGTGCACTAGGGGATATATTGGTCAATCAAGATATGGAACTTAGCAAAAAACATACGAAGGTTCGCGTGGAAGAATAGAGCGTGTTCAAAGTTAGAAAAGGGTCCTGGAAAGAATCCTGCACAAAGAAGAGAGATAGATTTAGGACTTAGCCATTTTCATGTCTACGAGCCATTTTTGGAGATAGCATGTAGGAAACACACAAACCGATTAAATTCTTGCACAACACACATTGGCTATTTTTGGAGGATTGGCTACAAAGCGCTTTGCATGGGTACATGTTAAGAATAGATTTACTACTGACAGTTAACTAGAAGAAGTCTATTGTTAGAGCACTTACATGTGTGGCTATTATTGTAGAGCAACTGTTATTATGTATGTGGGCTAATAATAATATCATGTGACCTATTTTGGGATGAGATAAGAAGTGAAGGGAAAGTCCCCACCCTTATAAATATGTATTGGTCTATGTAGTAAGATATAGATATAAGTATGAGAGTGTGAGAGCAGAGTTAGTATGAAGTTATGTTGTCAAGTTTTGTTAGCATAAGCGTATACTACTATTATTGTAAGGAAGCTTTTGTATGTATTACTGCATTTAATATAATGGAGATTATTGGTTGAATCAAGGTGTTAATCATGGTTTTATTTTATTACTGCATAAATTATTTCGCTATGTTTATGTTCATGATTCTTTAAGATCTAGATCTGGATATGCTTTGTAGAATGTTATATTAATTATGGATCTGAATGTATTAAGTCTTCATCATGCTAACCTCCTACAACAACAACCCTAAAGAGGGGCATGATACCTTTGTGTGCTTCAGGTGAGTGCTCAGTCTAGGATGAGTGATCTACCAACATGCCCTGGGCTTTTATTAGTGAATTCTAGGCTACATCATGGGTTCTATTGCTAGGATGTATTTTCAATTGTTTTTCAAGAGATGGTTCATGATGAAGACATATCGGTTGACCCTAGCAAGTGTTGAGGAGTGGATACATGACCTAGAAGAAGAATACGCATGGAGGTTCAACATTGGATTTAAGTTTGACGCACACACTTAGGTGGAGAAAAATATGTATGATTGTTTATATTAGAGCTTCTTTGGTATCTTTTTGGTATAATTGTATGAGTGGCTGGTTGCTTATGCGTCTAAATGGAATTGGAGGTATCACACACTTGTCTGGATGCAGGAATAATTTCATACCCTTTATGATGTTGATCTAATTTGACTGCACTATGGATACATGGTTTTCACTATATCTTGAGTACTAAATTTCAACTTATTAGTGCCTGTGAGGTAGCTGAATTTAAATTTTTACGATATCCTAGGGGGACTTACCTGTAAGGCATTCTACTAGCGATCAAAATTTTGATGGTAACCCTAAACTTAGAGAACAAACTGATGGTGAACTAAACCCCACCACGCGTTGGGTTAGGAGAAGGTTTAGTGAAAGATGGAAGACCTAAAGAACAGTAAAAGGTAAAGAGAGGAAATGTAGCTTAAATATAATGAGGTGGCTAAAGGGAGATAGAGAAGTTATGAGATGATGTTACAGATCGAATGGCATTGTGGAGAGAGATAGTTTGGGAAGGGTTTGAATTTCACACAAAAGATGTAGAACCCGAGCATCAGGAACTCCCCATTTGGGAAAGCATGACAGGGAACCCCCCTCTCAGCCTCACATATAAGTCCATTAGTCGAGACAACTTGGGCGCATGGGTGTGCATCTAAATCCACCTGTAAACCTTTGCCCTCGCACTTAGTTTTCAAGTATCTAGTACAACAAACAATCAACAAGCTAATTTAGGCAGTGGGAGAGCAGGAGTGAGTCATATAAAAATCACAATGATGACAGCACAAATGGCTTCGTTGTTATATGGGAGTACCTTTTGGGTGAATCATCTGCACAAAATTTAGGGTGCAAAAATTTTTGGACTATCTTCTGGGAGTAGTAACACTTCGCAGACTATCGGTGTAGTTCAGTACTACTGTTGGGACACAGGGAAGTACATCTTCTGGTCCGACTCTAGCTATGGGGTCAGATCAGGAGGTATAGGTGGCTCTAGTTATTTTGGATCTTGTGGTTTTGGAGGCAGAGGAAACATAGGAGGTTCTAGATCAGGTGGGCAAGGTCCGCACCAACCCCAAAATATTTACATTGAGATGTCTCTTCATATCCTAGAATAGGACATATAATATGTTGTTGAACAAGTGCACATGTGTGAAATATTGTGGCGCATAAAAGGAATCATGACTTCTAAGCGTAGGGAAAGTCAATTTGCTACTATGTTACAAGGGCGTGCACACAATTCGTATAGAAATTTTTGACCCTGATCGACTTGCGTAGACTATGCAGCATTAAAATATGTTTTCCTTAAAGAGTTTCACATCCCTAAGTTTGAGCAAAAGAGTATAAGTTCGCTCAAGGATATTAAGCAAGGCACTACTGAAAGTGTCAAAGAGTATGATGTTTGTTTCAAAACATTGTTATCCAAGCTTTCTTATGATATTCATGTAAGCCAACATGCACAATGGTTTTTTGGGGCCTAATAACACCTTTAGAAGGGTGTTATCACATAAGACATACACCGATCCATGTGAAGCACTCAAAGAAGCTTTACGCACTAAGGCTATTGGAAGTATAGAGACACTGGGGTGAGCCCATTTTTAGAAGCACATATCACAACTATGGAAAAGCAGTTAGAGAAGCTATCAGAAAATTTATCACATGAGATGCACATAGGATTTGGTACACAAATTGTGAAGTGGAAGGTCAGACAAAGGATAATTGTCCCCCAGAGATCGTGCGCTCATTTTCGTTGGAGTATGAGATATGCCATCTAAACCATGATGATATCCGCATTGCCCATTACTAAAATGCATGATAAGGAAGAATGTTTCACGCTACTGTAAAATATGTAGGTCCATGAATCATGACATGAAAACTACCGACCGATTGGTCAGATCCATGATGCTATAGACATTGGGGTATAATAGACATGAGTTTCAGATAACTCTAAAGGAAAGAATGAGCATCAGGATCGGGATCACAATCAGGCATGCTATGATTGGAGTGAAGGGACATTTCAAAGGAGGTCATGGTAGAGGTTGAGGGTTTCAAGGAGGATATGGAGGCGAGGCCGTGGTGGTGGAAGAAGCGAGTTCCCTGTGGAACGTGTTACACATGTGGATCTCCTAACCACTACAGGTGTGAATGTCCTTAGAATATTACATGTTATTTCTATGGAAAGAATCATAGTTATGAGGAATGCCCTGGACTTGTATGAGCATCTTAGCAAGTAGCATAAATAAGAAAACAAAGGTGCAAGGATGGTAAGGATACAACGCGTTGTGGAAAATCAGTGGATGCCAAAGTTGGAACCAGAATCCGAGGCATTGTAGGTAAAGATCATGACTTGCTGAAATAGCACACGTGAAAGAGGTGTTGCAGTAGAATCCTACCATCACTAAGGAGGAGGTTCTACATGCACGGTACCCAGATCCTACCCATCAGAAGGAGGTTTACTAGGAAACCATGGAGGTACTCAGAATCTTTAGGGTGAAATACAATATTTAAAGGAGAAATCATGCGAAGATGGAGCAAAAGAAAGCATCAGAGGTAGTCCAATCTGATATGGATGATTTGAAAGAAGTGTGTAAGATGTTGCATCAGATAATATCATTCCACTATTGGGGAATTTGTTAAAAGGAAAAGTGTGTAAGTACGAGACTAGATGACATAGATCCTGCATGCAAATCTTCCCCCTCATAGCCTAGATTATGACAAGGAAATAAATCTGAATGTTGTTGTGGATGGGTGGCTATTGAGTAATATATTGATTGATACAAGCACGAAAGTCAATGTTCTTACCTTAGATGCATGGGTACAAATGGGGAGACCTCCATTGCAGCCATCCTCTAATGTATTGTTCATGGCTAACCGGACTAAGGCCACTCCCATGGAGTTTTAAAAGATGCATCCATTACCATACAAAGAGCCAAGTTCACTGGAGATTTTGAGGTTTTAAACATCTGGTAAAGTCGATAGCTTCCCACTCTATTATTAGGGTGTCCTTTGTACTATACAAATAATGTTGATGATTTGGTTCAATAAGGGTTATATCAGCTTTGAAAACAAGGATGAAATAGTTATCATCCCTTTAAGATGGAAAATTTTACGCCCTATGTTGATCCTTGAGTGAAGAAGACCTAAATAGGATTTATGTATGCACCATCCGGGATCCAGAGGTGCTTGAGCCATGTAAAGAAGGAATCCTTCAGTGGGAGGATGCACAGTCTATTAGTGATACTACAAGTGTTGCTTGTGATAATTGGGCTCATAGAACTTATGATTTAGTAGGGCACGAAGTAAAGAGCATATTTCCTAGGGTCAGCAAACCACGTTATATCAAGAGAATAGGTAATAACTCAATACCTTGTTACACCGAGAAGGAGACCCTATGGTGTTCTGCGCACCATGGAAGAATAGTGGATAGACCCACTGGAAAGAAGGAATATGCTAGCATATACCCTACGCGGGATATAATGTAAGCTGGTGGGTGGTCCACAAGGATAATCTTGTAGGATGGAATGAAATTAGGATTAATATTTCCACTAGGTTCTTTAGGAGTAATGCATCTACTCAAATATGCACTTATCATGGTAATAAACTTGTTCAAAACCATATTTAGTAGTGTAAGAGACTCTGGGATGAGAGGTGTAGGAAAGCTTTACCACCTTCACTCTGGGTGCACAAGTTTTATTCCACTTTACATGGCTGTGTGAGTGCTTGGTATGTATGTATAGTAACTCCCAGAGAGACTAGAAATTGGCATGATTTAATAGCAGAATGACCCAAATGTTTGAATTCTTCTCTACCAAGCCTCCAAGTGGAAGAAGCATTAAAATTCATAAATTGCTTAACTATGGGAGATAGTTCCAAGGATGAAGAACTCATTCAAGATTTATTGGATGAAGGAAACTCAGAGCGCATTTTTTTGAAGAAACAAAGGTTGATGCCACACTACTTTAATGTGCTTTCCTTGAGAAAGAAAAAGGAAAAATGGTCTACTTAGTGGATGATGAAGAAGTAGAAAATCTAGATGTAAACCATTCAACAGGTAGGCGTGAGGTGTTGGATAGTGCAGATAAGACCACACGCACCTACCATGAACCTATGAAGATAAAGAAAGTGAATATTGGATCATATGCTGAGCCTAAGGAGGCCATAATTGGGGACTATTGGTTAGACTCTGAAGTGGCAAAAATCATAGAGTTACTATGGGATTATTAGGATTTATTTCCTCGGGGGTACCATGAGCTTAAAGGCATGCATGAATCATTAGGGGAGATGAGGATAAAGCTTAAAGAGGGTGCATGCCTAGTTAGAAAGAGACCCTACAAGATGAACCCCAACTTGTGTGAAAAGGTTAAAGAAGAGATTGAAAAATGTTGAAGTCTAGAATCATCAAGCCCTTGGATAAGTCAGAATGGGTTAGTCCAATGGTGATCAATATCAAGAAGGATGGTTAGATTAGGATCTGTGTGGACTACAGGGAGCTGAATGTTACATGTGTGATTGATCCCTTTCCTATGCCATTCACTAATGAAATACTAGAAGGCGTTGCAGGGCGCAAAATCTATTCATTTATAGATGGGTTATCTTGGTATCATCAAGTTAGGATTTCCCAGGAGGATCAAGAAAAAAACTACTTTTACTATTGAATGGGGTAGCTTCACCTATCTTGTGATGCCATTTTTGTGAAAAATGTGCCTACTATATTTTTGTGCATAATTATTCAAGTGTTTAAGGAGTTTATTCACAACTTATTACAGGTTTATTTAGATGATTGGATGGTGTATGGACTAGTCAAAGACCATTGTGACAATCTGCACTTAATGTTTGAAAGATGTAGATAGTTGAGTATCTCTTTGAACATCAAGAAGTGCATATTTTCTACACCATTTGGAATATTGTTAGGACACATAATTTGTAAGGAAGGTTTGTTGGTCGATCCAGCTAAGGTCATAAGTCATTATCGACCTAAAAGAGCCTACCAATCAAAGTGAGGTGCATAAATTTTTGGGTCATACAGGATATTACATGAAGTTTATTAAAGGATATGCCAAGGTTACCACACCTTTGGAGGAGTTACTGAAAGGAAAAGGTATGTTCTACTAGGGAGAACCGCATCATTATGCATTTGAGACATTAAAGGAGAAACTTACTACCATGCCTATTCTGCATTTTCCTTCATGGGACCAACCATTTCATGTACATGTGGACACCTCTGGCATGGCCATTAGCGTGGTATTAGCTCATCCTAGAGAAGGTATTGTAGATCATCCTATATGTTTTGCTAGTAGAAAGCTAACTCCGTAAAAGAAGAATTACACAACACAAGCTTTATCAATGATTTATGCGCTACATAAATTAAAATAGTACCTGTTATCTACACCATTTTTCTTTTATATAGATCATATAGCATTGAAGTATTTGGTAAATAAGCCCATTTTATAGGGGTGTATATGCAGATGGGTACTCTTATTTCAAGAATTTGATTTCATAGTTGTGGTCAAACCAGGGAAAAGTAATTCTGGACTAGACCATTTATCCAAAATACAGTCAGAGAAGAAGCACAGGAAATTGAAGATATCATGTTCGAGGTAAAGTTATATAGGTTACAACACACACCATTGGAATTAGAGGACATTGTTTTCTTTTTACGAATATACATGACACTAGAAGGAATGAAATCCTTGGAGAAGAAACAACTTGCTATACGTGTGGCACCCTATATGTTGATTAGCGGTGACCTGTACAAATTAGGTTGGGATGAAGTATTGCACCATTGTGTACTAGAACATGAGCACACATATATTTTGGAAGAAGCTCATGATGGTATTGCAGAGTGGCCACTATGTAGGTGATGCCACTGTGCAAGATTTTACTCATTGATTATGTTGGGAGACCTTGTATAAAGATTGTAAGGAATTTTGTAAGGCATGTGATCACTGTCAATGTCTTAGAAAACCAGAAAATGAGATGAAATGCCTCTAAGACCTCTATTACTAGCAAAACCATTTGAAAATGGGCTATAAATTTTATTGGTCCTATTTCACTAGTCGTGCCCAAGACTGGATCGCACTATATCATAACTTGCACAGATTATCGACAAGGGTGCTAAAAGTAGTGTTTCTACAAAGGATTGTACAATGGCTATAGTAGTCAAGTTTCTATGGGAAAATATTATTACGAGGTATGGATGCCCTTTAAGTTTAACCAGTGATAGGGGCACACACTTTTTGAATGAGATAATCAAAATTTTATTGGATGAATTCATGATTGCACACCATAAGACTACACCATATCATCCTCATGCCAATGGGACTTCGAGGCTTTCAACAAAATTTTGAGCCAAACATTGAAAAAAATTTGTGATGTTGGAAGAAAGGATTGGGATGATAAAGTATCTGCAGTGCTTTGGGCATATCGCACAACATATAAAAGGTTGAACAAAGCCACACCATTTCAGTTAGTGTTTAGCAGTGGAAGTAGTTCTTCCTATGGAATTCATGTTATTGTCTTTGCATATTACATGTGCTAGAGGTCTAGCTGATGAGAAAGCATTATAAGAATGGATTGAAAAGTTAATCAAGCTGGATGAGTGATGAGAAATAGCACGTTGGAGTCAAAAACAAGAAAAGGCTAGGCAGAAAGCATGGCATGACATGACACATCAGGATAAAAATTTCACAATTGGATAGATGGTGCTCCTTTATGATTCTAAGTTTTTGCGCCATCTAAGAAAACTCAAAGTACATTGGTTGGGGTTGTATGTTATCACTCACATACTTGAAACAGTGTTTTCCAATTAGAGGCACTTGATGGAACACTATTACCTGGTTACTTCAATGGGAGTAGTGAAGCCCTACTATAAATAAGTCTTCTTGGTGTTTGTAATAAGGCAATGTTGCCATTTAGATTAGGTTTTCAATTATGTATTTTCCTTAATGTATTTCCTTATTTGTCACAATGTTTTGTCAATTTAGTTGGTGTTTTTGTGTAATAAGTGTGTTTGCATGTGAAAAATCTAATTACTATTTGAAGCATTTATATGCGTAGAGGACTACACATACCCTTTGTGTGGGGTGGTTATTGATATCTAGGTACAAGACTATTGAAAATAAGTACACATGAAAGGAACAAACTACTATGGGTGTTATTCAAAGTTGGAGAATTGTTAGAAAAGAGATTGCTTCTAGACAAGATGACCATAGATGGAGATAAATGATGGAACAACGAGGTAAGTAGAAGCCGTGAAGACTACTAGTGAAAGGTGCAATGACAAGGTACTCAGGCACATGGAAGCATGCTAAAGAGAATTCTATAGCCAGAAGGTAGGAGGGCATGCTAGAAGGTTATGACTGGGGCGTGAAGATGTACCACGCGGAAAATGGAAAAAAGGATCAATTAATGAGGATTATTGGTAGGTGAAGGAGTAATAAATACACTAAATTTTTGAAAATATATAAAAGGATGGGATGTGAGTTCATTTTTACCATTGCAATCGTGATAATTTGAAAGAGCAAAGTGTGACCGAGCTACGAGAAGAGTATTCAGGTGTAAAGCATGCAAATCGAGATGTGACAAGAAAATTTGTGCGTAGAGGAAGCTTGCGTCCCCAGTTGTGAAGGGTTTGAGCGAAGAAAGGCATTACAAAAGAGCTAGGGCACATAATTTCAACTAGGGAATGCTGAATTGAGCTAGGGTTTGGGTTTTCACATTGCAAGAGATAGAAGGTGAGTATTTGAAGTTAGAAGATTGCAAGTTATAGATGGCACCAAAGAAAGCACCTACCACAGGAGCTAAAGGGAAGAAGAAAGTGGAAGTAGAGGTTGAAATGACTCCTGAGAGTAATTTCTCATAAATGCAAGTATCTGAGGGTGTGATTATGGGTCAAGAATGGGATTCCCACATCTAGAAGAGCAAGATCAGTGATTACAACCATCGTACACCTAAAAATAAGGAGTTGGATGCATTATTAAACACAAAGACAAATAAGTGCACAATAGAAGACATGCCAGTGTATGACGACATTGGGGAGAAGTTGTTGAAGTAGATTGGATTTTACCAGTTGTATGAGCTCCCTATTTGGTAAATATGAACCCTTGTACTAGTGGTTGATGAGCTAGGGTACATGAATATTTTTTCTACTTTGTAAGATGCAAGGTAAGGATCACGGTGAGTTGATGTTCAACAATAAAGAATGGGGTTGAAAGGCACAGGGGTAGATCTAGATGGTAATTTAACTAGTAAGGCTGTAATTCTGGAGACAATGAATGAGTTGGGGTATACCAAGGGTCCACATGGCATGGAAATTGATAAACTAAAGAATTAACCAATCGTACAAGCAGCTACACACTTAGTGACAAAGTTGAATGGCCAAAAAAGATGGTCACAAGTCAACACAATGTGGCTACACATTGCAAAGAATATGTTACAGGGACTGACTTACAACATCTCGAGTTACATCATGAAAACTATCATTAGAGAAGAAGCGCACATGATAGAAAATCAATTTCGGAGTTGTTTTATTATCTCTGGTGTTTATGGAAATCGGGGTGCCCGATGGGCCAAAGGAGAAAATATTGGAATATCCTATGGAGAACAAGTCACTTGCGAGAAAGATTTGGCAAGTACTTGTGCAAAGGATCAATGAGTGGACCATTCAAGCAGAGGGTAGAGAAGTGGTATGATAGGCTCTACATGGCATTCGAAGAAGAATGGCGCATACCCAAGGAGTTACCTTCAGTAGTAGGGAAGGTAGTGCAATTCGCAAGTATACCAACACTTTTGCATCACATAGTTCTCCATGAAAGATGGGGCTTGGAGCCCATGGTGCAAATTACCATATGCCTTCACAACATGATATTTCCAAGCATCAGTTCACCTGGTTTTTAGATGTGTGCCGCCTAAGCTTCAATGTAGACAAGGTAGATTGTGACTACCATACACTGAGAAATACATATGTATATCTAAATGGACTACCTACATTGAGAGGCTAGTCTAAGATATTATAAGCATGAAGCCTATAATCTTAGACATTGGGGACACCAGAGTAGTGCTTGTATACCTTAACTCAAGCCCAAGCTAGAGAACAATAAGTATGTGGAGAATGAGTTCACGCTCCCATGGCCGCCAAAAGGTAAGCATACAATGGAAAATGTTCCAGAACCTAAGCCCACAGAGATAATAGAAGTAGATGATGAAGAAGAGGAGCATGAAGATAGTGATGGTTTGGAGCACAGGGAGGCAGCCTACAGATAGGGTAGAATTTGAGCATGTAACTACTCCACCCCAGCCACAAGAGGGAGATGATGAGGACTTGGATGCAATACAAGGAGAGCATCATTTCAAAAGGGTATTCAGAAGAACTAGAACCCAAGGTGTTACTCCACAATCAGTGCACAGATCACCTCGACTCTCTCCACAGAAGGAGACATCTGAGAAGAGAAGGAGAAAGTTGAAGCTAGACGTGGAGGAGGAAGAGTCTGAGGAAAGCACGCTCGAATCTCCTACACCTCTAGAGAACGTGGAAGAGCCAAAGGACAAAGAAATGAAGGATGGAGAAGAAGGAGAAAAGGAGGTAGAGAGAGATAGCGTAAAGAGATTACTCAGGGCATAGCAGAACAAGCTCTAAATCTTGACGCTCAAGTTCCTAAGGGGCCAAGATCAAAAATAACAAGTGGAGAATATGGTGCATTGGTCATGGGCTACATCTGAGGACAAAGTAAAATTTTATGCCCTATTTTCAAAGAACAAGTGACACCAAAGGATTTGTATGGGTGGGAGATGATGGATGAAGATATGGAAACCATGCGCATAAGGAAGAAGATGTCATGGTCTATGCACATGCACATGGATGAACCATACTTTGATGTATGTGAAGATTCATGTGTATCAAGGAGGTTAAAGAAGACACCTTAGGCCAGACACATAATAGTAAATCCTACTGTTATGTTAGATGAACAAGTGAGTAATGCTTTGGTAAAAGTCTCTGACAGAGGTGGCACAACAAAATGTGGATAAGGTCTGCAACAATTAGGGCGCTAAGAGAAGAAATCAAAACTAAGGATGTAGAAATAGCGCACCTAAAGCAAGAAAAGGACTTGGAGAAAAAGAG
This sequence comes from Taxus wallichiana var. yunnanensis, assembly GCA_018340775.1. NCBI lineage: Eukaryota > Viridiplantae > Streptophyta > Pinopsida > Cupressales > Taxaceae > Taxus > Taxus wallichiana. The sequence goes on along the minus strand of CM031242.1, from coordinate 964,693,982 downwards.
AATAGTGCATTTATAAGCATGGCAGAGGAAATTGGAGACTTTTTCTTGAAGGTGAGACCACACCTGGAATCCAAGGTACCAGAAAAGTTTCCTTCAGGATGCATTATGTATGTACCTTGGTGGACTTGGTGCTTGAGATGGACCTTTGTGATGTGAGCACTAAAGAATCCTAAGCAAGAAAGCCAGAGTGAGAAAAGGCTTTAGTGATGAGGAATATTGCATCATATGAGGCATTACTCCAAATCTTGTAGGAGGAACTGAAGAAAGTAGATCGAGTGCTAAATATTTGTATAACCCCAGAAGGAATTATAAGAACCAGGACCATTATGGAAGACAATGAAGTCCTGAAAGCCATGAAGGATGAGACCTTGGGCCACGCAGAATGATTAGTGCTTATCAAGTAGAAGTGTGAGGCCCTTACAAAAGACAAGAACCACACAAGGAAAGGCTAGATGAGCTTGGGAAAATCATCACACAAAAGATGGAATTATTAGAAGGAAAAATGATTGCAATGTCCAGCATTGTTTTGGTCTTGCAGAATGAGAAAGGATAAATTGCAAAAGATGAGCTAGAGTCAATTGTAGTAGATATCCAAAAAAGGCAGAGGCCACACTTAATGATTGGTAGACTTTAGAGGCAGAAATAAAAGAAGAATATCTAGAATTGATTCTTTCGTTGAAGTAGAAGATGCTGCAAGGTAAAGTCATTCTTTTATTCATAAAAATTCTTTCTATTCTTCTATTCATATTCTTTGATTCATTTTGGAGACAACCATTTCCGGGTGGAAATGAAATTAGTGTGGGGTAATGTTGGTCATTCAAAATATGGCACTTAGCGAAAAATATACAAAAGGTTCATGCGAAAGAATAGAGTGTGTTCAAAGGCACGGAAGGGTCAGGAAAGAATCACGCGTGAAAGCCATTTTCATGTGTACGAGCTATTTTTGGAGATAGCATGCCGAACACACAAACCGGTTAAATACTTGCACAACACACATTGGCTATTTTTGGAGGATCAGCTACGAAGCGCTTTACATGGGTATAGGCTGAGAATAGATTTACTACTAACAGTTAACTAGAAGAAGTCTATTATTAGCGCACTTGCATGTGTGGCTATTATTGTAACGGCACGTGGATAATAATAGCATGTGACCTATTTTGGGATTAGATAAGTGGTGAAGGGAAAGTCCCCACCCTTATAAATATGTATTGGTCTGTGTAGTATGATATATATAAAGATAGATATAAGTATGAGAGTGTGAGAGCAGAGTTAGTATGAAGTTATGTTGTCAAGTTTTGTTACGCGCATAAGCGTATACTACTGTTATTATAAGGAAGATTTTGTGTATTACGCTTTAATATAATGGAGGTTATTGGCTGAATCAAGGTGTTAATCATGGTTTTAGTTTATTACTGCATAAATGATTTCGCTATGTTTATCACATGATTCATGATTCTTTAAGATCTAGATTTGGATATGCTATGTAGAATGTTATATTAATTATGGATATGAATGTATTAAGTCTTCATCATGCTAACCTCCTACAATAGTAACCCTAAAGAGGGGCTTGGTACCTTTGTGTGCTTGGGTGAGCACACGGTGCCTAGGCTAAGTGATGTACCAAGTGTGCACCGGGCTTTTACTAGTGAATTCTAGGTTGCATCAAGATATGAATGGGTAGGATATTGTTAATTTAATTAATAGGGTTTTAATGGAAATATGACCCAATATTGGTGTCTACATTTTCCCTTTTGTTGTGTAGTTGTATTCATAAGTGATCTGATGACAAAAATAGGAAGTGGTTGCCCCCAAATATAGGTAAGAGTGGGGTTTCCCTAAATAGTGCCAAAGGTGATACCCTCAAACTAGGATTTGATCAAGTGTCGACGGAATTGGTAAGTGGTTTGATAAATGGGTAAGTGATGAAAGTGAAGGTAGGTGAGTTGTAGGTAAGGGTATGGGCATTATAGGTAATGGGTAATAGGCATGGGTCATATGGTAATGGGTAATGATAATCAAATGCATGCACATGTATATATTGCAACACGATTCGAGTTGAAGAGCTTGCAAAATTTACATCATCTAAGGTCGATAGGTTTATCCAAACAAGGTTGAAGTGATTCAGGTATTCATGGTACAAGATATGGTCCAGAAACATGATGTAGGTTAGGTGCATGAATGTTTAGGCATGCTTCAGTAAACCAAAGGTTTAGTCGGGTGGTAAACCACACGATAATAGGCAAGGTAAGGTCATCAGGATAAACAACACGGGTAACGGCGTCACAAGATATAGCAAGTACACAAGTTCAAAAGTCACAAAAGGAAGTTCATGGTAGGGTATATAGGTCATGGCACGGGTAAGGCCGAGGTATGGGTAAATAAAAAGTCCTTAAATGCAATTAGGGAAATGTATGGGTAATTTAGGCTTATGGGTAAGGTGTAAGAGGTGTTGGTGAGGTTACAAGGTATTTGGGAAGTAATGTTTGTAGGTCAAAATGGGAAAAAGGTAGGTGAAATGGTACTGGCAAGTGACCGATGTCGATTATAAGGTTACCGACGTCATTTGGTATGACCGATGTCGGTCATGTCGAGTTAGGGTTAAAAAAGAAAAATCCATGTTTTACGGTTTCATTTTAACTTTTTGTCATTGGGGAAAATGATAGAGAGATAGTGCCTTCATGGAAAGTGATAGTATGAGACTTTGAGCTGAGTTGGCAAGCCACGTAGTGGGTGATTGGCATGCGATTGGTGGGTCCACGAGATTGGTTCGATTGATTTGATTTGTTTGGAGGCAAGTAGTTGATTTGGACATGGTAGAGGTGGGAGAGGGTTCGGGTGGACCATCGCATAATTTCTAGATGTGTCACCAAGGAGACAACACCGAGATGAGGTAGGAGGAAATTTGAATTATTTATTTGGTTGAAAAGTGTGTTGTAAATGTGGTTTTTTTTTATCGATAAATTTGGGTGGGGTTTGTAAATGGAAATTTGTGGGTAAAATGGAATGAAATGAAGGGTGGGAATAACATAAGTAGGTAAAATAGGTTGGGGCATGAGGGTAGGGAAATTTTGGGTAGGTGTGTGTAAGTATTTAGGTGCTTTTGTGGAGTTTTTGAATAATGGGGGGATGGGTTTGGGGTTTTGGTTATCGTGACAAAGACCAATGTCGGTCTAGGTTTGGCTGCCATCGGTCAACTTTACCATCATCGGTGAGGGATAAGGTGACCGACACGGTAATGTAACAGGAACCGATGGCACTCAAGACAAATCAAGTGATGGTCAAGGTGGACTGATGTCGGTGAAGGCTGAAGAAAAATAGGGGAAAGAATGGCTAGTTTGGAAAGAAAAATACACGGGAAGGGATAAATGAAGAGTGTATGTAGGGGGATGAGGGTAAAATGTGAGTTTGGCGGGATAAGATAGGTAAGTAGGTTCAATAATGTTAAGATGATGGGTCATGATTATAAAGGGTAGTAGGCTTGTAGGTGAATTAGGTAAATGGGGTAAGCATGATTGATGTGGTTGGGTATGGTTTAGTGGCTAAGATGTAATTTTGGGGTAGGAAATTCTTGACAATGTTGTGTTTGATGTTATAGGCTACAGACTAGCTTAGGATGTGGGATAGAGTACCAACGCTATTGGTGCAGATGTGTTCCAGCGTGGATCAGTAGAGGAGTGGGAGCATATGACAAATGTTGGACTGATTGGGATCCGGCGCTATAGGTGTATAGCCCGAGATCCTAGCTTGATGGTCACACTCATCGATAGATGGGATTTAGTGACCAACACATTTCATTTGCCGATGGGTAAGATGACTATCACCCTAGACGATGTGTACATGATCATATAACTACTTATTGTTAGGGAGCCAATGTATTCTATTTCGTTAGAGGCATCAATGGATCCGATAGTGGCTGTGTTTGGGGAGGCGATGGGTGAGTAGAGGTACCATAGTGTTAGCCTTATCTATGTAGATATGTATGAAAGCCATCTTCAAGAGACAAGGTTGGTTGTATTGATGATGGAGGTAGTATGTTGTGTTAGCTTACCAAATGTTGAGGGTGGGAGATTCCCACGAGCACTAATGGGAGTGCTCTAGGATATGATGGAGGAGTGTATCTACTTTACCTAGGTATCAAAATTCCTAGTGCATCTCTCACGAGGATCTATGGGCCTATGGGAGATTGCAGCAGTTTAGTTTCTGTTGCACCATTATATTACAATGTAAGGCATACGAGCATATCATATGTGTGTGGCCAGTTGGTTTTCCTCGACATGATTGGTTTGGGGTGGTTGGGTCAAAGTTGGATACGAGACAACAAGTACCATTTGGTGGGAAACACAGAGTGGCTAGGGCCACACATGATGTTTTATATTATAGACGGTTACTGGAGGGGATTTTAGGGGTCGATATTGTGTGGAGACCCTACATTAGCTATCCCTCATATAGGGGTATGATGGAGGAGTTAGAAGAGCTTCACTCTTTGGGTTGGATAAAGATGTGGTGTTCCGGTGAGCACGAGATGATTCTTGTAGACAGGTGAGATGGTATTTTGGACTACCATAGGACATGCCTCCGTGTTTGCCACAAAGATAGCGGCGAGATGATGTGGAGAGACCCATATCTCCACCATGTCCAAGTTTTCGACATGGCAGGAGGAGCAGCCAGTGGATAGCCATATTAATGATGTTGGAGTCATCAATGGTTACAGGTAGTGGTGGGTGGCAACACCAAAACCAAGGCACTGATCTAGCTACCATGATAATATAGAGAGATGCCTTGTAAGGGTAAGTGGCTTCCCTTAAGGCACATATTACGATTTACAGGACAACTTACTGTGTTAGAGGCACAGTTTCCCTATTATAGGTTTAGGTGGTAGTCCTATAGGCTCGAGTTAGAGCACGTGTTCCTCCATAGGCTCGGGGACGGGGAGGAGGATAGGGCTCATAGGGATAGGGACCGAGGCTAGTGTTAGCAGGGAAGAGCTCACAGGTTTTATGAGACCTTTGGCACCACCGTAGATGGTTCCTATGGTGAGATTTAGAGATTCCCTAAATGAGGCCCAAGACTTATTAGGTTCACTGACGACTTCAGGATAGATGTCTCATCCTATGAGGAATACGGGGTGTAGTAAGTGAGAGGACTAGATCCTACACTCATAGCGTTGAGAGCACAAGAGGGCCAATGATCACGAGACGATGTGGTCGGGGTGATGCTACAAGTTCACGGAGGCAAGTCCCAAGTGAGAGTCATGTGTACATTAGGACCGACACCCATGGAGGGTGGAGAGATGTTGGAAGGGCATCAAACTAGAGGAGAGGAAGAGACAGATGAGACATGTATGGATATCAGGTGGAGTGACGATTAGTCACTGGATATGATCATAATATGTATTTTTGATATATACCATCTGCGTGGCGATGATAGTGAGTTTGTACATGAGAGATTCAAATTTTTGAGTTTTATACCGGCCTGCGTGCCGAAGATAGTGAGGATGTATCTGAGTGATTGAGATACTTGTATTTATTTGTATTTATGTACATATGTATTGATACACAAAATTGCTCATTTATATAGATGATGATACTTATTATATGATTTGTACTTTCCATTTTCCATTTTCATTATGTATTGATGGAACTAGGTGAATTAGGCATGATTGAGTCTAGGTCAGTTAGGCATGGTTGAGTTTAGGTCATTTAGGCATGATGGAGTCTAGTATAGGCATGGTGGAGTCAGGTATAGGCATGTTTTGGTCATGTGAGTTAGGCATGATGGAGTCATGTTTTTGGTTTTGATTTAATTTCCAAGTTATTGGTAACATGGAAAAATAAATGATGATGAATTTGTATGTTATGGTGTAAATTTCGGTAATATTTGATATTATGGAAATGTGAAATGATTAATGTATGATATGATGATGTAAGAAATAGGTAGGTAGACATGTTTATATACGTGTATGTTTGTTTAATTTCCAAGTAGTATATAAGATGGAAACTAACTAAGGTAGAGTGTGAATAGAAAAATGGGGAGGGGGAAATTGGTTAGGGTAAAGAGTGTTTAAGCTAACCTCCAAGGGCCCCATGCCCTCGGAGTGCTGCCTACATAGCCCCGGTGAAAAGGAGCCTCAAGCTGATGTAGTTATCCCATAAGCTAGGGAAGAATATGATGAGGTAAAGGGATGGGTTGGTAGGTTTTAGGCATGATTGAGTCTATGTAAGTTAGGAATGGTTGATTTTAGGTGATTTTAGGCATGGTTGTGTTTAGGTCATTTAAGCATTGGTGAAAGGGGAATCCTTAAAATGTAGGTGTCAATGGTCTAGTGTTGTATAGGAGAATCAACAAATAATAAAGAATAGGTATGGTGAAAAGTGGCAAAAAGAGCCACCTAATTGATAAGAACCATAACACATTTATCATACCTAAGATGGGATTATGAACATAATACCCTAAAGGCGTTGCATAATGGACTATTCTAAGGTTGAAGAAAGTCACATGATCCTAAAATTTCACATTTTTAACACATCCCTTGAGTGGGTAGGAAATTAGGGTGAAAAGGAGATGAAGTGAAATTGGTTGGTTTTAGCGTAACCTGGTGTGAGACAAAGCATGCCTACTTGGCAAGAGTCCCAAGATCAAAATAGGAAAGTCCATGATGAAAAAGTTATCATTTTTTTCTTTTTTTTTTTTTTTGATAGATTGATCGATGTGGGAAGCTTCTAAATATTTTCTTTTATTTTTCAAGAATAGTCTTCATATTATGATAGACTATGTACAATATGACTAGCTTGGTATAGTTTTCCTTCAAGGAGTAGTCTATTTATAGCAGTGAGATAGAAATCGTAGATGTCCTTTTTGGAAGTCATTTTTTCTAGAATTTTGACTCAAGGATTTGAATCCCATTTTACTTTTGAACTTTTGTATTTCTTTTGGACTTTGAATTCATGGAAAAGACTATAAAGAAATATAAGCTCTTGTTCGAAGACAAAACTATAACACACAGAGGTTAACTATGACGCACCATGGGATTCCATCTTGAAAAAGAAAAAAGTATCCAAGAGAATCATGCCATGAGTAGAGTTGTAATACTCATATTGAAGACAAGGTTGAAAGGTAACAGGAAATCACATGATCCTAGTTTAGTCATTGATCCTTAAAATAGGTAAGCGGAAGGTGAATGGTTCTCAAGGGACGAGAGTTAAATAGATAGAAGGTGATATAGGAATTAATTCAAAAGTATAATGGTCAAATATGTAAGGCATTGATGGGCTCAGTTTGGGTTTACCTTCAAGTGAAGACAAACAATAAGCACATGATCCATAGGTATGAGTAATGATATAAGGTCCAAGCCAATTAGGAGCAAATTTTCATCGTTTTATTTTTTCCTCTTTTGTTACATGTTGATTTTCCTTCAGGATGAGGTCACTAACTTAGAAGGTCATTCCTAGACATGTTTATCATAGGAACGTTTGATACATTTTTTTAATAGATTTAGAGATGGTCAAGAGCATTGAAATGACATTCATCCAATAACTCAAGTTGTGCCAAATAGTCTTGGTGAAAGTCATCATCGTTGAGAATCTCTTTAAATGATATACGAAGTGATGGAATTTAGACTTCAAGAGGTAGAACAAACTCTGTACCATAGACCATAGAGAAAGGTGTGGCAGCAGTTGAAGTATGAATACTAGTGTGATAAGCCCAAAAGGCAAAAGTAATGTGCGTATGCCAATCCTTTCGATATCATCCACAACTTTCATAAGAATTTTTTTAAGGTTTTGCTAGTTGATTCACTTGGCTAGTTTTTTAGGGTAGTAGGGTGAGCAAAAACTGAGTTGAATGCCAAAGGAATCACAAAGCTTCCGTAGGGTTTTGTTTTTGAACTCTTTTCCATTATTAGTGATGAGACGATGAGGAACACCAAAGTGAAAAATAATGTGATGGTATATGAATTCACATATTTTCTCAGATTTTGTTGAAATAAGAGGTATGGCTTCGCCCATTTAGTGTAGTATTCAAATAATCCATTGATGACGTTGGGAAGAAGGAGGATTGATCTCTTTGACAAGATCCAAACCCCATTGAGAGAAAGGTTAAAGGTATCGTGCAACATGTAAGGCGTGTGATGAAGATTAACATGTTGTTGGAACTTCACACAACATTTGACATAATCAGAACAATCACGGTTTAAGGTTGGCCAATAATAGCCTAGGTGGAGAATGTGTTTAGTGACAGCTAAACCACTAAAGTGACCTCCACAAATTCCTTCGTGAACTTCCTTGATGGTGTAGGGAATTTCAGAACTTATAAGGCATCATAAGAGGATGTCATCAAAGCCACATTTATAAAGAAGACCACCCATGATGACATAGCAAGAGACACTTTTGAGAAAGGATCATTGTCCATTGTGAGTAATATTTGGAGGTAGAATTGAAAGGGAAAGGTAGTCATCAAATTGCTTATACCAAAGGTCACGTGGGTCAAGTTGAAATGTTCTGATGAGGTTGACATCTTGAAATAGATAAGAAGGTTATTATAACCTTTGTACTGTGACAAATATTTTCAAGTCAGAAGGTGAAGCGGGTATCTAAGAAGCAAGGCAGGCCATGGTATCCACAAATTTTTTAGTGGAACGTCGAGTGGCTTGAATTTCATAGCATTTGTCAAATGCGATCAAAATTATGTCTACATGATGCTTATACTTTTGAAGTATCTCGTTAGGACACTTGTATATACCATTAAATTTTCTTACAACCAATTGATAATCACCAAAGATATTAATTGATTTAATGTCTAAGGCGATGGTGACTTTAAGACCTAATACGAGTGATTCATATTTAGCAATATTTTTAGTACAATCAAAATCTAATTTGAAATATAAAGACATAGGTTCATTTTCAAGAGGAATAAGGATAACGTCAACATCACCCCCATCGACATTTAGAACCATCAAAGAATAAGGTCATTTGGTAAATGGTATCATCTAAAGAGAGGGTAGCAATGTATTCATTTTTGAAATCAAAGTTAAAGGGTTGATCTCTAGAGAGAGGTGCATCAGCAAGTTGTGTTGATCCGAGTTTCTAGCTTCCCGTCCAAATGAGTATACAAGTAATCAAGAAAAACTAAACAATGTCGAGTATACAAGGGCCTAGTACCTTGGACATGGCAATGGATAATACAAGCGTAAAGTTGATTTCAAACTCCTCTGTGTGATCCCAGCAAACCTATAGCTCACATACACTAGAAAAATATTGATTAGAGATTTAATGCGGGGGCTTCCTGACAAAGAAAATCTAGGAATCGTTAACTCCCTCTCGTGGTTTTCAACCCCGTGTGATAAGAATAATCATAAAATAGATTCCAAACAGATAACATGCAAATTGATAAATAAAATAACCTGAGAGGTGCCGGTATGTAGATGGTGTTATTGATCAGATGCGTGCAACATGAATCTCACCACATGAACTAGATCACGAGCAGAGTACCATGGAAATTACAAAGATAGAATAATAATGATATTATGATAAATGGCTAAAATTCCTCAACATTCACCCAAATTTTATAGCTTTTTCTTCCTCTTAAAGTATGGGGAAAAACCCATATCTATAGTTTAATGGTGAGTTTAAAATCGAGTTATGAGATATTCAGGGTTAAATAAAGTAACCTGAGTTAAGAGACATGATTTGATCTAATGGAGCTCACAATTTGACATAAAGTAAAGAAAAGGATGAGGATGTGATTAGAGGTGGGGATATAGGTGAAATAATATATTCTCCTTTTGAATCATTAAGAGTGGGATGTCGATGGGTGTATTATTGCCCATGAATTAAATAAAATGTGAAAGATACCAAAAGACTCAATTATTAAATGGGTTTATATGGAGCCCATTTAATAATTAATTAAATTTGGGTGAAAGAGAATATGGATTATTGAAATTTAATAAAATAAAAGGTGAGAGGGGAAATTGGATGAATGTGAGATGACGGAGGGCGCTATACCAAAAATTGGTATCTACATTGACCGCTTTTGTTGAGTTGTTTTTTATAGCAAGCCATGAGACAAAAACAAAAAGGGTTAGATGAGATATGTCTCTGAAGATGGATGAATACATGAGAAAAGGCAAGACACCCTAGGCAAAAAATATCGCAATAACAATAAAAAAAAAAAAAGTATGGCAGTGACTCCAATATCACATCAGTAGAGGACAATTATGGTGTGAACAGAGACAAACGACAATGTTCTATAGACCAGTGAGTGGGTGAAGACCAATGCAGTATGAATGTAAACCAAGATGACCAATGGGTCATAAGAAACATCAAAATATGTGCAACTAAATGCAAAATGATGTGCAAAATCATTTGTCTATGAGGAATCGTGTAAAAAAATCACGCGTCCATAAAAGGGACGAGGATGAAGATAATGATGCACCAACATAGGGTACGTGATAAATATGGTGGTAATCATATTTTATAAAAAAATATGCATACATGTTAACAAATTATAAGATAAAAGCATTCCTACTTGTTCAATAAGTAGGATAAGTAGTCAAGGTACTTTTGCGGACAAAGCAACAATAGAGAAAATATTCATGGAAGAGTACAAGATCATATAGGTGTTGGTCATTCCGGTATCCTCCAGACAAAAATTTCCCAAGAAGATGGGATGAAAGATGTAGATGACAAATGATAGAGATAAGAGAAAGCTAACATGGTTGGAGTAGAGCGGACATGGTGGAGGAGAGGGATCAAATAGTAGAGAAGGACAATAAGAGAGGTGAGAAGATAGATGAAAACACAAAAAGAGAGAGAATGATAGTTAATAAGAAGGTAGTGGGAAAAGATAAGGGGGAAATAAATAGGTAAGGTACGAGGGACCTGGAGAAAAAGAAAATAGAGAAAGAGAGTAGGAGAAGAAAGGAGGGAGGAAGTCTAAACAAGAAGAAGACGAGATGAGAAGGGAAAATAGATTAGAAGGGAAGGTGAATGTATAGAGATAATAAAGAAGCAATAGATATAATAAAGAAGAGAAATGGTGGAAGAAAGAAATGATGAAGGACAAAGAAGAAGATAAGAAAATGATAGAAGAAGGGATGGAAGGGAGATGGAGATCAAAAACAAAGGGAGAGAAAGAATGGATCATGAAAGATATGACAGAGCTGAGAAGGAGAAGAAGTGAAGAATATTAGAGAAGGATGATAGGAGAGATAAATAGGAATAGTAGGAAAGATGAAGGAGATGAAGAAGATGAAGAAGTTAAAGAAGATGGGAGAAGAAGTAGAATAGAAAAGAGAAAGACAGAAACCATGAGGAGCTAGGAAACTGCATAGGAGATGAAAGAATGGAAAAAGAATTGATTCATAGAGATGGAATAAGATAGGGGTAGTAAAGAAAGAAATTCAACAATGGGAGAAATGGAAATAGGAGTGAAAGAAGAGATGATAGAACTGAAACAAGAAGGGGAATTGAATCCCAGTATTAGGGTAAGACACAGGTAAAGAATATGAAGCAGAACACATGGAAATGTATGTGGATGGTGGAATGATTAAAAAGGATGGGACAAAGGTCTTTGGTGAGCCAAGTTATCAATGGAGAAGTAGGATGAAAATGTAAAGAAAAGAGGGAATGAATATGATACTGAGAGGAGATGAAATAAAACCATGAGTAGAAAGGAGGATAGGACAACAGAGAAAATGATGCAAAGGTAGTATGTGATGAAGCCAGTAGAGACATTGAATAAGAAAATAGAAGATGGAAAAGTAATGCTAGTAGAGGGATGTTAGGAGAAATCCTCGATAATAATTAGAGGGCACAAAAGGAAAAAGGAAGGAAGAGAAAATGGAGGAGGTAAAAAGGAGTGAATTAGTATGAGTAGAATGCAGATAAATGAACTTTAGGAGAAGTCCACCAATAATAATTAGCATGAAAATGGAAGATGACGATGACATAATGTTAGATGAACAATGATAATGATGAGTAAGCATGGTGGCGAGATATGAGGATTATTCTTGAAAATGGAGTGGAAAGAGTAAAGAAAGGAGGAATAATGAATGGTGTGGAAATGTTGATGAGGAGAGAATGTAGAGATGAGGATGTGGATGAGGATGTGGATGAAGATGAGGGAACCAAGAATAGTAAGAAATGGTATGAAGTGGTTAAGTTATATTTCTAAATGAGGGATGATGGAGATGATATTTGAGGAAGTTTGAGATATTTTGTGCGAGGAAAAAAAGAGAAGGAAAGAGGATGAGTTTATGGGGAATGAAGAGAAAATACGGATGGTGGAAATGTGGAGTAAAGGGGAAAGGCAAGAATATGGATTGTTCTTAAGAGATACTCTTAGGTAAGATCGTCATGCTATAGGAATGGTTAAGTAGGATCGCCAAGCCGAAGAATAAAAAGAATGATGAAAAGATTGTGTGGTGTACATGAAAAGGGACAAAAGATGAAAGGAGGTGATAACAAGGAAAAGAAAAGAGTGTGACATGAGTGTATAGGGGTATGTATGCGGTGTGGGATGGAGAGTGTAAGGGGAATTCTTAATTAGGAGGCAAATGTTGTGCAATTGATGATGTCGGGGCCTTAAGCGAGAAGTTATGGAGTAGGAAGATGGTTCTAGTGTTGAATGGAATAGCAAACAATGGAGGATTTTATACGGTGAAAAGATCTTAAGAAAGAAATACATTTTAATTAAAAGCCTACGTGAAATGGGTGGTTAAGTATAGTCATCAAGCTGAAAGAAGAAATGGGATGATAAAATAGATGCTAGTAAAAGGATATTAAGAGAAAACACAAAAATAATGGCCAAGGTAGAGGACATGGGAATAATCGAAGAAACAAAGGAGAAGGACGAAGTGGGTGAGAAGAGCAGCGTGAGAGAATGAGATGGGGTACATTTTATGAAAACATTTGGTTGACAAAGGGGCTAAGAAAAAGGATGGTCAACAAACATGATCATGAATGAGACCTTATCCAGAATGACAGGTCTACCTTGAGTAGGGTTTCTGTACTGCGTGGGGAGTTACATAGATGTGCCAAGATAGGGATAAAAGGTCTATGATGATGAAGAAGATGATGTCAGTGCTAGATGACAAACAAAAATAAGAGCGATGGGAAATAAAATTGGTGGATGATTGTAGAGAAGAGAAGGATGATGCGAGAGAATGGATGGAGAAAGATAACATTGGTCATGGTGGAGGATGAGAAGCTACCGGATAATGAATGCTACTTGAGAGATAATCTCAAGTAGAATTCACAAACTACAATGGAGATCAAGTAGAATTCCCAAACCGAATAGTGTATTAAAGAGAGTGTGTAGAAATAGTAACAGATTTGTTGATTTATGGATGATGTTAATAGGGAACATCCTTAAGAGTAAAAAATATAGATGTAGATTTAAAGATATTTAATTTGATTTAAAAGGCATAATTATAATAAAAGATGATTTTGATGAGATGGGTGTCACATTACCATAGCAAGGGTCATGTAAGAAAGTTATGCTCTTAATTGGATAGGAAGCAAACAAGAAAAGGTACTACTCAAAGCATTGCACTTGCAGCCGATAGCAGGTGTTAGTACATAACTTATGAGATTTGATCATATCAAAAGATCAAGAGGAAGATATGGATGAAAGATTCTCATAATCTTAATATCGACATGACGAGGGATTTGAGATGTAACTTTGTATGTGGGAAGAAGGTTCTCCAAAGGTGGTGTTCCTTAAATTTATGCCCTAGCTCTAGGAAAGGAAAGAACAATAACGAGAAGAAAGCTCGATCAATACGGGAAGCTTTCGAATGCCATAACAAAAGAGTATCCATCCTTTGAGGTTATGGTCTACTAGATATATAACATAAATGGAAAGAATGATAGCCATCCTTCAAGGGATCTATCTATTAGATATATAACATAGATGGCGAGAATGATAGCCGTCCTTTGAGGGATCGGTCTATTTCTTTCTAATCTTGCTTTGATTTTTGATTTGTATGCTTTTTCTTTTCTTCTACCCTTTTGCATTTTGTATGCACAATTGTCCTTAAAGGGATCAATATGTTTTGGATAACTTTGACTTCTTTTTGGATGCATGGATGTTAGATTTACATGGGGAAGAGTTGGGGATAGCGAAGTAGACCACTTAGGAGGGGATAATAATGGTATAAGAGACATCCTGGTACTCTCTACATGACTATCATAGGAGAATGAGAGGGTGATGGACGTAATGATTATGGGGTTCTCACCAAATGGGAGAACTTATCCATAATGAATATGCTATAAGTAGAGCCATGGTACTCATATTGAAATTCATATCAAAGTAGTGATGGTAGACCACATAATTCATATCATTACCATTATAGATGGAAGTGGATCATGGTGGAGACATGGTCTAAAGATAAGACTATGCTCATAAGTGTGTGTACTAACAATAGAATGGTCGTAAGTGCAATGCGTTAAGGGGTTCGATCTCTAGTTTACCATCAAGAGAAGCTAAACAATAAGCCCCAAACCCATACTTATGTGTGATAATATATGGTCCAATCCAATTGGGAGAAAATTTTCCCCATTGGCTCCTTTCTAAGGTAGTGACATTTTGATTTTCTTTTAAAACCAGGTCACCTATTTTAAAATCACACTCTTTGATGTGTTTGTTATAGGCCTTGGATACAATCTTGATAGACATGATGGTGCTCAAGAGCAAGAAGGTGACACTCATCTAATAACTCAAGTTGCATTAGACGTTCTTGGCGATAATCTTCATCAGAAATGAAGTTGCGAAGAGACACACGTAAATATGGAATTTGGACTTCAAGGGGAAGAAGGGCCTTAGAGCCGTATACCAGAGAAAATGGAGTAGCCCCTGTGGAAGTGTGAATGCTAGTGTAATAGGCCCATAGAGAAAAGGGAAGTTGGAGATGCCAATTTCATCCTACTTGGTTGATAGTTTTGGCCAAGATATTTCGAAGAGTTTTATTAGTGGCCTCAGCTTGGCCATTAGCTTGAGGATAATATGGGGAAGAAAAGATAAGTTGGATCTTAAATACATAACCAATCTTTTAAGGTCATTTTTTTAAAGGAATTCCTATTGTCCATAATAAGTTTATGTGGAACACCAAAGTGGCAGATGATGTGTTGATATATAAAATTAATGATTGGTATAGATTTAGTAGAGGTGAGTGGGATTGCCTCCACCCATTTAGTGAAATACTCAGTAGCGGTGATGATAGAATGATGTTGTTGTGATGAGTGGGGATTTATTATACCAATAAGATCAAGGTCACATTGCGAAAAGGGCCATAAATATTGGGCGGGATGTAAAGCTTGGCTAGGAACACGGATAATATTATAGTGTTGTTGACACCTTACACACTTCCTTACATATTCACAAAAATCATGGTTTAGAGAAGTCCAATAATAGCCAAGACAAAGAACACATTTGGCAAACAGATAATCCACTAAAATGCCCACCACAAGATACCATCATGGACTTCTTGGATAGCTCTAGAGGCTTCATGGGATTGAAGGCACCGAAGAAGGATACCATAAAACCCACACTTATAAATAATACGGCTAAGGATTACATAACAAGTAGCACATTGGATAGAAGATCTCTCTAGAATTTTTAGAAAGATCGGGGGAGTAATGGATTTTGATAAATAATCAAAAATTTGCGAATACTAGAGGTCTAACGAACTAGATTCAACCAGATGAATGTGAGATACATCATAGAATGGCTGTTTACGATGATGTATAATAACTGAAATCTAGACTCTTACATTGTCCAAGGGATAAGGGCTATAAGGGATGCCATTGTATCAGCAAAATGATTGGTCGAATGAGGCACAAATTGAATAGAGTAAGAATTGAAGGCTTTAAGAAGATGATGAGAAATATCACGATATTGTTATAATATATCATTTCTACACTGATACTCTCCAGTGACTTGCTTTATTATTAGTTCAAAATCACCAAAAATGTCAAGAATATGGGCACCTAGAAATATAGTAGTTTCTAGTCCTAATATAAGGGCCTCGTATTCTGCCATATTGTTTGTACATTCAAAATCTAATTTAAAAGCTAAGGAGATTGGGAATCCCCAGGAGGAATAAGAACAACACCTACCCCCACCTTGTTGGCATTTAGAACCATTGAAGAAAAGAGTCATTTTAAGGGGATCATGATGAAATTGATTGATTGATTCATCTGGGAAGTGATTAGAAGGAGTCTGTGTATTGGAAAGAGGGGCTTCTGCTAATTGGTCAGCAATAGCTTGACCCTTAATTTCCTTTTGAGGAATGAATTCTAGGTCAAATTCGGCCATGAGAAGGAGCCATCAGGTGATGTGATCATTGTGATATGGCTTAGAATGTATTACTTTGAGAGGTTGAAATTTAGTAACAATATAGGTTTTATGATTAAGAAGATAGTGTTGTAGTTTTGATGCAACAAATAAAATAGTGCAACACAATTTCTCTGCTTCAGAGTATCATGTTTCACAATCATGAAGAGTACGAATGATATAATAAATGGCATGCTCATGTTCTTTATCATCACAGTGTGCCAACATAGCTCTGAAGCATGATCAGTAATAGAAATATATAAATAGAACGGCTCCCCTTCACGTGGAGGTGTGAGTACCTGTGGAGATAACAGATATCGCTTAAGATCTTAAAAACCTTTTGAAAGTTTTGGTCCCAATCAAAGGTTATGTTTTTTCGAAGAAGGTGATGAAAGGGCTGACAGCAATCACATAGTTGTGATATGAAATGACGAATAGATTGAAGTCAACCTTGAAGACTACGAAGTTGCTTGAGATTGGAAGGAGGAGGCATTTCGAGAATTGCTTTGATTTTTACGGGGTCAACCTCAATGCCCCTAATAGAGATAATGAAGCCAAGGAGTTTTCTAGTAAGAACTCCAAAAACACACTTTTGGGTTGAGGTGAAGGAAGAAACGAATGAGACGCTTGAAAAGTATCTCAAGGACCAAGAGATGGTCACATCTATGTTTAGATTTTTCTAAGAGGTCATCAACATAGTCTTCTACAGTTTGATGTAAGAGGTCATGAAAGATATACATCATGGCTCATTGATATGTAGCCCCAGCATTATTTAAACCAAAGGGCATGACATGATAACAAAAGGTACCCCATGAGGTGATAAAGGATGTCTTGTGTTGATCTTCGGTGCAATCTAAAAACCGTCCATTAAAGATAGCATCTCATGTCCCGCAGTAAGATCTAAAATTTGATCAATACTTGGAAGAGGGAAATCATCTTTAGGACATATGAGGTTAAGATCTCAAAATTTAGTACATATATGAAGCTTTTTAGATGCTTTGGTGATAGGTACGATGTTAGAAAACCATTGGGTATAATCAATGGGAATGATGAAGTTAGTGGATGGGAGACGTTGAAATTCTTCTTTCAAAAGAAGAGCAATTCAAGGATGCATTTGACGAAGTTTCTACCTAACTAGTTTGGCATTGGGAATGACAATGATGTTGTGGAAGATGATGGAGGGATCAAGACCCGACATGTCCAAATATGACTATGTAAATGCTTGGCTATTTTGAACAAAAATGAAGTGAAGGCTTTAAGCTCTTGAGGTGTCAAAGACTAACCTATTTTAAGGATGTGGTGCTCCCGAGGCACTCCAATAGTAATTTTGATAGTGGTGTTGGTCCGAAAATGTCTGACAGACAGATCTATGGATAGACGAGCCAACAAAGGTGTGCGTGACATAGCCCTCTTGAGTCAAAGAAAGCGAAACTGGTTTATTGCTATTCTACCAGCAGGAATCTATGCAAGTCTCACAGATTCTACCTTCGGGGGTTTGGGATCTCATCCCAGTAGGGGTGTTTCCGACTGCGAAAAGAAAGGAAAGGAAGAGGGAATGAAGAAAGAGCAGGTCCGAAGGAAGAAAAGAAATGAATTCCAAAGCGTAGTAAAGGTCGGAAGATTTATGTTTTGGGGTTGGTAGTAAAGACAGAGCCAAACCTACTTGCATAAACAAACAAAGCAATACTGATGATGAATAAATGACAAAAAAGTAGATATGAATCTAACAGAATAAACACATACAGATCTAACATAAGAAAGGTCTGATGCATAACACAACTATTCAGCACAAAGTCTCAATATTTGTATTACTGTTTTCTTCTGTTACAAGAAAGCTCAAAGTCTTTTTTCTTCACTTCTATTTTTCATCTGAAAGATATCCATCTATCCCACAATACTACAAGTATTGGAGTATATATAGAAGAAGAAGAGAAAAGAAGGCAAAAAGGAGCCAACAACTATTTACAAAGATATTTACAAAATATCTAAAAGTCATGTTGACTTTTTACAACTTGATGGATGACATCATCCCATGATGCAACATGGATGACGTCATCATTTGCATCAACATACTCCAGATATTTCCAAAAAGATGAAGAAGAGAAAGAGAAGAAGGAGGAGAAGAAGAAGAAGAAGAAGAAGAAGCAAAGCAGCAGCTATTCGTCATCATCATCCTATGCGCCGAAAGGGGGTGGACTGCTTTTGTTGCTCCTCAGGTGATGAGATATGGAACTGAGAGTGGTATTCCATGAACTTGTTGATTATTGGCCCTAGTTGATCCTAGGAAGGATCCTTGTGCCTATCACTTATCACCTCACAAGTCTCCCGCTCATCTATGAGCTTCTCTGGGAGTTTGGAATAGTCCTTTTCTACCTCAATGAGGAACCCGATGAAGTCCCTACAAGCCAGCAGTTGTTGATAGATTCTGTGTCAAATGTGACCTCTAGCCCCGTTCTCTTGAGAAGCGATCTCCTTGAAGATCCGGGTGGTTTCATCGCCTTTCCTTAAAGTGAAGGAAGGAGTAAGTAACCCAGCGACATATTAAGAACAATTCGTTCCATTTGGTGCATCGCATCCAGGGCTTCTTCCTTGACTTTGTCAATCTTTTCTAGAATAAATTCTAGCTGATCCACCCGGTAGTCCAGAGTGGACATGATTTTGTTGAGGGCCCTTGGATGGCCGAAGACGCCGAACTTGACCAGATCTTCGACTGAACAGTCAAACATTTGTTGGAAGGTCTCGTGTTGCAGTCTGGCATGTTCCAACTCTTCTGATATGGGCCCTGCTAACGCTTGGAGCTCTTTATTCACCTTACTGATGTTCAGGTACAAGTCGGAGAACTCGGCGATCACTTTTTCATTGTCTTTGAGGATTTGGCTCCTCCAAGCGGAAACGGCCATACCCTGCTTGCTGATTTTGGCATACTCATTAATTTTCTCCTGGCTGAGAAGCTCAGAAGTCTCGGCGGTAGTTGTGGGAGGCGCACTACCCATCTTCTGTAAGGCTTGGAGCAGATATTTGTTTTGCTCCTTTAGTTGCCTTTTCTCTTCCTTGATTTCCTGAAGCTTTTTGCAGAGGGCGTTAACTGCAGAAAGAGCCTCCCCCTAAAGACTTTCGGAAGATGTCCCCATTGTGACTTGGGTCACAGTAAAATCTGTCGGAGACAGATCCTTTTTCTCTTTGAGGGGATTGGGGTATGCGATTTCCATAACTCTCTCTCCTGCAGCACTTTGAGAGAAGCGCGTGACAGGCTTCTGCTTCTTCGCCCCCTTAGATGGGATTACGGAAAAGTCCATCGGAGCGATGGGAACTTTCCTCTTTTGCTGACTTAGCTGCTGAGAGATCCAAGCTGGACCTATGGTAGAAGGACCGGAAACAGAGGAGGGGCAGCTGCAGTAGAAGAGGGGAAAACGTCGAGACACGTGGCGGCGGCATTGAGAGAATAGCCGAAGAAGTGCCCACGTAAGGAAGGGAAACTGCAGCTGCGGAAGACATAGGAGGGGAAGGGAGCTCGGAGATGAGGGAAGAAATGGAGGAGGACAGATCAAGCGAGGGAAGAAAAGATAGATGAAGAGGCGGGGGAAACAGTAGAAGAAGGGGAAGAGGACATGACCAAAGGGATGGTCGCTTGAGTCACTCGAGGAGGGGAAGGAAGAGAAGAAGAAGGGACGGAAGGGACCTCGGTTGTTGTGGCAATGCCGACATCCTGAGTGGATGGGCCTATTGGAACTTCCTCTTCTACTTCTTTCTCTGGTGAATCCAGAGTTATTACCTGCTCGGGTGCCGCGGAAGGAGGACTCTCAGGGGCTTCTTCCTAAATGGCGTTGGATTCACCTTCTACGCCTTTGCCCTTACCTTTAGGCTACTTTTTGGATCATGGAGGTGCGTTGCCCAATGGGGAGGTTGTGAAATCAACCCCGAGGTAGATTAGGCCGTTCATCCGGCACCAATGTTCTGGTCCTACACAAATTCTCTCGACCTCTCCTCAATTGTCTGAGGAGCCTTAGTTCTATCAATGGCCGGAAAGGGCCAATTGTCCCCATCTGTGTCAGTATATACCTTGTCTACTTCATCTTCCGTAGTTTGGAAGCCTTTGGGGACAATGGCTACCCCATATTGGATGATTTCTGCCAATGCTAGGTGAGAATGATCCTTTCTTCTGAGCTCCACCTCATGGATGACGTCAATGTAAATGTCCTCAATCTGAGGGACGTGGATTGGATCAAGTTTTTCCCTCGGCAGACAGCTCCTGGGTCGAAGGTAGGCCTGGCTGGGAAGTCATGTTTCAAATTGAGTAACTCCAGCTCTGCGAACATTTCCTTCGCCTTGTGGTGGGTAGAGCATGTATATCGGCCCACTGTGAGGGGGAAAGGAGTTCCACCCTTCTTTCTTTTAAGGCATTTCTCGTGGTATGTGATTAGCTACCTTGACAGTTCCAGCAGAATCAGCTTAGGTCCAGCATACCTCGGTAGCCTGGTTGGCTCTCCCAAAAAGTTGGCAGCCCTTAGATAGGTGAATGTAGGAAACTGGGTGAACAGGGCTCCCCATTTCTCCGTGGCTGCCACTATGCTTTTGGTCGTGTGACCATAAGTCATATTCGGCCTCAACAGGCAGATGATGTGGTAGAAGAATGCATCGTTGATTTTGGTGAATTGGGAGATGCTATTCTCCAGCCTCAATTCTGGATAATACTCATATATTTTGACCTGAGGCCAAACTCCACTCCGCGTCAGGCCTGGATAGTCCCTCTCTGATGCTGCAGCGTAGACCACGTAGGAGTTCATATGAAATGTCCCTATTGTGCTGAATTGTTGTAGCTGTTCGAGATTGTGCTGCTTATAATTTCTCCCCAGAAAAAGCACTGATTAGGCATATTCTTGTTCATGGTTTCTAAGTACCGCAGCATCCATTTATGGAAATAATGGGCATCAGAAAGCCCGAAGACCCTGCTTAGGAATGTAATGGTGTCGCTGAGCTCTTCTGAGAAGTCACTGCGGTGGATGATTTGGGGCCACCGGGTTATTACCTTCTTGTTCTTCAGATAGACTTCATTCATTAGTTGCATACATTGATCCTCATTGTCATCCCAGGCCTTAATGCACTCCGCTTGGCTGACGGCCACAAAGTGCCGGTGGTGAGGGATGCCGAGTATTATCTCAAAATGACGGGTAGTGAGGTTAATGACTACCTCGCCCTTGTTGTTTTCGACACATCTTGTGTCTTTGTTGTAACACTGGGCAATCACCATCAAGAATTCATTGTTGACGGTGCTGACTGGGATTCCTCCGGCGAAGTGCAGGGCACTGCCTATTAGTTTGTCCATCCATGGACTCCTTGTGACTTTCTGAGTCCTGGCCCAGAATTCCTCCATATCAATATGCCCTAATTCTGAATCTCTGACGTCCATGCTGCACTCGGCCTGAGACTCGGGCATTCTGACCCTCTGATATTTATATTTCATTTCTTCTTTTGTAAGCTTAGCCTTTCCTTTCGATTTGGTGGGTCTCTTGCTGGATGTAGACATATGTTCTTTCGAACTCAGTTGCTGATCTGCATGAAGAAGAAGTGAAACCCAACGTAGAAAGGTTGTATCAGTCATTTGATTTCCCATTGAAGTGCCAACAGAAGGAGTTAGTTATTATTAGGCTCAGGGCGCAGGGCACATGAAAATTGCAGCTTACAGGGCTAAATAGGTAAGGCGCACGGGGAAAGTGTGTTGCAAAGGTTAAACTGGCGCCAAAGGTGCATGGCGCATAGATACTGCAGAGTGCATTTTATAAAAGGTGCATGAAAACATTGTGTTACATAGAGACAGGATGCGCCCTTTGGCGCATAGACTTTTCATGTTGCACTGGGATTTGGTGCACCCTTTGGCGCATGTAAGGTTTGTGTAACAGGAAATTTTCGTGCGCCATGGCGCAGCGCACGAAGGGTTAACACAACATGATGTTGCTGTAAGGAGGGATGCGCCTGCGCCTTCAAAGCCTTGTACTTAGCGCGGATAAAGCCTGTGTTGCACTGATGCTGGGTGTGCCATTGGCGCATAGAAACATGATGCAGCAAGGAAGGTTGGCGCGCCAAAGAGGGCGCAAGGTTAGCGCTTGTAGCATATGAAAGAGGCACGCCTTGGGGGCGCAGAAGTTTACGATGCAGCAGGCAAGATGGGTGCGCCATTGGCGCGGGTTTTTATCATGTTACAGGGGTGACAGATGCGCCGAAGGAAAAAGAGGGAAACAGTGAACTAAAACACTCTCAGAGGGGTCTTCACATGGTTCAGATTGCTTTTCTCCTCTGTTCCTCCTTTGAAAGGTTACTTGGGGTATGAAATGGTTTAAACCAGGAGGGTTACAAACCATTGTTTTCAGGATAACATCCTCCTCCAGCAGATCTGGAAAGAGGAAAATAAGGAAAGATAGCACGGGGGGGAGGGCTAGCTCAAAAGATGTATTTCAAAAACCAACCAGCAAGCACGAAGAACCAGAAAGCAAATCACATGGAAGAGACAAGAGCACTTACCCGGATAAATAGTGAAAATCTTGAAAACGGGTCCACAATGCGTTGAAAACGACGAGGCAGAGGCTGACAGGCTCAGAGAATAAAAATCACGTGATATGCGTCTGATGATAATGACATTTGGGCGCGCAAATTTTATATATATAGGTGAGCTAGTCATAAATGCGCCACCCACTTTGTAAAGGGCGCATGAAAGTTGCTGTCGACATGGAAAAGCATGCGCCCTTTGGCGCACGAAAGCATTTTCCAGCATGAAATTAAGCGCGCCTTTGGCGCACCGAAAGGGATGTCGACATGAGATTATGTGCGCCCTTTGGCGCACCAAAACATGGCGCAACAAAAGTTGTGTTAATACGAAGGCGCATGCGCCTTGGCGCACGCAGGGAAGACTCAACATACAAGGCGCACCAAAAGGCGTGTTGACACTGAAAAATATGCGCCAAAGGCTTTAAAGGGGGCGCACCAAAACATGGTGTTACATAGTAATTCCATGCGCCCAGCCAAAAAAGACTCAAAAGACTAAGTTCGAAAAACCAGATTTCCCGGGAAGGGATTTTGCAATGTTTCGAACGCAAGGGATCCCTAACGAGGGATCGGAACAAAATTTCGGTATGGTTATCGGTAAAATTTCCCTTGTCAATTTTATGGGATAACAGCTGGCTCTTTCTGGGGACTATCCCTGAGCAAACTCGGGGGTAGAGAATCCCAGATCTCATGTGCCTATCCATTGGGTAACAGAGTCAAAAACAAGGGCGACCGGAGGGGGAGCAAAAGAAACAAACAACAAACCGAAAGCAAACACACGACGAAAGCAAACACACAACTTAAAGCAAACTATACAAAGAAGAGAGCAAGCTCTACTTCCTAAAGATCTTCAGATGCTGCCCGCTATAGGGAAGCGGGAGCTCAGTTCCATCCAGATATGAGAGATAGAAGCTATTCTCTCCGTTGAGCTGCTTGATCTTGAAGGGCCCTCTCCACAGGGAATCAAACTTTCCGTGCATGCCCTTTGGCTCTCTTCGCTTGTCCCACAAAAGGACGAGATCTCCCACTTGAAAATCCCTCTGCTTGGCCTTCTTATCAAACAACCTCTTAACTTGATTCTGATGTTCAGTGATCTTGTCGACCACCCTTACTCTCTTTTCTTCAAGTTCTGCCAGATACATGATTCTCTTTTCAAGAGAATTTTGGAAAGTTTCATCTTCGATAGCTCATGCCAAGCGCAGAGCAGGAAGTTCCGCAGAAATGGGGAGTTCGGCATCAGTGCCATATAACACTTGAAAAGGTGACATGCCGAGAGATCTCTTGGGAGTAATACGATCGGCCCACAAAGCGTCATACAAAGACTTGTGCCACATTCCGCTGATTCTCATCCACTAACTTCCGTATGATGGTCACCAAGTTCTTGTTACTGGATTCCGCCTGACCATTTCCCTGAGGGTAATAATCTGAGGCGTGAGCCAAAGTTATCCCATATTCATAGCAAAAGCCAATAACTTCCCGTGAGGAGAAGTTAGAAGCATTATCAGCAACAATTTTGTTTGGAACGCCAAACCTGACAATGATATTTTCTTTAATGAAATTACAAACCACCTCAGAAGTGGCATGCTTGACAGGTATGGCTTCCACCCACTTGGTGAAGTAATCCATTGCTGTAAGGACATAGCTATGTCCAGACACTCGATTGAGGATTGAGTGCACCAATAAAATCAATTCCCCATTTCCTGAATGGTTCATTGATAATGACCGGCCTTAGGGGAAAGGCAGCCAACTTGGGCTTGCCGATTTAATTCTTTGGCAGGTTCACACTTTGCCACCCAGGTGGCTGTATCTTGGAAGAGCGTCGGCCAATAGTACCTGGCTCGAATGATCTTGTGTGCTGTCACGGAGGAAGAGAAATGCCCCCACAGGCTGAATTGTGAAAACTTTCCAGTATTTTTACCTGCTGAGGTTTGTCAACACATCGCAAAAAGATGCCATCTATCCCACGTTTATATAAACCGTCATCCCAGATGACATATTTAGCTGCTCTGAGCTTTATAGTGTGCTTCTCCTTTGCAGTTAGGTGCATTGGGCATTCGCCGTAGGTGAGGAAGAAAGCGATGTCGGAGTACCATTCATCACTAGTTGCAACAAATAGAACCAGAGGCAGAGAATCAGGCTCTTCTTGCCGGTTTGTGCTTCATCGGTGTAGTCACCCCTTTCATCGGGGTTTTTCAATCTTTGTTTTCAGCCATTAGCCGAGGTGACAGAGGCCCTTGCCCTTACCGCCTTGGTTGGTTTAATATCCGTGTCATACTCCCTAGACCTTTGCGATCCAATTTCCTCGTAAGCTTCCTAACTCCTGCTGAGTTAGAATTGATTTCACCGCCGTGTCAGGGACCAGCACCACCGTATGTGAGTTTAGAATGTAATACCTGAAATTCTTCACTGCTTTGACAACGGCAAAGGCATGCTTTTCCAATTGAGTCATTTTTAGTTCGTGAGGCTTGAGGGGAGAACTCATGAACGCGATCGGAGATTCAACATCCTCCGAGTTCTTTTGCATCAAGATTGCGGACACAGTATGCTCAGATGCGTAACTGTACATGATGAAGTCCTTGGAGAAATCGGGACATACCAGGACTGGTGCATGAGCAACGGAAGCTTTTATTTCTTCAAATGACCTTTTCCCCTCTTCACTCCATCTGAAAGTTGGTGACCCCTTCATCATGTTCAATATGTGACGGGTCTTCTCGGCAAAGTCAGGAACAAAACGCCTGAGAAAGTTCACCTTTCCGAAGAAAGAATGAACACCAGTCTTGCTTGTAGGCAGAGTAAGGCTTTGAATAGCCTTAACTCTTTCGGTATCTATCTTTGTTCCTTCTTTGCTAACCACATGCCCTAGCAACTTCCCTTCCGTGACTCCAAAAACAGACTTTTTTGGGTTTAGGGAAATCCCATGTTCTCGGCACCTGGCCAACACTTGCTCCAAATGATCACAATGATCATTTCGTTGTTTAGAGAACACGGTTAAGTCATCTAGATAAACCACAATGACTTTCCCCATCATACCTTTGAATGCAAAGTCCATGGCCCGCTGAAAAGTGGCGCCAGCATTAGTTAGGCCAAAAGGCATCCTCGCCAGTAGGCAAATGTACCCAGAGAGTAGTGAATGCTGTTTTAAATCTGATCTTGGTGAAACTTCAACTGATTATAGCCCGAAAAACCATCAAGCATGGACAACATCTCTCGATCCGATCCAGCTTCGCTTGCAGTAACTTGATCCATTATAGGAAGTGGGTAGTTGTCTTTCAAGGAAGCCTGATTCAAATTGCGAAAGTCTACGCATATGCGTATCTCACCATTTTTCTTACGCACCGACACAATAATATTTGCTACCCAAGTATCTGTGTGGTGGATAGGAAAGATGATTCTCGCATCCAGCATCTTCTGAATTTCAGCCTGGATAGTCCCCGAAATCTTAGGATTATAGTGCCTCTGCTTCTGGCGAAAGGCTTTGACATCTTCTTTCAACGGGATATCATGTTGAACGTCCTTTGGCTTGAAAGATTTTAGATCGGCATAGGACCATGCCAACACGTCCATATATTTTTTTCAGCAACTTAACAAATTTTTGTTTCTCCTCAGGTGTGCAACATTTGCCAATGTTCACAAATTGCGGGTGCTCCATCGAACCTATATTGACCGGTTCGGTTTCTGGGGATGAGTCAGGGTCATCTCGCCTCTTCTTTTTCACAAAACGGTCATGCCTGTCGAACAACCGCTCCAGAGAAACCAGGCCCTTTGGGATTTTGTTTCCTTTGAGCTGACATATGCCATCATTCCCTTCAGATTCATCGCCCTGATTGGTGACTGATTCACGGCAAGTGGAAGTAGATCCTTCAAAGTGCAATTCTTTAAAATTTTCCATCTTTTCTAGAAAGGCAATGAGTTGATTATCATCGTTGAACACCTGCCAATGCTGAGAATTGTCTGGCACGCTCGGGCGGAAAACCACCTCAATGGTGTATTTGTTTGTTCTCAAACCTGGGTGAGGAAGCATGAGGGATGCTGAAACAGCCAATGAATCGGCCATGTCATTTTGAGCCCTTGGAATGGATTCAATTGAAAAAGCATCGAACTCTTCAATGCTGTCCCACACCGCATTACGGTAATGCCTGAGCCTTTCATTCTTTACTTGATAAATCCTCTTGACTTGGTTTACAACTAGCTCCGCATCACCTTGTACTTTCAGATTCTTAATCCCTCTTTCCCTTGCGGCTTGCATGCCAAGTAACAAAGATTCATACTCAGCAGTATTATTTGTGTTAAAAAACTGCAACTTGAAAGAGAGAGGAATGACTTCTTCCTCGGGAGATATTAGCACGGCTCCGGCACCACATCCGCTGGTTGCACAGCTGCCATCGAACTGCAAGGTCCAGATCTTATTAAGATCTCCTTCTTGAACGAGAACAACCCCTTTATCAGACTCGGTAGACAAGAAATAGTTCCCCATCCCTGATGATTCAAAAAGGATTTGAGCTTTGGGGTCTTCAGAGCTAGTAACCAAGTACTTTTTTTGTGATTCCGGCTCCAAAGTCTGCATAACGCCTTTGACGGGAATTCTAGCTTTAGACCAGTCCATATGAATTTCTCCACCAACTTCACTACAAAAGCTTCTTCCCAGCAAAATTCCATAGGCTGCCGGAATGTCAGCAACTAGGACTATCATCTTTACTCTTTTATCTGGGAATGCCGCAAACGTGAATTGCGCGTCTTTGATTTGGCCAACCAACGGAACCTGCTTGGTTTCAAGGAATAACATCACCGAAAGGCTTGGTAAGAGTGAGGCCAGAGCATGGGTGACCTTTTCGCAGCATGATCTTATCGAAGCCCCGAATCAATTATGCGGTTACTCAACTTGTGTCCATTGATTAGGAGGGAGAGATAGAAAGGCTCTATATTGCTCGATGCCGATGTTGTTTTCAACATTTATGTGAGATTCAGGGGGAGTGGAAAGGATTCCTTTTGGGGAAACCTGATTAGATACAACAACTTGACTTTGAATATACTTGGTCAATCTTACAAGTGTCTCGGGATTTGACCAAGATACTCGGCTTGAGACATTTGGATCTTGGTCTTTTTACATGATCTATGATATCAAATGCGGCCAAGGGGTTGGTGAAGGAATGAGTCCCTCACCTCGCGATGATGGAATAGGATTACTGGCCTTGGTAGGAACATGAGAGGATTGATTTGGAGGAGAGATAGGGGGAAAAGATTTCCTTGTAAAAGATTTGCCAGGGAGTTGAGTAGGAAGAGGATTACCTCTTTTAGCAATGATCGGAGGCGCGTTTGACACGGCCTTCTCCTGCTGGACATGGGCAGCAACTTCCGCTTCTTTTCCTTGCGAGCGAGTAAAAACAGCGTATGACTGTCCACTTGCATATCCCTGGGTACCCTCTTCTTCATCAGATTCCTCCTCATCAAATTCCATATACCCGATAGTAGAGTCGCCAGTCGGTTCACCGACATCTTGATCATCTTTGCCCTGAGACGAAGGTTCTTCATAATACTACTCTTCTTCTTCGATTTCGGCCAGAGCGTTGACCGGAGGAGCCTCAAGTGCCAACCGCGGAGCGGTTGCGGGTAAGCGCGGCCTTTGTGAAACATTGTTAGGAATGAAATTCCTCCATGGAATATCCGGTATGAGGAACTGGGGGAGGCCTGGGCCAACTACTTCTTTAATGCAAGCAAGTCATTTGCCATCTTTTGAAAGGCTGGATCAGACGAAGTAGTGGGCGAAGGGCCCAAAGATTTAGGCTTGGCTGATTCCTTTTTCAATTCGCCAGATATTATCAAATTATCTTCTATGCGAATAGCAGCGGCTTGGGTGAGAATCAAGGTGGCAACTCGTTCCTGAAGGAGCAAGAAACTAACTTTTGAGCTCATAGCGTTTACGAAGAAACACTTTTGATTCTCCGGTGTTGGAAGCATGGCAACAGGGACACGGTTGATTAGTGCATTGAACCGGGTGATAAAATCGCGCATGGTCTCATTTGCCTCCTTCTTTAGGTGAGTGATCCGTGATAATAATGCAAATGCATCCTCTGAAGGCTTGTACCTGTCTTCAAAAGCATCCCGCAAGGTGGCCCAACTAGTAATAGATCCGGCCGGTAAATGCTGAAACCATTCAGCTACAGGTCCTTGTAGAGTTTCTAGAAAAAGGTGAACCGACACATCCTCGTGAGTTACATCCAGGATACTGCATGACATGATGAATGCAGATATGTGGGAATCCGTGCTTTGATTTCCGCTCCCGTCGAATTTGGGAAAATTCTTTCGGTTTCCGTGAGGGAGCGCATGAACTGGATGTGGTAAAGCCAAAGGACCCATCACGTTTCCCCATGGTACCGCCATTTGAAAGGCTGGAAAAAGAACACGAGCTGGAAGCACGGTTCCACTGAGTAACAAGGCACTACAAAGGGATGTGGATGCCCCTTGCGAAAGATTCTTCCTTCGAGAAGGTGAGACACTCCTGGATGACCGGTCAGCCGAGCTTAGCGCTGAAAAGCGTGCCGGTGTTATGCTGAAATTATGCCTTTGAAGCAGATCGAAAGTAGGATCAGCTTCTCCACGGGCTCTCCTGCTGCGCGTAAAAGGTTCACCCACCAGTGTACCTTCCAGATCTGCAACGTTATGGTGCAGATTCAAACTTTCTTTTTGGTTGTACTTGCTGATTTTCTAGTTTTTCTGATAAAAACCAGCAGCAAATACTTTTCTAAATATTTAAAAACTATCCTCTTCAGAAAACCGATTGCGGTTAATGACAAATAACAACGAGGATAAGATGGCAGAGAAGATTAGTAAGCTGATTTTCGGATCTAATTTTGACTTTTTTCAAAGGGTTTCAAACTTTTAGCAAATAGTCAAAAACTCAGATCTACGGCAAAATACTGATTTTTATAAAAACTCAGCAAACTAAAGGTCTCCAACTAGGCCAGATCTATGGATCTCAGAAGAAAATTTTCAATTCGGAGCACTTTTGCAAATTTTTAGATTTTTAACAAAAAGTTCAGATTTACAAACAGATAGTGATTCTTTCTAATTTTTTCTGATTTTCTATTCTATCACTATCAAAGATCTGATAGATCTGTTCGTTCCCCAGCGGAGTCGCCAAAAACTGTTGGTCCGAAAATCTGTCACTGGACAGATCTATGGATAGACGAGCCAACAGTGTAATGGTGGCATAGCCCTCTTTGAGTCAACAAAGTTAAATCGGTTTATTGCTATTCTACCAAAGCAGGAATCTATGCAAGTCTCACAGATTCTGCCTTCGGGGGTTTGGGATCTCATCCCAGTAGGGGTGTTTCCAACTGCGAAAAGAAAGGAAAGGAAGAGGGAATGAAGAAAGAGCAGGTCCGAAGGAAGAAAAGAAATGAATTCCAAAGCAGAAAGGTCAGAAGATTTATGTTTTGGGGTTGGTAGTAAACAGAGCCAAACCTACTTGCATAAACAAACAAAGCAATACTGATGATGAATAAATGACAAAAAAGTAGATATGAATCTAATAGAATAAACACATACAGATCTAACATAAGAAAGGTCTGATGCATAACACAGCTATTCAGCACAAAGTCTCAATATTTGTATTACTGTTTTCTTCTGTTACAAGAAAGCTCAAAGTCTTTTTTCTTCACTTCTATTTTTCATCTGAAAGATATCCATCTATCCCACAATACTACAAGTATTGGAGTATTTATAGAAGAAGAAGAGAAAAGAAGGCAAAAAGGAGCCAACAACTATTTACAAAGATATTTACAAAATATCTAAAAGTCATGTTGACTTTTTACAACTTGATGGATGACATCATCCCATGATGCAACATGGATGACGTCATCATTTGCATCAACATACTCCAGATATTTCCAGAAAGACAAAGAAGAGAAAGAGAAGAAGGAAGAAGAAGAAGAAGAAGAAGAAGAAGAAGAAGAAGCAACTATTCGTCATCATCATCTGCGGCCGAAAGGGGGTGGACTACTTTTGTTGCTCCTCAGGTGACGAGATATGGAACTGAGAGCGGTATTCCATGAACTTGTTGATTATTGGCCCTAGTTGATCCTGGGAAGGATCCTTGTGCCTATCACTTATCGCCTCACAAGTCTCCCCCGCTCATCTATGAGCTTCTCGGGAGTTTGGAATAGTCCTTTTCGCCTCAATGAGGAACCCGATGAAGTCCCTACATGCGGCGCCAGTTGTTGATAGATTCTGTGTCAAATGTGACCTCTAGCCCTGTTCCTTGAGAAGCGATCTCCTTGAAGATCCGGGTGGTTTCATCAGCTTTCCTTAAAGTGAAGGAAGGAGTAAGTAACCCTGGCGACATATTAAGAACAATTCGTTCCATTTGGTGCATCGCATCCAGGGCTTCTTCCTTGACTTTGTCAATCTTTTCTAGAATAAATTCTAGCTGATCCACCCGATAGTCCAGAGTGGACATGATTTTGTTGAGGGCCCTTGGATGGCCGAAGATGCCGAACTTGACCAGATCTTCGACTGAACAGTCGAACATTTGTTGGAAGGTCTCGTGTTGCAGTCTAGCATGTTCCAACTCTTCTGATATGGGCCCTGCTAACGCTTGGAGCTCTTTATTCGCCTTACTGATGTTCAGGTACAAGTCGGAGAACTCGGCGATCACTTTTTCACTGTCTTTGAGGATTTGGCTCCTCCAAGCGGAAACGGCCATACCCTGCTCACCGATTTTGGCATACTCATTAATTTTCTCCTGGCTGAGAAGCTCAGAAGTCTCGCAGTTGTGGGAGGTGCACTACCCATCTTCTATAAGGCTTGGAGCAGATATTTGTTTTGCTCCTTTAGTTGCCTTTTCTCTTCCTTGATTTCCTGAAGCTTTTTGCAGAGGGCGTTAACTGCAGAAAGAGCCTCCCCCTGAAGACTTTCGGAAGATGTCCCCATTGTGACTTGGGTCACAGTAAAATCTATCGAGAGAGATCCTTTTTTTTCTTTGAGGGGATTGGGGTATGCGATTTCCATAACTCTCTCTCCTGCAACACTTTGAGAGAAGCGCGTGACAGGCTTCTGCTTCTTCGCCCCCTTAGATGGGATCACGGAAAAGTCCATCGGAGCGATGGGAACTTTCCTCTTTTGCTGACTTAGCTGCTGAGAGATCCAAGCTGGACCTATGGTAGAAGGACCAGAAACAGAGGAGGGGGCAGCTGCAGTAGAAGAGGGGAAAAACATGGAGACACGTGGCGGCGGCATTGAGAGAATAGCCAAAGAAGTGCCCACGGAAGGAAGGGAAACTACAGCTGCGGAAGACATAGGAGGGGAAGGGAGCTCGGAGATGAGGGAAGAAATGGAGGAGGACAGATCAACGAGGGAAGAAAAGATAGATGAAGAGGCGGGGAAACAATAGAAGAAGGGGAAGAGGACACGACCAAAGGGATGGTCGCTTGAGTCACTTGAGGAGGGGAAGGAAGAGAAGAAGAAGGGACGGAAGGGACCTCGGTTGTTGTGGCAATGCCGACATCCTGAGTGGATGGGCCTATTGGAACTTCCTCTTCTGCTTCTTTCTCTGGCGAATCTAGAGTTATTACCTGCTCGGGTGCCGTGGAAGGAGGACTCTGGGGGCTTCTTCCTGAATGGTGCTGGATTCACCTTCTACGCCTTTGCCCTTGCCTTTAGGCTACTTTTTGGATCGTGGAGGTGCGTTGCCCAATGGGGAGGTTGTGAAATCAACCCCGAGGTAGATTAGGCCGTTCATCCGGCACCAATGTTCTGTCCTACGCAAAGTCTCCTTGACCCTCTCCTCAATTGTCTAAGGAGCCTTAGTTCTATCAATGGCCGGAAAGGGCCAATCGTCCCCATCTGTGTCAGTATATACCTTGTCTACTTCATCTTCCGTAGTTTGGAAGCCTTTGGGGACAATGGCTACCCCATATTGGATGATTTCTGCCAATGCTAGGTGAGAATGATCCTTTCTTCTGAGCTCCACCTCATGGATGACGTCAATGTAAATGTCCTCAATCTGAGGGACGTGGATTGGATCAAGTTTCGCCCCGGCAGCATGTACCTCCTTGGGTCGAAGGTAGGTAGGCTGGGGAAGTCATGTTTCAAATTGAGTAACTCCTGCTCTGCGAACATTTCCTTCACCTTGTGGTGGGTAGAGCATATATATCGGCCCACCGTGAGGGGGAAAGGAGTTCCACCCTTCTTTCTTTTTAAGGCATTTCTCGTGGTATGTGATTATTTGCCTTGACAGCCTCCAAAGAATCGGCTTAGGTCCAACATACCTCGGTAGCTTTGGTTGGCTCTCCCAAAAAGTTGGCAGCCCTTAGATAGGTGAATGTAGGGCCCGGGTGAACAGGGCTCCCCATTTCTCCATGGCTGCCACTATGCTTTTGGTCATGCGACCATAAGTCATATTCGGCCTCAACAGGCAGATGATGTGGTAGAAGAATGCATCGTTGATTTTGGTGAATTGGGAGATGCTATTCTCCAGCCTCAATTCTGGATAATACTCGTATATTTTGACCTGAGGCCAAACTCCACTCCGCGTCAGGCCTGGATAGTCCCTCTCTGATGCTGCAGCGTAGACCACGTAGGAGTTCATATGAAATGTCCCCGTTGTGTTGAATTGTTGTAGCTGTTTAGAGATTGTGCTGCTTATAATTTCTCCCCCAAAGCGCCGATCGTGCATATTCTTGTTCATGGTTTCTAAGTACCGCAACATCCATTTATGGAAATAATGGGCATCGAAAGCTCAAGAGCCCGCTCAGAATGTAATGGTGTCAGTGAGCTCTTCTGAGAAGTCACTGCGGTGGATGATTTGGGGCCACCGGGTTATTACCTTCTTGTTCTTCAGATAGACTTCGTTCATTAGTTGCATACATTGATCCTCATTGTCATCCCAGGCCTTAATGCACTCCGCTTGGCTGACGGCCACAAAGTGCCGGTGGTGAGGGATGCCGAGTATTATCTCAAAGTGATGGGCAGTGAGGTTGATGACTACCTCGCCCTTGTTGTTTTCGACACATCTTGTGTCTTTGTTATAACACTGGGCAATCACCATCAAGAATTCATTGTTGACGGTGTTACCGGGATTCTCCTCGGTGAAGTGCGGTGGCACTACCTATTAGTTTGTCCATCCATGGACTCCTTGTGACTTTCTGAGTCCTAGCCTAGAATTCCTCCATATCAATATGCCCCATTCTCAATCTCTCGACGTCCATGCTGCACTCGGCTTGGGACTCGGGCATTCTGACCCTCTGATATTTATATTTCATTTCTTCCTCTGTAAGCTTAGCCTTTCCTTTCGATTTGGTGGGTCTCTTGCTGGATGTAGACATATGTTCTTTCGAACTCGGCTGATTGATCTCGCATGAAGAAGAAGTGAAACCCAACGAGAAAGGTTGTATCGTCATTTGATTTCCCATTGAAGTGCCAAGAAAGAGTTATTTATTATTAGGCTCGGGCACAAGGTGCATGAAAATTGCAACTTACAGGTGGCTAAATAGGTAAGGCGCATGGGGAAAGTGTGTGTAAGCAAGGTTAAAGCTGGTGCAAAGACGCATGGCGCATAGATACTGCAGAGTGCATTTTATAAAAGGCGCATGAAAACATTGTGTTACATAGAGACAGGATGCGCCCTTTGGCGCATAGACTTTTCATGTTGCACTAGGATTTGGTGCGCCCTTTGGCGCATGTAAGGTTTGTGTAACAGAAATTTTTATGCGCCATGGCGCTTGCCACGAAGGGTTAACACAACATGATGTTGCTATAAGGAGGATGCGCCTCGCCTTCAAAGCCTTGTACTTAGCATGGATAAAGCCTGTGTTGTTGACTCGATCTTGATGGTGCGCCATTGGCGCATAGAAACATGATGCAGCAAGGAAGGTTGGCGCACCAAAGAGGGCGCAAGGTTAGCGCTTGTAGCATATGAAAGAGGCGCGCCTTGGGGGCGCAGAATTTTACGATGCAGCAGGCAAGATGGGTGCGCCATTGGCGCGGGTTTTTATCATGTTACAGGGGTGACAGATGCGCCGAAGGAAAAAGAGGGAAACAGTGAACTAAAACACTCTCAGAGGGGTCTTCACATGGTTCAGATTGCTTTTCTCCTCTGTTCCTCCTTTGAAAGGTTACTTGGGGTATGAAATGGTTTAAACCAGGAGGGTTACAAACCATTGTTTTCAGGATAACATCCTCCTCCAGCAGATCTGGAAAGAGGAAAATAAGGAAAGATAGCACGGGGGGAGGGCTAGCTCAAAAGATGTATTTCAAAACCAACCAAAGAAGCACGAAGAACCGAAAGCAAATCACATGGAAGAGACAAGAGCACTTACCCGGATAAATAGTGAAAATCTTGAAAATGGGTCCACAATGCGTTGAAAATGATGAGGCAGAGGCTGACAGGCTCAGAGAATAAAAATCACGTGATATGCGTCTAATGAAAATGATATTTGGGCGAAAATTTTATATATATAGGTGAGCTAGTCATAAATGCGCCACCCACTTTGTAAAGGGCGCATGAAAGTTGTTGTCGACATGGAAAAGCATGCGCCCTTTGGCACATGAAAGCATTCCAGATGAAATTAAGCGCGCCTTTGGCGCACCGAAAGGGATGTCGACATGAGATTATGTGCGCCCTTTGGCGCACCAAAACATGGCGCAACAAAAGTTGTGTTAATACGAAGGCGCATGCGCCTTGGCGCACGCAGGGAAGACTCAACATACAAGGCGCACCAAAAGGCGTGTTGACACTGAAAAATATGCGCCAAAGGCTTTAAAGGGGGTGCACCAAAACATGGTGTTACATAGTAATTCCATGCGCCCAGCCAAAAAAGACTCAAAAGACTAAGTTCGAAAAACCAGATTTCCCGGGAAGGGATTTTGCAATGTTTCGAACGCAAGGGATCCCTAACGAGGGATCGGAACAAAATTTCGGTATGGTTATCGGTAAAATTGCCCTTGTCAATTTTACGGGATAACAAGGAGACTGGATTTTTATGGTGGATGAGTTTTCGATCTTGAGAACCTTCGGCTCCCATATAAGAAAATGGAATTTTCATCATCACATTGAAGAATGTCAATGATAGGGGAATATTCCTCTACCATCTCTGGATATTTAAGGGGAAAATACCGAGTTTCATTTTCAGCTTGATAAGTCACCGGTCTGAGAAAGATGGTGGAAATCAAAAAAAAAAGTTAGGGGGAATAGGAACCATATCATCTTGATCTGGATCTGTGAGATAATTGGATGGAGAAAAATCATTATCTGAGCTGGAAGGATAGTTGGAAGGAGATGAGATATTATTTGAATCTATAGGATAGTCGAACGGAGAAGAAGTGTGTTCTGAATTGGTAGTATATCTAGATAGAGAAGAAGTGGATGAATCAAGATGGATTAGAGAAGATGCGAGATGTGACGGAAGGGTGTATGGTGGGATATTTATATACTAAACCAAATTTTTGGCATGAGTCGTGGGTTTGGGCAAAGATATTTCTGTGAGGGCCTTGTTCATAGCGCCCTAAACCAAACCCCTTCCATGCACAATGATAGAGGTATGTGTGAGTGAAATATGGTTTACTAAGAAATCTGAAATTACTTGTATATCATTTGGCGTGAAAGTGATTCTCAATATGAGAAGAAGGTTGATCAAGGCCACCATAAACTAAATTAGTTTTAAGGGAGGAAGGGCCAAACGAGACAATTTACCCAACATTTTATTGATACATAGGGGCCTTATCAGGGTGACCGAGGTGATTGGGAGAAGAAAGGGTATTGAGAGTGAGGAGTTGATATTCCCTAAAGCAAGATTTTGCATTATGGTATCGAAGAAGAATTTGTATGAGGTAAGGTAGATGGAAGTATAGAAGAGCTGGTAGATGTATTAGAAGAAAAATTGGCTTTAGGAACAAGGACATCTTTAGGTCTCGTAGATCATATGACATGTCTTAGATGGAGGGATCTCTGTAGGAAGAGGATAAGTGGTCCCTTCATGCTCATACTTGATCAACGATGAAGAGTAGATGGGATGCGGTGCATGGTGTGAATCCAAGGATGCCCCAGTAAGAGACTATATTTGAATTCTCCTTCAATGATGTAGAAAAGCTCGTGGAGGATTTTATGGCCGACACGGATAGGAAGAAATACCATTCCTAAAGGGGGAGTGATTTGCATCGTTAAAACCATGAAGGATGATAGGATGCTTGGAAACAATGGTATTGGGTAATTTGAGATAATTGAAGGTATGAGAAGAAATAATGTTGATACTAGCACCATTGTCAATTATGGTTTGACGGATGCATGTGTCATCAATATAGATTGTGATGAACAATGGTAGATCATGTTCTTCTTGTGGTATCCTAGGGATTTCTAAACTTTCAAATGATATGGTAGAAGATGTTGCGAAGGCATGAGCTAAAGCCACGAAAGGTTGGGGCTCAATGGATGATACTGGGATCTATTGCAAGACCTCCATAAGAGCTTGTTTATGGTGTGGAGAGCTTTGGATAAGCTCGTAGAGTGACATTTTGATAGGAGCTGGTGAAGTTGTTTAATAATGGTGTGTTCAATGGGAGAAGGATTCGGGGCAGCCAGAACAGATACCTTGGATTTAGAAGAAGATGAAGATGTTATTGTGGGATGATTGGTAGGAGCAGCGATGACAACCTTTGGCCTTGATGGAGGTGCGGAGGCAGCAAGATCCTTATGATAGGGGATAGCAACATAAGTCTTAGGGGTGGATGATGAGGTAGAGTCAAGGTTATATGGTTTTGAATGGGTGGTTATCCGAACAATGTTGATTACAAGAGGAGGATGATCCTTAGGATCATCCTCTTTTGATAATATGTTTGTGGTATTGTTGGTTGTATCTTTATTTGGTAGTGGAGTGTCGATAGGATTTCTTAATGAAAGGTTTGGTTGCGATGTTTGGACGGGCGTATGTTGGGATGTGGAAGTTGAAGGGGAGATGGTAGAGTTTGTTTTTCATCGTTAATATTTTTATTGAAAAAATGATGCACGATGGCTTGGAGAGATTTGTAATGTTCATTGTCATGTCCAGGGCCATGGTGAGATCTGCAAACAAGATTGGAATTAAACCAGGAAGGCCTTAGCGCATTTGGATCAAAAAATTTAATTGGTGGTAAAGTGATGGCTGAGGCTTGGAGTAATTGGCTAAACATAGTGGTATAATAACCTGGTGTTATTGACAGAGAACTTTGGAATGATGCCTAGGAAGGTGGTGATGTAATAATGGTTTTGGACATTGTTTTGGATTTAGAGAGGAAGATGAATGTGCTTGATGCGGGATAGTAGTGGAAGACACAGATGCCTTTGAATTTGCTTTAAGATATTGGTTGGAAAATGGAAGTTGCATTGTTCTAGTGGTGGTGCGGGTTGTTAGTGAAGGTAAGGATCCTAAATGGAAGAGGAAGATGAGGGGTGTGGTCTTAAAAAAGAAGGAGAGCGGTGTAGTTTCTGGGAGATACTATTGGGAATAATGAGGTCTACGTTTCAACGAGGATGTGAAGGAGATTGCTTGGGAAATGGGGGTCTAGATATTTTATATGAATGGGGATTTTTAGGAGGAATGACAAAAATCTCTACGGGAGGAACTGGAGATATTGAAGTGGATATTTGTGGGGACTACGCCGATGTGTGAGTATCTAATGGTACAGAAGAAATGGGACGATAATTTGAAATTAAGGAAAGCTGGAATGTTTTCCAAAAATCATCAAGTAATGACATGGCCGTGGAAGAGGGAGATGAGATAGATGAATGTAAAATAGTAGATGTAGTAGGTGTTGGTAAAAGTGCGGAAAGAGGGATTGGAAGTGAGGCTAAGGATGAGATAACAGGTAGAGGTGGGATAATTTCTGATAAGGTGTTTGGATTTAATGGAGTAGATGTAAGAGGAAACGACACAGAAATGATATTTTCACCTGAGGAGGGGGTGGTAGGTGTGGAGATAGGTGTGAGTATAGGAAGGGGTGCCGAAGTGGGCATGGATGTAACTAATGTTGGTGTGGAGATAAATGTTGATGAGTTTGTGGATGTAGAGAATGTGTCAAAGGAGACTGGTGTAATGGTTGATGAAGATGGTAAACTTGTGGAGGAAACTAGACTTTTATCACCAACGTGGATAGTGTTTATGGTTTAGGTAATAGGGGTTTGCGATATATAAGCAGGTATTCTAGTTTGTCGGTATGGGTGTATGATTTGGAAACGGTTGTTTAAAAATATCTAATGGTTGATTAGGTGAGGCATTCGGTTTATCTACTTAAAGTTCTCCATGATCGATGAGTCTTTGGAATGAATCCTTGAATGTTTGACATTTCTCTATGTCGTGTCCTCGACTTGATGTTACTTGTAATAGTGATCCTCATGATACCACGGGTAGAGGTATAGATTCATTTACGGAGTTGGATAGGTGGTAGTGTGATCAAGTTCAAGTGTGTTGTTATCAAATTTTCAAAGATGACACTGTATGATTCTCCTAAGGGAGTATAATTGGGAATTGGCCATGTGAATCATTGTTGAGTTACTATGGTAGATGTTGGGGTAGGAGATGATTTAACAATGAAAGCATTGGCGGTTGTCTTGATTTATCATTTGAAATGGATGGTCGACAAATTAGTTTTGGCTTATTTGTCTTTAATTTTAAGTGCCCTTGTTCTATAGCATGTGTCTCAAGCTTGCGGGTCATGATGAAAGCTTCTTCAAAAGTTTGAAATGATTGGATTTGCAAGGTCGATGAAATATGCTTAGCGCAAGAGCACACAAAGAGCTCAATGAGGTCAGTTTGAGGAAGTGGAAAAGATAATTGGTTTATCATATTGCGCCATCGTGTGACAAAATACGTGATGGATTCATCTTCAAATTTGTGGATGGTATACATATCATTGATGGTTATCTTGCACGTAATATTAATGGAGAATTTCTCAAGAAATATTTGTGAAAGCTAAGAAAAAATAAAATATGGAGTATTGGATAATATTATTATACCAATCTAGGACAGTCACCGCCAACGACATGGGGAAAGTACAAAGCATCGAGTCTTGGTCATATGTAATGAGATAACACATATGTTTAAATGCTCTGAGATGTTGTTGAGGTTCCTCCTTGCTGTTAAATTTGGAAAACTTTAGCAATTTCCAGTGTGGAGGATATGGTTTCATGGGCACGGATGGATGGATGGGTTCATTACATATTTGTTCATAAGACAATGTGATTTTGGACCCTAATGTAGCAGCCTCTAGGTTGGCTAACCGACCTATTAATATTTGCATGGGGTCATTAGGAAGTGCTTGTTGAGTAGTGAAAGGTGGTGGTTGGACTTGCATATGTGTGGGTATCTGAGGGACTTGGTATGGGTTAGTGTAAGCTATGTGTTGTGATTGAGGTGGTTGTTGATAATATGTATGTTGGTGGGAAACATGGGCATGGTATGATTTTGAGATAACTATTGAGTGGGGATATGGGTATATGTGGGTTGATAGATTGGAAATGACACTATATGCTGTAAAGGTATTGTTGGAGGAAGTTGAGAAGTAAGGGTATAGACTTGTGATGTAGAAGGAATTTTCTGTTCGGATAAGGGATTTGACACATGGGATGGTTGAATGAAGGTACCAATGACCATCAGAGCTATCGTATTGATAAGGATGGCAGTCATGATAGTCGTGTTGATGTGAGGAAGATTGGGCAGAATGGGCGTGACTACCTAGGTGGTCTGGTGTGCCGATGGGTTGGTGGAGGATGACACAAAATCATGTAAGGCCATGGACTGAGGAATTTCAGAACTAGTACTATAAGGATAGACTTGTTGAAGCGGTGGGCCATCCAAAGGAAGGTGTATGTATCTTCTTAAGAGATAGTCTTGAAGGGCCATAGGGTTGGTGTCAAGAATCTATCTAAATTTTGGGTCCCCAAGAGGGAAGATGGAAGTACCAATAGGCTCTGATCTAATAGAGGGTGGAGTGGCTGGCCTAGATGGTATAGAATGTTGGTCTAATGCCGCAGTGTAGCTAAAATGTATTAAATGAGGTATATTAGTGAAAGAATGGGTACTTGTGAGTGAGATAAAAGACATATGGATGATGAAGTTTTTGATGTAGTGATTGATTGGGATGAAGCACTGTGTGTGGCGAGGTTGTGTTCCATCTTTTTAGTAGTGGATCGAGTGATTACGGGCATAAAAAGGAAATCGTTGTTATATTAACAAACAAGTGAGGCAAAAAAATTTTTTTTAATTAAGAACGTGTGTAAAGAAAAAAAAATAAAATGGCTGAAAGAGGACCTAGAAGAAGGTAAACTATGTTTGGTTTCAGGTAAGTTATGGCTGGGAAATGTCTAAAACGGTTCTGTTGGGTGATCAAATCCCAATCAATGAACCAGGTGTGAGGAATGTTTTGATGTGTTGATTAATTTGTGAAATTTTAGGTAGTGTGTGATGATAGGTGTGATGCGCAAAAAGGTAACCCCTAGTTACACTATGTGAGCAGGCAGAATGCACATGTTCATTTACTCCCAAAATTGAAATATGAAATTCGATGCTGACAATCATCCAAAATAATGACAGTACCATGCAGAAAAGAGGAAATAGGGAAAACTAGAGAATACTTGTATATCACTTTTCCTTTTTATCTGACAACAAGTTGAGCCAAGTGTAAGCTTTAAACGATCTAGAAAGCACCTTTTTGTCGTATCCAGGTAAACGATGTTTGAAAGCAATAATCGGTGATTGGGAACATCCAAGGACCTTATGACTACAGATGAGGTTGACAAGAGATGATTGGCGATGTGGTTTGAGTTTAATATTTTATCTTTGACAACACAATCCTGTAAAAGCAAATATGAAAATTAGTGGATATGACCCAAAAGAGATAAAAAGAATAAATAAATTAGAATAAACAAATTATCGGGATTAGTCAAATATAAATTGAATTAGACACTAAAAAATGCAATGACTATTATTAAGTAATAAAATAAATGATGATCTAATTATGAAAGTAATGTGAATCGTAATGCAAAATGATAGACACGACAATGTGATAATAAAATCAAAATAATAAATAACGACACATACTATATAAATGACAAACCCATTTTAAACTTATAAAAATGAACGATAAACGAATAAGATAATAATTAAGCTCTAGATGATAAACAATGTTATCAAAACCAATGTGAATATTATGTTTATTTATGTAGTGAACTATCGATAAGGGTGCTTATAAACTAAGTTATTTATTAATGTCTTAAACTCTACAATAGTCGAGTGACAAGATATTAAAATGATAAGATATCTAAAATAATGGGATAGGAAAAAGAAATTAGGAGCAATAACTTGTCAAAAATTCCTTTATTGACACATCTTTGTTTACTTTTAGGTACGCCACAATGGGTCCTATTGCACATGTACATGGCTTCTCATATAACATCTAAACAAGAAATATATAATTGACTATGGTATGAAAAAACGTCTGGTAAAGAATTTTGAGCCAATTTCTATGAAGAAACTGTACAGTCACTACCCATAAAGTTATGTAAATTTGAAATTGAGCTTGAAACAATCAGAGGCATCACGTATTAGGATCTTGTGGATCTGCGTGAATATATGCCTTCATTGCATGGGCATATGTGGCTGAAATGGTCTGGGAGAGCTCAAGGATCTCGTAGGAGCTGTGGGGACGTGGTGATAGGGAACTGCAGTATCAATCTATATGGTAAATCCCAACAAGCTAGCACCAAACCTTCTCAGTATTTTAATTTTCCCTTTTAACATCTGGACGTTCCATAATTCAAAGTCAAGGCCAACGATATTTATCAAAATGTTGAACTCTATCTTGACACTCTTGACGGCATTTCCCGTGCTTGAAGATTGATTGTATTTCGAGGTAGGAGCACGTGGAGGAGGGAGCTAGGGATGATTAGATGGGGAGATGGATGTAAGAGTTTGGTTGAGGATGTGGGTAGTGTGAGAGCTACATCGGTGTCGGGAATTGGGAGGATGATAGCTCGGATAGGAGCGGAGCGAGAGAAGGTGGAGGATAGGACTATTAGGTTGTGGAGCCTGTTTTCATGAGTTAAAGTGTTGAAAACTATACACTAAGATTGCTGTACACTTTCCACATTGTTTTGCCAGGTTCGGGGCGTAGCCTCGAGAAAAAAAAATTGGCCTTAAAACGTGCCCGATATACCAGAAACATGTTTTTCATATGGGCGAGATTTTTACCCATAGGTTTATAGGATGGTTTTGGCCCATGGTTTTGATACCCACAATTTTGTAAAACTACTTAAGCAGTTGTCTATTTATATGGTTTTGTGCATATGATAGATATAATGTAAACATTGCAGATGTGTTTTGAAT
Organism: Taxus wallichiana var. yunnanensis; assembly: GCA_018340775.1. Lineage (NCBI taxonomy): Eukaryota > Viridiplantae > Streptophyta > Pinopsida > Cupressales > Taxaceae > Taxus > Taxus wallichiana. The sequence goes on along the minus strand of CM031242.1, from coordinate 964,650,768 downwards.
TCGGGTGTGAATTCTGTAGAGTTTGTTGAGCATAGCTCCAAACAGATCTAGGTATTGTATTGAGAGAGCGGTGGCTTATAATAAAATCTAAGCAAGTGATTCTCGGTGGACGTAGCCCAAATTGGGTGAACCACGTTAATCTTGTCTCTTTTGTGTTGTGTTATTTTATTCTAAACTTTTATTTGAGATCCGTAATATTTTACGCATATTAGTTTCTCTTTTGTTGTGATTCGTGAGGTATTATTCCGCATATTTTATCCCTTATTTCCTAACAAGGCCAAGTATATGGGAGTTGGGAGGATGGTAGCTTAGGCAGGGAGCAGGTCATGAATGGAGTAGGAAAGGTGAAGGGTGAGATGGGTTGGGAGATCTCTTGGTCTTTGTGGGGATAGGGTAGAGTGAGGTGGATGATAGATGAAGTCGATAAGAGTGGCTAAGTGGAGGAAATGAGTGGGCTCGGCAAGGAGAAGGGTAGGTTGGTTAGGGGGGATGGGGAGTAAGATGGAGATGGGGTAGTGTAGGGTAGATTTAAAATTTTAATGCGTGGTAATGTAGGGTAGTGTAGGGTAGTGTAGGTAGAGATGGGGTAGTGTAGGGTAGAGATGGGGTACTTTAGGGTAGAGATGGGAGTCTTGTAGGGTAGATTTTAATACGGGGCTTCTTGAAAAAGTAGATCCAGAAGCGTTAACTCCTTAGTGGTTGTCAACCCCGTGTGATAAGAATAATGATAAAATAGAGTCCAAACATATAACATGCAAATTGCTAAATAAAAGAACCTAAGAGATGCCGGTATGCAGATGGTGTTATTGATCATATGCGTGCAACATGAATCTCACTACATGAACCGAGATCACAAGCGAGTACCATGGAAATTATAAAGACAAAATAATAATGATATTATGATAAATGGCTAAAATTCCTCAGCATTCACCCAAATTTTCTAACTTTTTCTTCCTCTTCAAATATGGCGAAAACCCCATATTTATAGTTTAATAGTGAATTTAAACTCAATTTGAAAGATACTCGGGAGGGTTGAGTAAAGTAACCCTGAGTTAAGAGACATGATGTGATCTAGCGATGCTCACAATTTTACTTAAAGTAAAGAAAAGGATGAGGATGTGATAAGAAGTGGGGATATTAGGTGAAATAATATATTCTCCTTTTGAATCATTAAGAGTGGGATGTTAGATGGGTGTATTATTGCCCATGAATTAAATAAAATGTGAAATATGCGAAAAGAATCAATTATTAAATGGGTTTATATGGATCCCATTTAATAATTAATTAAATTTGGGTGAAAGAGAATATGGCTTATTGAAATTTAAGAGCAATAAAAGCGAGAGGGAAATTGGATGAATGTGAGATGACGGAGGGCACTATACCAAAAATTGGTATCTACAAGTTAGTCGAGAAATAGTTTGGCCTTTGATAGATTTTTGATAAGTGAATTTGAGGTTTAGGTCTGCAAGAATCATGATCCAATGTATAGCACATTGATTTTGGTAGGGCTTGGTATACATGTAATGTAACGGGTCTATATTGGTGACAACAAAGATTTTTTTGTTAAGTAGGTAATGGCGAAGTTTAGTGGCAACAAAAAATAAGGATAAGTAGATTTATTTGGTGTGGGTGTATCAGGTTTCATAGTCCAAAATGGTACAACTTATAAAATAAATTGCTTGATCCCTATGTTGCTCATTGCGATGAGTGAACATGGCACCCAAGGAATGATCTATAGCAGAAATGTAAAGTTAAAATGGTTGTTCATCCTTAGGAGGAATGAGTACAGGTGGTTGGAAGAGGTATTGTTTTAAGGCCTCAAAGGCTTTGTGGAATTCATCATCCCATTTGAAGGAGACATCCTTTTTTAGGAGATGATGAAATGGGTGGTAGTGGTCAGAAAGATGCAAAATAAAATGACGAATAGATTGAAACTTTCCTTACAAACTATGTAGTTGGCGAAGGTTAGTTTGTGGAGGAATTTTGAGAATAGCCTTGATTTTATTGGGATCAAATTCTATGCCACATAAAGAAATGATAAAACAAAGGAATTTTCTGAGAGAGAACAAGCCAAGACACACTTCTTAGGTAAAGGCAAACACAATACTTGATGAGACAGTAAAAGATGACATTAAGGATTGTAAGGTGTTTGGCTCGATGTTTGGATTTGGAAAGAAGGTCATCTACATAATCTTCCAATATGTGATGCATGATTTCATAAAATATATAAGTCATAGACCACTTATATGTAGCACTAGTGTTTTTAAGGCCAAAGGGCATGAATCGATAGTAGAAGGTCCCCCAAGGAGTGATGAAGGTAGTTTTGTGTTGATATTTCGAGGTGAGTAATATTTTTTTATAACCTAAATAACCATCCATGAGTGATAACATCTCATGGCCGGAAGTGAGATCAACTAGTTGGTCTATACTAGGTAGAGGAAAGTCATATTTAGGGTAAGCTATAATTAAGCCCGAGAAATCCATGCAATTGTGGATTCCCCCTATCACTTTTGTGACTGATGAACAATGTTATAGATCCATTGAGGATATTCAATGGGTAGGATGAAGGAAATTGATAGAAGGCTTTGAAGTTCTTCTTTGACCATAAGGGCAATGCGAGGATGCATTTTTGCAGCACATTTTACAAGTTTAGCTTCGGGAATAGTGACGATATTATGGACCACAATATTGGGGTCAATACTAGGCATATTAATGTAGGACCAACCAAAATCATTGCTATGATCTTAGATAAATGAGGTAGAAGCTTCATGTTAAGCAACATCTAAATATTGTCCTATCTTTATAATGTGCGGGTTGTCTTGAGTGTTAATATTGATTTTGATGGTTGATTCATTTAACATGGTTTGCATCTCAAAAGGAAACGACCTATGAATATAATAATCCTTCACAACAAGATAGGTGAGAATAGACTCATCATCCTAACACTAAATGATGTTAATATAAGGAGTATCTTCATCGATCATGTCAGGATATAGGAAGGGAAGAGAAGAGAGAGCCTCGTCATCTTGTTGATAAGTCAGAGGTCCCAGGGAAATGGAGTTCATGAAAAAAAACTTAAGAGGAATGGATTCTAGATCCATAGACTCTGTAGGTGAAGGTGGTGAAGTTGATAGATAAGGTGAGGAACTTTTTCATCCTCAATGAGTTTAACACGACCTTTCTTGGAAGATGGTCGACAAATCCAATACCACCTCAATCGATATGTTTACGTGTAGTGCATGAGTTGATAGTATGGTGGCGTTATTCATAGAAGCCAAAGCCAAATCCATTCCATGTACATTGAAGGAGGAAATTTTGGGCAAAGCGGTGGTTGGTGAGAAATTATAGGTCATACGAAAATGGTCATGTTTGGGAAGGTGGCTCGAGAAAGTAGGTGGAAGTATCAAGTCCCCCATATGTTAATTTGGTGTGAAGGTGGGGATTATCATAAGGAAAAACCTCACATATGTGATGGTCATAGTGGGTATGTTGGTGAAGGTTACCATACTCTTGAAGAGTAAGGGATGTGTTGATGTTATATAGGTGATACTCCCCAAAGTGTCTTTGTTGAAAAACACCTTCAGTAAGGGATCGGTATTTGGTATATGAGTAGTGAGAATATATGAATCACTAGGTGATTGGGAAAGAGAATCCTTTTTTGTTGAGAAGTAGATGGCTTAGTGGAAGGGTTGGCTCTAAAGGCTATGACGACAATGAGAATAGAGGGGTTAGGTTTAGGAGAGGTGGCGTCGGCATTGGTGGATGGGGTTGTGGGTGAAGAAGAGGTAGCAATGTTGGTAGATTCCTTGACCGCTATAAGGACATCATTAGTCTTATATAGCAAATTACTGAGTTTTAAATGGTGATGGGTCAATTTGGAATGGTATATTTATGTCCTTCATATTGAAATTTTACACAATGATGTAAGGTTGAAGGAAAAAAACCCATGACCCAAATCCAAGGTCAGCCAAGCAACAAGTTGTACTAGAATTCTCCCTTTAAGACATATAACAATTGCGGAACGAGACAGGGCCTACGAATGTGGATAATGATAGTGTCGAGAGTGGAAGTGATGGTGTTATTGAATGAATGCATCATAAATGGGTTATTATGCATCTAATTTGAAGGGATGCACATTTTATTATATGCGTGGGAGGAGATGATGTTGATGTTGGCACCATCATCGATCATAACATGTCAAACACATATATTATCAATATAAACATGAGAGATGAAAAGGGTGGGATCAGGATCATCTGATTGGAGAGGTATAATCTTGTCATCAGAGAAACTAAGGGTGGCTACTTGGTGAGTAGTGGCAGGTGTAGAGGAAGGGGATGAATTGGTGAGAGAAGCCACATGGTGAGGGGTGATAATGGAGGCCACAGGTGTTGGGTCATTAGGTAAAACCTCAATGGATTGTAGAACCTCCATGAGGGCATGTCGATGGGATTCAGAAGTTTGGACAAGGTCATACAAAGACATTTTTAGAGGGGATTGGTGCAATTGTTTTATCATTATACGATGGGTGACTCGTTAGAAATACGATATGTGGGTCCCCAAATGGTGATTTTAGTGCAGTGTAGATGTTATGTTAGGCACAAGATCGGGCGGATGGGCTAGTTGTTTTCTCCTTTCCTTTATCTTTAAGGCGGGGAGTGTAAACTTGGATCATGTTAATCTAAGGAAGAGAGGTGGATGGAGAAGGTGTTTCAAGAAAAGTATAACAACATGATGGACAAAAACCAAGTGCGGGGTAAAAACCTTGCAAAATGAGTAGGGCACACTGGCATTTTGGTGGGTTTTTGGCTAGCTCTCTTATACGAACCATATTGATCTTGAATTTTGGAGTTGGATAAAAGGGGTGTGGAGGTGGTGATGAAGGTCTTTGAATAGGTAGTGGGAGAGGATGTGTAGTGATAGGTGGAGGTGGAACAGGGTCCTCATCTAGAAGATCATCCTCATCAAAGTCTTGTTCAGGAGGAAAAAATTGGAGAAGAATAGTTTTTAGAGCCTTAAAATTTTCTACATCATGTCCTAGCACACGATGGTAGGCACAAATTTTAGTATCGTCAAACCATTTTGGTTTGCATTTGAGTGGTTCATAAGGTCTAAGGCACGAAATGTGATGACGAAGGTTTCTAAAAGGTTGGTTAGATTGTGCCATAAGACCCTGCCAATGGATCGCAATGTGAGGTGAGTGTGGGTTTGGATTGAAGTGTAGGTGATTGTGATGTGCGAGGTACTATAGAAGGTGGAATTGGAGGGGGATATGTTTGACCATCGGTTTGGTAGGTGGTACTGTTTTAGGCTTGGGTTGTACCTTCTTGGGTAAAGGCATAGTAGATGAACTAGCGATGGAAGGTGTTGTAGGATTAACTACCTCTATGGAGGGTAGTGGGTTTTACAATTTAGGTTGCACCCTCCTAGGTAAATGTGAAGGAGGCATATGTGATGAAGAAGGGAAAGTGGGTAGTGGTAGAGGATGAGTTATCCAAGGTGATAAAGGAGGTGTGGTGAAGGTTGTTGGTAGAGGAAAAGTGGAAGGTATTGGTTGAAGAGAAGGAAATATCATAGTACTGATGTTGTTACTGTAAGTTGTGGTAGTATAGGTGGTAAGAAAGATGCGGGTAAAGGAAAAGGTGTACGTTGTGTTGGTAGGTTGGGTGTAATATAGGATTTTGATGAAGAGGCAGGTTTACGCACTTTTGATTTTCCTTAAAATGGTGATTGCCTTGCCAAGTTCAATGGGTGAGGCCCTTAGATAGATGGAAGGGTAAAGGAGATAAAGGCGTAGTGGGTGAAACTGGTGTATACGGCCTAGAAGGTTGGGTCTTCCTTTTAGGTGGAGGAATGGTTTTTACATGGGTTTGGGAAGATGTGGCTAAATCTAATTTGATAGGAGGATGAACTAGACTTGATGTTGACATGACACCCAATATGGTAATGGGTCTAGATGTGGGGGAGGTGTAGGTGCAAGTAGGTTCTTAGGCATAGGAACAGGTTTATTTGTTGGTAAAGGTTTGGATGTAGGTGAGGATGATGAAGAAGAGGTCGTTTCAACAAGCATGGTCATAGTTGATTGGGTGGCTTGAAATACCTTTGGATAGATCATGGCGGTATCCGCATGCAACATTTACATTTGGGTTGAAAAGGGTAGCTAAAGGTGTCCCCAAAGCATGGAATTATCAACGTAATCCAAGTGGTCGGCTAGGCATGAAAATGACACTTTTGTAAGAGAAGATGACATTGGCTTAGTAGAAATCCTGTAAAATATGTCTATGAGATAGGGAGGCGGTTATCTTTGGAATCTGTGGGTAAGACGGTAGAGAGTAGATCAATGGGATCCTAGAAT